>JAYESA010000007.1:64670816-65225816 GCA_036927795.1 Iris macrosiphon | reverse complement strand
AATTTAAGTACATGTGATAAGTTTAGACAGCGATCGATATCAGAGGTACTGTGGATGTGATGATCATAGCCAAACCCAGAAGGTTTTCTCAGAGGTACGAAGGACATGGCAAACCCTACTGGGGAGGAGGTGAGAACGATAGCTCAGAAGTGACGTAGACGTGAGCCGATCGATAGTCGTACCAAGAGGATAGGCATGATCCCGATATTTTTGGCAAAAGAAGCAAGAGGTAATATAGACGTGGCTATTTTTTTTGGATGGAGAACATAGGCAGCTCATAGTTCAGAGGTGATATGGACATAAACTATTTGCTTCCATTGAGGACATCCCACTAGGGGATTTTTGGTGGACCTATTACTTCTTGCGCACGAAAGTGCAAGTAATAATTTGAGATGAAACCCTATCATAGGTAATATAGACATGATAGGTTTTGTGGACTTAGCACCGCTAGCGTACTTAGGGTTAAGTACGGGTGCTAAGTTGAGATGACAACCAATATCAGAGATAATATAGACGTGATGATTGATATCCAAAGTCGGAAGGTTTGCTCAGAGATAATATGAATATGGCAAACACAACTGGTGTAACTACCACATTTCTAGAATAGGAGTATTTTTATCATTTTATATTACTATAAATATTATGAATACAAATTATTTTAATATTATGCATGTTATATATTTGATGACTAATATTATGATTGTTTGGTAGATTGGACTATTTGATTAGACATGACACTAGTGGACCTAACCAACTTGACATGACAACTTAACCAATTTATTAGACTTGTCACTTTGGACCCTACTTAAGTAAACCTTTTCATTAGATAGGAGGATTAGTCTTAACCCTCCTTAGGAAGAGAAGCTTCCACCTTAATTATTTCTTCCTGACAAACCCCAAGGGGCATCCTAGGTATTTTACATTACTTGGAGGGGAAGTCTAAGGTTGTAGGCCCTAATATTGGATGGAGACTCCCTCTCCTCAATTCATTCATCTTATTTTAATTCCTAATTAGTGTTCGTCCCCAAATAGTTCATCCCTCCACCAATTTTTTTTCATAAATCTCTATCAAATTCACTCATCCTCACCATCTAAGGAGACTAGGAGCTTGAGGTTGGCAAGAGCATTTGGAGAAGGAGCTTTGAGGCTAGAAGATTATGTCATAATTGTGTCCATTGAGCATTTTATTGGAAATCCATCTTCTAATAGATAAATTTTGAATCTATCCATTAACTTAGACTCTAATTAATGCATTTTAACTATTAGGAATCATCCCTTGGCTTAGGGCTACATATAGGATTAAGAACTAGGTTCATATGAATTGTATTATAGAATCTATATGGTAATTTATATCCAATTTGGGAGAAATCCGAGATTTATGCACCAAGTATTTGTCATTAGGTCAATTAGGTTTAATTAGACTTGTATTAGTTGTGTGAGTCTAGTTATGTGTCCATAATTAGATACGAGTAGGCCGTATCACGATACTTTATGATACAGAATAATTTTGTGGGGTTTTTCTTAAACACTTGTGCTACACGTGTCATATTTTGCCACAAGCACTGGAATAGCTATCTATTACTCTTATTAGAGTTAAATTATTATATTTGAGTTGTTCATATATTTTAGGTAGAGTTTGGTGAGGTTTGGAGAGAGTATTAATTGAGTATCATAATGATACTTGAGTGTGTACCATGGTATACACCAAGTGTTTGGTGATTTGCCAATAGGTTGTGTATGTGTTTGCATTTACCTTAAGTTTTGGATTGGTGCTATGTAGTTATATTAGTATATGTGTGTATATATAGAGTATTATATATGATTGTGTGGCTTATATATATGTATAGAGGGATTTGTGACTCATGAGAGTGTGGTGTGTGAAGGAAAAGGGCACAACAAGATGAGCAGAGCAGTACTTAGAGGCTCGAGTCAATTGAAAGCACTTGGGTTGGAAGGAGATGGGGACTGAAATTAGCAGCAGTAGCAGTGGGTAACTAAGAGTGTGTTGATGGGTGTGTGGGTGTGTGTAAGAATGTATGTCTTTTATGAAGTGTTGAGAAGTGAAGGATGCTTGAGAGTTGTGTGTGAGTGTCAATTGGGAGTGAGGTTGGTATCAGAGAGATAAGGGTGCTGTCAGTGTATGTTTTGTTGTGTATCAGTAGAAGCTTTGCTCATTAGCTAGGTGTATTAGCAGTTGTATCAGTTTTAGTGGTATTTCAATTGTTGGTTAGTGTGACCGAGATCAAATATTTGAGTTGGGGATAGAGCAGTGAGTGTTATTAAGGGGTTAGAGTATTCTTTAGAGTGAGCACCATGACTAATAGTTGGTGCAGTGTCTGTGTGAGATAGTGGTGTGTGTGTTGTTGGTGTCTAATATACTTGGAATCAGATTTGGAGTACAGATGTAAGAAGTATAGTGTCAATGGCAGGGGTTGCAAGAAGGGTTTTACCTGGAGCTTGGGAGTTAGCAGTAGCAACTGTATGTAGTACCATTTTGGCACTAAAATGGACTTGGGGTGTCCGGTTAGCAGCTGTTAGTAACAGCAAGTACTAAGTGTATGTGACTATGTAAGAGTTGTGTAGTAGTGATACAAGTGTGTATTAGTGAGAGTTCAGTTCAGTGGAGGAGGGTAAGTGAGGTGGAGTGTATTTGGGCCATTGGGGACTGATACAAGTGTGTATCAGTGAATGTTCACATGCAAGTATCTGTGTGTGTGAGTGTATATTTGATTATATAGTTAAGTGTTCATATGAATATGTGTCTAGGGTGTGAGGTTGAGGGGTGATAGAGTAACATAGAGGGTCGAATAGAGTGTGCCACACTCGTGCAGTAAGAGTTAGAAGTCGATGAGACCTCTGATCACTGATACTCAAAGTACCAGTTGCCACTGATACTTGAGTAACATATGTGCATCCTTCGAGTTAATGTACAAGTGTGAGTACCAATTCCTCTAATAGTTAGAACTGAGTATGAGTAGTAGGAGGTAGTGTCTATATGCCTGAGAATGAGTTGCATCCTAGTGTGCCATGGTGCACAAGCATCTATGTGTGAACTACAAGAAGTTAAGGCCTCATCTGCAAGTATTGACTGTGGGGGTGGTAAGTAGGCAGCAGTAGTAGTATCAGGGCCTCATCTGCACTGATTAGGAGCATTAGCAGTAGTAGATGTTACCTGAGAATTAATAAGATCAGTAGAAGTTGTACAATATGTACACTGCTATAAGAACAATAATGATACACTGTTAAGTATCATATTAGGAGGAGATTGGGTTTAGGTGCAGCAACTATTGGCTTGGCCAAGTGATGAGCTCAAGAGATGGGGATGCTAGTACCAACTGATGTTAGTTGGAGGTTAGTGAAAAGTATCACTTAGGATTAATACAAGTTCAAGGGCAGAGGTTAGCTAAGTATTTAGATAGCATGTTAGTGTCTAATACTAAATATTATATATATATATATATATATATGTGTGTGTGTGTGTGTGTGTGTGTGTGTGTGTGTGTGTTTTGTCTGTGTATGGATACATAGAGTATCCTATTATCTAGTGAATAGTGCTAATAGCTAATATAGCTAATGTAAGCTAGTGTTAACTAGTAAGTGACCAATATAGACTAACTAATTAGTGTTAGACCTAGATATAGCTAGTTTGACTATGGTTGACCCAGTTTGAACAGGTTAGCTAGTGAGACCTAGAAATGACGTAGAAAATTATATTTAGTGCATTTATGACTCATTTATCATTCTTTACATCCCTTTGACATGATATTCATGTATAGGATTATGAGACATCAGCTCGGACACCGTTTGATACCATTTGCTTAGGACCGGAGGCGAGTACATTCTATGATAGTTTTTATTATTTGATAATTACTATAATACAAGTATTTAGAAATTTATTACTTGATTCCTGACACATTAGTACACAGACTAGTATACACATGGATCTTCCATCATGGGATGTTATTTATTGTTTCCTTGTTCCTCGTATTCTTATATGGTTAATAGACAATGTTTAATACTAGACAATGTTTAATGTTTTACAATGCCTTGAGTATTTTGCATCGTAACGTGTCATGGTAAGATCCATTGTACTAGTCAGAGAAAAAAGTAAAGTATTAGCTAGATATGTGATCAAAGTCTAGACAATGTTCAATGTTCAATGTTTAAGTAAACAATGTTTATCCAACTTTAAGTAGACAATATTCAACCCAAGCCGATCACATATCTAACTAGTATTTTAAATACTTAGTATAGTTACAGTTCTTTACCATATTCTATTTTATTGTCTTGTTCTATTTCATTGTGATCAGTGTATACCATATTGCTCTAGTTTATCTGTCTCTTCTACCATGGTATGATATTGTTCATTTTTTCTAGACTTGTATTATTTTCTCTATTTTTGTTTATAGTCATTATCAATTAAATAGAACTACTATTGGGTTGTACTCCGCTCCAATCCTAACTGGATATATTTTTCAGATGATTGGTTAGAAAAGATGTGTCACACCTTTTACGGGCCATAAGAGGGTGAGCCGACAGTGGATTAGTACCAGCTACTGAGGCGACTTAGATTTTCATTAGCCTATTATATATATCTCAGTTTAGACATTGGCATGTATATATTATTTGAGATTTGTGTTGTAGCTAGAATATTAGTCTTGGATGTATTATATTGGGATTTTGTGACTCTTACTTCTAATCAATATCGTATCTTTATTGTTCTTCAGCTTTATATTATGATTGGGTATCGATTATAATTAGACCATTATATTGTCCTCCAATTGGAGTTAAGATATTATTGACAGGTACCATTATATATTGTGTAAGATGTTTAGATAGTCCTGTTGGTCTAGACAACGTTCTACCGCCGATGCTGTGGCATAGGCTGGACGTACCCACGTACTCGTGCCCCTACACCAGGTGTGGGTCATGACAGTCCGGGAGAAATGTTAGGACGATAGTTCAGAGGTAATATGAACGTGAACCAATGTCCGAAAAATTTATTGAGGAGTGATTTGCTAATTGTTGTCTATCCAAGAATGTAGATAGACCTGAGGGTTGCTCCGCTGGGGAGATCATCAGGACGATAGCTCAGAGGTGACATGAACATGGCTAGCGCCTAACGTGATTGATTTAAGTGGTCACTGCGGGAGTGTGCAAGTGGACCAGAGGACTGCTCCACTGGAGAACTTTTGAGGATCTATTATCCATTGCGTATCCAGGACTCCTTAATACCGATAATGGCTTCTACAATAATTTGTATAGGAAGGGCAATGTTGTATATAGGCACTTGCTGGGGAAAAAGAACTAAGAGTGTAAACATTGTACATCTTGTTTGTCTTTGATGTGGATAGGGAAGTACCGGCCTAGCCTTAGACGTAGTACTTTTTTAGGAACTTGTCGTTGATGGGTATCATGAGCAAGTCCCCATTGGGCTTCGCCAGTCGGTAGGCGCCGTTGGAGAATACTGATTATACGACAAATGGGCCTTCCTATTTGGGTTGGAACTTGTCGACTATCTTGTGGGTTATAACCATTGACCTTCTTACTGTCAGGACGATGTCAACGACTTGGTAAGTCCTCTTATTCACACGTTTGTTGAAAGCACCAGAGTGACGCGCTTGGTACAGCTCAATTCGCTATTGAGCCAAGAGATTTTTCTCGTCGAGTGCTTCTAACTCTTGTAGCCGTTAGTAGTGATTATCATCGACGGTTAAATGGTTGGAGAGAGCTGCTCGGAGCGAGAGAATTGGACCTCGAGTGGGAGAACCGCTTTGCTCCCGTAGACCATGGAGAATAGCGTGCTACCAGTTGGCGTCTGGACCGTTGTGCGGTAGGCCCAGAGGCATTCACCTAGCTTTTATTCCAGTCACGTTTGTTGGATGACACAAACTTTTTTAGTAGCTTTATGATGGTCTTATTGAAGACTTCTGTCAGACCATTTGTTGTATGATTATATGCAGTTGACACTACATTCTGAATCCAATTTTTATCACAAAATCGGTAGAATACGTAACTTGTGAACTATGGACCGTTGTCATGGATGACCCTTTATGGGAAGCCAAAGAGGTGTATGACATGATGCCTGATAAAGCTGATCACGTTGGATGTCTTGACTTCAGAGAATGCTATAGCTTTTGCCCACTTGGAGAATTAGTTAGTAATGGTGAGGATAAACCGATGTCCTTAGATGAAGGTGGGCTAATCGGCCCTATGATATCTATGTCCCAGGTTTCGAATGGTCGGGATACAACAATCGGGTATAGAAACTCCGAGGGTTGGTGGATGAAGTCTGCATGAATTTTGCATGCACTTCCTTGCATAGTCAACGGTGTCTGCTACCATTGTCGGCCAATAATAACCCATTCTCCGGAGGCGGTCCTATAGCTTGGGCCCTGGCTGATGGAAACCACAAACTCCGCCGTGGGCCTCGCAGAGAGCCTGTTTCACTTCTGTATTCGATAGGCATCGTAGCAGAAGACCGTCATATGAGCGACGATATAATATTTTGGTAGCCGTATCATAATAGAATCAGAGGGAACATCTTCTGATCGAAGTGGCTTCCTTTGGGTTCTTGGAAAGAATTCCATAGACTACATAGTTAATAAATGGAAGTCTCAGTCTTGTGAATCAGCGCTCGTCTCTACTGAGCAGCTCTGGCACAAAGAGAGAGATTGTTCTTCGGGCAGACCAGCTCTTGACCGATCACGGTGATCAGTTCATGGGTATTGACCGGAATAGCTAGAGAGGCTGTGAGTCCGGCTTGGGCGTCCTCCTCAATGTTTCGTAGTCGAGGGACATGCACTATGAAGAACCCCCCAATGGTGGTAATTAATCCAAGCTCATCTTGGTGGTAGGGAATCAAGTTCGCGTTCTGGACTTCGTACTCGCCTCAGACTTGGTTAATTATCAGTTTAAAATCACCATAGGCTTCCAGGTGGTCAAATCATATTTGTTTAGCAATTTGGAGTCCAATGATAAGATCATTGTACTCTGCCACATTGTTGGAGAATGGCTAAGTGAGGGAGTAGGTGCGGTTGATTACCAGATCATATGGGGAGATCAGTACTATCCCGACGTCTGATACAATATTGCCTTTGGGCCCTGTTCTTGAAGTATTGTCGAAGAACATTCACTAAACGGGTTCTGTGCTCATGTTCATGTTTGAGTCTGCGACCTCTTCGGGGATCTCATCGTAGATTTTCAAAGTTTCTGGTACCGTATGTGCTGTTAGGAAATTTGATAATGCTTGGCCTTGACATCTTTCTGTAGGACAAACACCATGTCATATGGTGACAGCACTATTGCCCATGTGGCTAGGCGAGTGTTGAGCACTCCAGGTTTTGTCATGAGGACCCTGAGAGAATTAACTCGCGAGATCACGTGGATGGTTTGTCCTGTCACGTAATGACGGGTTCTGGATGATGAAGACTAGTGCAAGGCACTCATTCTCGATGAGGTTGTACCTGTGCTCTGCGCCGGCCATCATCCTACTGAGATAGTAGATGTCCCATTCATGATATGCGTCGCTTGTTTGGGCTAGCAGAACACCGAGGGAGTGATCTATTGCCCGCACATAGAGCATGAAGGATTTTTCCATAACTGGGGCTATCAATACTGGAGGGCTCATGAGGTATTCCTTGATATCATCAAAGGTTTGCTGGCATTCTTTGTTCTAGACAAAGGAGACTCCCTTCTTCATGAGCTGAGTCAAGGGTTGGCAACGTCTAGAGAGGTTTGATATGAACTTCCTGATGTAGGCCAGTCTTTCTTGAAGGCTACAAAGTTCGCTGAGGTTCTTCGGTGGGCGCATTTCAAGGATTATTTTAGTCTTATCAGGGTCCACATAGATACCCTTCGAAGTTATAATGAAATCCAAGAATTTTTTGCTGGAGATTCCTAGAAAAGATTTGGTGGGATTCATCTTGAGCTGGTGCATACGCATGAGGTCGAACGCAGTCTTCAAATCCCGGAGGTGGTCATATTTGGATAGACTCTTGACGGCGATGTCATCAATATAACACTCGATCGTCTTACGTAGATGCTCATGAAAGATTGTGCTCATCGCTCACTGGTATGTAGCACCGACGTTCTTTAGACCGAAGGACATGACTGTGTAGCAGTATACTCCTATCGACGTTCAAAATGATGTATGCTTCTCGTCGTCAGGAGATATCTTGATTTGATTGTAGCCTGCGAATCCGTCCATGAAGGACATGCGCTCGAAGCCATAGGTGTTGTCGATCATTATGTTTATAATCGAAAGGGGGAATTCATCCTTAGGGCATGCCATATTTAGATCACGGAAGTCAATACAGATCCAGATCTTCCTATTCTTTTTGACGATGGGTACGATGTTGGCTACCCAATTTGGATATTGTTCTTCGCGGACGAAGCCACTAGCTGTCAGTTTGTTGACTTCAGCTTCAATGGCGTTCATAATGTCTGGCTGGAACCGTCATTGCTGTTGCTTGATAGGCTTAGCGTTCGGTGAGATGTTAAGCTTGTGGACCATGATTTGGGGGTCCAGTCCTGACATATCTTTGTAGCTCCAGAAAAAGACATCAATATATTCCCTGACGAGTTGTAGCTGGGATTTTTGATCCTCATCAGTCAGACTCTTACTGATGAAGATAGGTTTAGGGAAGGATTCGTCGCCCAGATTGACTTGTATGACTTTGTCCTCGGTAGGAGGTTCTCGTTATCGTCCTCTGCTATATACATTATTTTTACATGGGAGGCAGTAGATGGAACAATAGACGTTGTACTTTTCATCTCGAACTCTTTCATCAAACAGTCCTAGGGAAAAGTTGTCAACGTCGCATCCTTTTTGGACTCCGAGAGAACACTGCCCCCATCGTAGGAAGATGTGTCTTCCTAGTAAGGGTGACTATCCCCAGGGATCTTGACATTAATTTCTTAAAAATCGATGTCCCCTCGGAATGTCTGGTTGTTGTGGAGTTCTGGGGGATTGCTACCCCCAACTTGCAGGATTTTTAGGGGTCCTGGGGAAGGACCACCCCCAGTAGCTAAAACTTTCTTCTTGGAGTGGGTACCCTGGAAAACCCCCCTCTGTGGGTACCGCTGCCTGTCATCCTTGGGCCGACGTTCTCGACATGCTGGCCCAATGAGAAGGTTTGAGGCACTAGACTTCCGACTTCCCATGGTGGAGGGGGACTTCCAAGCGGAGTAGCACAAGGCGAAGGGTAGCTCCTCCTCCTTTGGCAGTTTTACCTATTTTTTGGGACATTGTTGGGTAGTTGCCTTTGATTGTAGCCGTTGGAACATCGACTGCATGTTTGTTGGCACTGCTGCTTTACTACAGCAGTAGTTGATGATGATATTGGCAAAGTAGTATCCTGGAGGGGATACCTCACATGTCATGGTTGTTTCTCTCGCTTTGCGCTTGTGGTTGATCATATTATGCAAATCAAGTGAGGGCTGATCCACCTTTGTACCCTTGTTATGAGCTCGGGTAGACCGAGCACATAGGTGTGTAGGTGTTGTCTTTGCTCCATGTCATGGGGTTCATTCAAGAACTCTTCCCAAGTCGTTAATGGAAGACTTTCGAGACTGACCCTATCCATTTTCCACTGTAGGCCGGACACAAGGGTTAATCTTGTACAACTTCTCGTCAGGGGCTCGCGTAACAGTTAGCAGAGCCTGCTGACGGCTGGCCATATGAGAAATTGCTTGAACTTGGCGAAGTTGCACTGCCCTGTACTCCTTCGATCTAGCACACACTGATGCGTAGTATGAAGAGTCCAAGTTCAAATCCTACCCTTTCTCAGTAAGGCGCATGAAGTCAGCGTTGCATGAGATTCGGTCAAAGATGGAGGTTTTGCTACTGTGCTGGCCGCATATGGACTTTTGCCTGCGGCCACCGATAGGTGCTGCATGTGGACTTTTGTTTGCAGCTATAGACTTATGCAACTTCTGTTGTTGCCGCATGAAACTTGTCTCAGCCACCAAACTTCTGGCATCGTAGTATTTTTCTCTGCCAGAGTTTGGTCATTGAGCACCTTTTCTGACTGCCGCATGAAGAAGGCCAGTCTGGATGGACGCATAATGCGGGTCTGCGGCAAGAGGGTGAGAGGTAGGGAGCGCATGCTCCGTATTTGGGTGAGACACAACGGCCTTTGCTACCCAAGTTCTGTGGGTCTTCCTAGGCTTTGCTTGCCTTGGAGAAGGGCTCTCGCTGTCCCCAGAGAGCATGTTCTCGAATGCTTGCTGGTCGAAGCGCACCATCAGCATCCTTTGGGTTGAGCCCAACTTAGCCGCATCGGACTGTGTCACTGTCTTCTCATTAGAGGAGAAGTTGGTCCCCAGTAGAGTCACCATCTTGTTCGCCATTAAATTCGAAAGTCTAAAAGGGCTTGATTTAATCAACAAACTAAAAAAATTATAAAGAGGTCATAGACAAAAACTCTAAGTACAATTTTTTGATCTGGGTGGTGACCGTGATGATGGACAAAGAGCGTTGTAGGAGCTCCTTTACTCCATTAACAGTCCGATGAGGGAGTGAGGATGCTTTCCTTTCTTCTCTCTCCTGAGCTTGTGTGCAAGTATATAGCTGGCCGGGGATTGTAGGGTATGCTTCCCTCGCTATTTGTAGTCATCGTGTTGACGGACTATCGATGCCGCATATGGGTATTTTTGGTGGCCGAATAGGACTCCTTCAACAGAATATGGTTGTAACCATCGTCGTATGCTGCAGACAGGCTACCATGTGGTCTTGGTTAGCATATATTATTAAACAGATCTCGGGGCGGTTGTGTGTGTGACTCGGTCAACTGGACACTTGGTCAGCACTGACTATGCGAGAAATTGTCTTCGGTTGTAACAGAAAATCATGTGAGTTGAGAGCCATATAATATCTTAGCAACATATTGTCGCGGTCACATACGAGTTCTCATTTGTCCTTTGGTCGTCTGGACGCTCTGGCCGCATGTTGGCGAGGCCGTATGCAAACTCTCGTCTGGCCTTGGTCGATGGACACTTTGGCCGCATATTGGCAAGGCCGCATGAAAACTCTCGTCTGGCCTTTGGTCGATGGACACTTTGGCCGCATGGCATTGTGTCTACATGCAAACTCTCGTCTGGCCTTTGGTCGATGAACACTTTGGCCGCATGGTGTTGTGATCGCATAGGGCATAGTCGCATACGAAAGAACACGTGTCATGGCACATCTGACGAGGTTATTAGCACACTGATGTCACTTTCTGTCTTTTCTTGAGCGTCGTTTTAACGAATCTCGAAATGTCGGCGTGAAGAGGGATGTGTCAGTATTTGACAGTTATCGACTGTTGTGTCAGGGGTTTTTATGAGGTCCCCCTGCTCTGCGGTCGTTCAGGACGCATAGAGTATAATATGCGGCTTCTTGGTCTTTGGTTTGACCAGGCCGCATGTAGATTTTCTACGGCTTGGTTATTTTAGGCCGCATGTGGCTTCTCTGCGGCTCATTCTGTTCGGGCCGCATATGGCTTTTCTGTGGATCATTATGTTCGGGTCACATGTGGCTTCTCTACAGTTTGGTTGTTCCTTTGAGGGGGCATAGCCTTTATGCGGCCTGCATAATTTTTTTATGCTTCTATACCAGCACCAGTAGTTCCATTGAGGAGGAGCGACAGCGTGCGTCGACCATCTACGAGATACTCACCGAATGAGTATGTGCTATTAACTAACGGACATAGCCTAAAAGTTTTGCAGAGGCTATAGAATACAAACACAGGTAGAAGTGGATGGAGGCTATGTAGGAGGAGATGAGTTCCTTACAGGCCAACTCTACTTATGATCTGGTTCAGTTGCCAAAGGGCAAGAAGGCTTTGAAAAATTGATGGGTGTTCAGAGTGAAGCAAAACGATGATGCTACTCGCCCTTGATACAAAGTGAGGCTGGTAGTTAAAGGCTATGGTCAGTGGAAAGACATAGATTATGATGAGATCTTTTTGTCAGTAATTAAACAATCGTCTATTCGGGTGGTGCTAGCATTGGCAGCCAATTTTGACTTGAAAGTCGAGAAGATGGACGTGAAGATGGCATTCCTCCATGGTGATCTTGAGGAGGAGTTATACATGGAGAAGCCAGAGGGATTCTGTGAGAAGGGCATGTCACACTTGGTTTGTCGTTTGAGGAAGTGCTTGGATGGTCTGAAGCAGGCTCTGAGACAGTGGTACAGGAAGTTTGAGTCATTTATGGGGGAGCATGGTTATGCACGAATGACGTCGGTCCACTGTGTATTTGTAAGCTACTTTGACGATGATGACTTCATTATTTTACTGCTTTATGTTGATAATATGCTGTTGGTGGGTCGGAATGCCACTAGGATAGCAGAGTTGAAGTGCCAACTGGGCACGACCTTCTCTATGAAGGATTTGGGCGCAGTGAAGACTATTCTTCGGATGGAGATCAGTCGAGAGAGAGAGTCCAAGCTGTTAAACTTGTCCCAAAAGAAGTACATTCATTGGGTACTTTAGTATTTTGGGATGGACGGGTCAAAGAAAGTGAGTAACTCCCTTGCGGCTCACTTTAAGTTCACTGAGGAGCAGTATCCATCTACCGAGGACGAGAAGGAAGATATGGAGCGGGTTCTATATACCTCAGCTTTTGGGAGTCTCATGTATGCTATGGTGTGTACGAGGCCAGACATCGCTCATAAAGTTGGCACAGTTAACAGGTATACTTCCAATCCCAGAAGGATACATTAGAGTGCAGTTAAGTTGATTCTACGATACCTTCAGGATACTGCCGATTGGAGACTTTCTTTTGGTGGTGATGAGCCGAAGCTAGTTGGGTATACTGACACTGATATGGCTGGAGATATAGACACGAGGCGATTGACTTCGGGCTATGTGATCATGTTTGATAGTGGAGCGGTATCGTTGGCAGTCGCGTTTGCAGAAATATGTTGCCTTGTCGACAACAGAGGCAGAGTACATTGCGACGATGGAGGCTTGCAAAGAGTTGTTGTGGATGAAGAAGTTGTTGCAGAAAATAGGAATAAAGCAAGAGCAGTATCCTTTGCTTTGTAATAGCCATAGTGCAATTCACCTTGTGAAGAACTAGACATTTCATAGCTGGTCAAAGCACATTGATACCCGGTATCATTGGATACGGGATGTGGTTAAAAAGAAGCAAGTGATGCTTGAGAAGGTTCATACGGATGACAACGGAGCAGACATGTTCACAAAGATTCTTCCAAGGAAAAAGTTTCAATATTGCAGGCGGGATCATCGGGATGACGACCCACTCCACATAGTTGTGAAAATTTTTTTTGTTGGAGTGGGTGGGGTTCCCAACCTATGTGAAAAATACCCCTGAGTTGGATTAAGTATTCCTACATATAATAGGAATACCTCAATAGATTTGAATTGGGTATTCCTACATATAATAGGAATATGGATTGGGTATTCCAACATATAATAGGAATATGTCAATAGATTTGAATTTGGATTGGCTATTCCTATATATAATAGGAATATTAGTTGTGGGTTTGAGGTTATATATATTAGGTGTCTCCTAGCCCTAAAAGATATCTCAAAATATTACAAAAAGAGGCAAGAGTGCTTTTACAACATTTGAGAGGAGAAAAAAAGATTGGAGGCCATTTCGGAGAAGGAAATCAATTTAGAATATTTTTTATTGTCTTTTATTCTTCGTGGTTGTAATCTATTTTCTGTTCCAAAGAGTTGTGGTGATCCGTTTGGATCAGTGAGAAATTTGTAAGGAGTCGGTGTATTTCTTATTCCATTAATGGAGACTTTTCAGAGTTGGACTCTGATTGTCCTGTAATTTTTTTTTCGTAAGGGTTTTCCACGTCAAAAATTTTCTTGTCTACGATTTGTGTTTGACATTTTTGGTGTGTGCATTTTTTGCTCGGTTCTCTCATAGGTACTCTCTGGTTTAGGGAACAATTTTCGCTCTTTCGTTCCCAACAGTCTCAAGAAACTGAACCTAGATGTGAGCTTAGAAGGTAGAATCTTTTAGGAGGTCAACGAATCTCAGTAAGTAACTCGATTCGACATTTCTTACTTGAGTGCTTATTTTTTTCGACGACGGGAGCTTATTTTTCATGCAACATGAGTAATGTTTTCCATAACATGACCAAAATTTTAGGAAAAAAATTGGGAAAGAAAGTTGAAGAATTTTAAACAGAAATTTTCAAATAAAGGAAAGAAATTTACTGTATTTGTGCGCCAGAGAAAAAATTTGCTGGAATTGCAAATTAAAGGACAATACGTCAATAATATTGTCGGGTCATGAGGGTGGGGAGGAAAAAAATAATTGATGAAATAATTATATATGTCAAATTTAAATTAACAAAGGGTTTCTATTAAAACTAGTGATATTCACGTGCAATACACATAATTTTTTTCTAATATAATTAAATAATTAGATAAATATTTAAATTATATTAAAATAGTTTAAATATAATTTTAATTAAAAATGGTTATAGATATATTTTTAGAATTTTGGATATATATTTAGATAATATCATTTAGTTAGTTTAAATTATTAAAATAGTTTAAATTATTTAGGAATTTAAAGTAGATAAAATTTTAGATAATTTTATTTAGTTGGTTTAAATATATTAAAATAGTTTAATTTATAATTTTAAATATATTAAAATAGAATTTTAGACCACCAAATCCCTGAGCCGTTTTCTATATAATTATTGTATCAATTATTATTTTTCTCCTTCACCCGACAATATGTTTGACGTTCCACTCCTCACCCTCATGATCCGACAATATTATTGACGTTTTGTTCCTTCATTTGCAATTACAGCAAACTTCTTTCCTGACACACAAATATAGTAAATTTTTTTCCTTCATTTGAAAATTTCTGAATTTTAAATACGCGTTCATGAAAGTAACAAGAAAGTAGAAGCTAAAGAATACTTGTCTTAATATTATAAAATTACCATACGAATGATCTCTCCATAACTTTGAATTAAACATTATAAATTCTAATAAATATAATAAATCTTTAAATTTTGATAACAATAATTAATAAATATAAAAAATTATTAGTATACGTTTTTATTATGTTTTTAACTTTAGACTTTTTTAAGTCGTCGTGTTCAAATGTTGTTGTATGCGTAAGCTGATCCTGCCAAATACATGTAAATTTAATCTGATTGATGACGGAAATTTAATGTTATCCTTCTTTTTATGTCCATTTAAAGCTTTTTTGGTTTAGATACATGCTACGAAGTGATTTCCTGGCATATTAGCTGGATCGAGCTGCCATTGCCCAAAATCAATATTAGGGATTTTTGCGTTTGGTCCTGGACTGGGATTTTATTGATTTCTTCATCACCAGCGCAGGAGTAATATGCCGGAATTGTTAACTACAGACCAATGCTGTTCTTTCATTCAACTATTGCTTCTAGCAAATTGTGTTAACCTTTGCATTTTGGAAACAGAGTTGCACAAATAAGTTGCAAGTTTCTATATTGATTTTATGCAATTATTTATATGCCATACAAGTTGATCATCTCATCTCTAGGGGTCCACTTAGTAGGAGAGGGAAAAAAATGAGATGAAGAAAATTTGAAGAGAATGATACATTTTCTTTGAAAGAAATAAAAAATAAAAAAATTATTTTTATCTCTTAACCTAGGAAATTTAATATTTCAAAACGTGGAATGAAAAATGGAGACTTATCATAATTTATAATTATATCATATAAAAATTATATTATTTAAAAATTGTTCAATAAAGTAGAAGGGTAAATGAATACTTTTAGTTGAGGATATATTTCTATACCAAAGTTACCAAACAAAGAAAAGTGTCACTTCCAATTTTCATCTATGATATTAAATACAGACAAAAAAAAATTCTTTCCATATAGATACTAAGTATATCTTTATTATTTTTTATTTTTTTTATCATTTCTACAAAAAAAAAAAAAAAAGAACCTATTGTTAGCAGTGTGTCCAAAGACCGTTGCAAAGGCCCTCTCGTGCGCTTAGATGCTTCTAGGCCTAGATCCATTCCCAAGAAAAATAAAAGTCGCCCCCCATTTCCTATAAAAAAATTTCTCTTTTCAAAATAAATGTTGGCAAACTTTACTAATATTAGGGATTGTTTGATTGGCAATAGATGAAAAATACTAAACAACACAAGTATGCTTATGTTCATTTCCAATGTTTGCTTTGATTGAAATGGTGGAATTGGGGGAGACATGGCTGGGCTGACCCGGCCGGGCTACAAAAAAAGAAGAAGAAAAAAAAATTAACTAGGGCAATGTAAGGTGCCTACATTGTTGTTCATTAGAATCTTTGACAGTTACATTGTTGTTTCTGAGGACAATGTAAGGTGTCTACATTGTGCTCCTCCCGATATTAGTTATTCAAGTGAGACTTTTTTTTTTTTCCATATTCTTGTTTCTTTTGTAACATTTTTTTTTCTCTCGTAATAATTGTGTTGCTTCTTTATATGACTTTTGAAGGTTAAGTGTACTAAGAAGCTGATATTAATTTTCTCTGTGTTTGTCATCTGAAGAAAAATATATTTGACTATATCTTTGAAGAAGATTGACTTTGATTTTTGACCATATCTTTGAAGAAGAACAAATCTTTAACAAAGTGGAGATATGAAGAAAGATATATTTAACCATATCTTTTGAAGAAGATTGACTTTGGACTTTGACCAAATATTTGACAAAAATAATATTTGATTCATAAGCCTACATAATATTAGATTCATATTCCTACATAATGTTGGATTTCTATGTATAGGCATATGGCATGCTATATAAAGGGGACAAATATTTCTCCAAGAGTATCTTAAGAGTGCTCATGTAAGTTGTTGAATAAGTTCAAGATAAGAGTATCTCTCAAATGGTGCTCAATGATTGTTGAATAAGTTCGACATAAGAGAGAAAAAAAAATGTTGAATAAGTTCAACATTAAAGTTTTTGAGAGAGATTTTTATAGAGAGTTCTTGAGGGAAATGAGAGAAGTGTTGAGAGAAATTGTAATTCTTTTTCTTCTTCACAGTGGAATTGAATCACCATCGTCCGTGGAAGTAGGCATCTTGGTCGAACCACGTAAATCCTTATTTTTGTGGTTGTGAACTTTCTCTGAGGTATTTCTCTGATTTTTCTGGGTCCATTTTCGCTGTGCGCCCAACAATTGGTATCAGAGCTTTGGAGTTCTCAGAGAAAGTTAATTGGGTAGATTCTTCAGATGACTCCGTCAAGCAAGATTGGAAAATACGAAATTGAGAAGTTCAATGGGAAGAATAATTTTGGCTTTTGTAAAAGCTAGATGAATGACGTTCTCATATCTCAAAAGTTTCACAAGGCTTTACGTAGAAAGTCAAAGAAGCCCGCCGACATGGCCGATGATGATTGGGATGATATGGATCTCGAAGCATGTGCTGCTATTCGCCTATGTTTGGAAAGGGATATCGTGTACTCTGTGAAGGACGAAACCACCGCCGCCGGGCTCTGGCTAAAGTTGGAATCACTCTACATGACGAAGACTTTTACCAACTGACTTTATATGTTAACATCGCTCTACAGACTGATGATGGAGGAAGGTACGTCAATTCAAGATCATATTTCTATATTCAATCAAATTATTTCTGACCTAAAGGATGATGACATATATGAAGATGATGATCGTTTGGTACTAATCCTATTGTTTTCTTTGTCCGATTCCTATGAGAATCTTATTCAAACATTACTATACGGGAATGACTCAATTTCCATAGAAGAGGCTACAAGTGCCTTGTTGTCTAATGAGGTACGGAGTTTGGCTACTAATGGCAGAAACGGTGGAGACCAGGTCCATGGTTTGATGGGAAGAGGGAGGACAAACGATACAGCATCTTCCAGCAGAAGTTCAAGATCCAACTCCAAGATACCTATTAATAAGGTAAAGTTCTTCAACTGTAATGAGAAATGATATTATGCAAATAAGTGTACTCGTCCAAAGAAGAAGAACAAAAAAAAGGATAATAAGACAAAAAAGAAGGTGATAAAGCAAACTGCGCTTCAGAAGTCGATAGTGACGTAGTCTATTTTTCGGTGGCACATGACAACATGAGTGACCGTTGGATTCTCAATTATGGATGCACCTACCATATGTACCCAAAAAGGGAGTAATTTTCTTCCTACAAGGCGATAGATGGTGGTTCCGTGTTGATGGGAAACAACAACACACGTCGAGTTGTTAGAATTTGGTCTATCAAAGTGAAGATGCATGATGAAATTGTGCGAACTTTAGCCAATGTCAGACATGTTCTTGACCTTAAGAAAAATCTTATTTCTCTTGGTATGCTTGAATCGAATGATAACAAGTTTGTTGTCGATGGTGGAGTACTACGAGTTGTTCGTAGTTCTTTGGTGGTGGTGAAAAGTCACCGACATAGTAACCTTTATATATTATTGGGAAGCACTGTGACTGGGACTTTAGCAGTTAGTACATCGAATTCGTCTGATAGCACACGTCTTTGGCATATGCAGCTTGGACATATGAGTGAGAAGGGCCCGACCTTACTAAGCAAGCAGATGTTACTGAAGAACTTGAAGAAGCCAAGTATAAATTTCTGTGAGCATTGTGTTTATGGCAAGCAGCACAGGTGACCTTCAGTACAAGCAAGAAAAAGATATTAGGTATTCTCGACTATGTGCATACATATGTATGGGGACCTAGCAGGATTTCTTCCAAGAAAGGAACGAGTTACTATGTTACTTTTATTGATGATTATACATGTTATATTTGGCTGTATTTTATCAAAATCAAAGATCAAGTGTTCGAAAAGTTCAAGCAGTGGAAAGCAATGGTGGATAACAAAACAGACAGAAAGGTAAAGACATTGAGGTATAACAATGGTACTGAATATACCTATAGACCGTTCAAAGATTTATGTGCTCAAGATGGCATCGTACAACATTGGACTGCCAGGAACACGCCGTAGCAGAATGGGTTAGCAAAGAGGATGAACTGAACCTTTCTTGAGAAAGCAAGATGTATGCTCTCCAATGCCGGTTTAGGCAAAGAATGGCGGGTGGATGCTATACACATGGCACGGTACTTGATTAATAGGATCACCAACTCCGACTATAGACTGTAAGACTCCATATGAGAAGATGACCGACAACCAGTAGATTATAACACTTTGTGCGTGTTTGGATGCAAAGCTTACTATAATGTCAACGATGGTAAGTTGGATCCGAG
The DNA here is from genome assembly GCA_036927795.1 of Iris macrosiphon. Lineage (NCBI taxonomy): Eukaryota > Viridiplantae > Streptophyta > Magnoliopsida > Asparagales > Iridaceae > Iris > Iris macrosiphon. The sequence goes on along the minus strand of JAYESA010000007.1, from coordinate 65,206,624 downwards.
AGCCAAGAAGGCCATTTTCTTGGGATATGCACAAGAGTAAAGGAATGTCATATATACTGTCTGGAGGATAATAAGTTCTTAATCATCAGGGATGTCACCTTCGATGAGTCTTCAGTGTTGACTTCAAGCAAGAAGAGTGAGTCCGATAAGGATAGCGGTGAATCTAGCAAATCTCAAACTGTTGAGATTGAGTCATCTGAGGATGCATCAGATGAAGTGGAGGTTTCTGAAAATGTTCATCAAGCCTTACAAGAACAACAACAACCAGAAGAAGAGCAACACCAGCAGCAAGATTCTTTGGCTACTACTAAGCCAAGGAGACCGGTCAAGCCAGTGCACATGCATGGATATGATGAACCGGTAAAGCACTATGGACAGTTAAATATGGTGGCATATACACTGCCAATAGATGATGACGAGTCTATCACCTTCAGACAGGCTATCAAAGATATTAGCAACAAGAGTTGCATTGTAATGCATGAAGAGATTGAGTCTCTCTACAAGAATCGTACATAAAATTTGATTTTATTGTCAAAGGCCAAATAAGCTATAGGCTGGAAGTAGGTGTACAAGAAGAAGGATGCTTCTCCACAGTCAGATGGTGTCACGCCCCAGTCCCAAAATATATAGGACTAGGACACGTAAGCATGCCAGCCGCATGGATATAGCAACTCCAATATATGGAAACCATAACCCATAAGTACGCTGTAATATGAATATCAAATCCATAAGTGGTATAAAATGTATCACAAGTCACAGTGTATAATCTAAATCTCATCCACGAAAATCAAATATAAATAAATAACCAGTATCTATGAACCTAGATCTCAATATAAGTATCTAAGGATGATAGTTGGATGGAAACAAATCCACTACCAACTCGAATGTACAGGTACAACACAATAAACACAATATAAGAATACCAGCGAATGACCATGGGGCTCGAAGAGAAGACATCCTCGAAACATATGTAACCATCCAAATTTATGCTCTTGCAAATACTCAAAAATAGATACACCTGGAAGGGGACCAGGTCCTCAGAGGGACGTAACAAGATACATAAAAGTAAGCCAATTTAAATACAGTAAACATGCATAATAGGTAGAAAATATGTAAGTACGCTATACAAGATCATGGACTTGCGTGCAGGGTTTGGCCTCCTGTACGTGTGGGCCATGTTTTAGGGATAACTGCTGTTAGAAACTTTGTATGCTAGTAGCCTTGGAAGTTATTAGAGGTATTATCGTATCATGGATGTGACATGCTTAGAGCATGGGGTGGAGAGAACAACAAGTAAGGTGTGTGGGCTCCTTTGCACTTTCCTTTGTTCGCCCGGACGCTCCGCCGGAGCGACGGGTGGTGATGACCACTATATATTATATATTATCAGGCGGCCTCTAGCGTTCAAAAGATGACATACTTTTTAGGCCCCTGGATCTCCAAGAGAACCATGCCAATCCTATTTTAGCTAGATAGCCCACGCGTTGGGAAAGTTGTTCTTAAACTGCATTCACTTAGACGGTTAGGTGACCCATTGGATATTTATTTTAGTACTTTATTGTCATACTTCTATGTATCTTGTTATGTCCCTCTCAGGACCTGGTCCCTTTCTAGGTGTAACTGTTCATGAGTATTCGCAGAAGCACAAATCCGGATCGGTTACTTATATTTCGAGGATGTCTTCTCTTCGAGCCTTGTGATTGCTAGTTGGTATTCTTATATTATGTTTGTTGTATTGCACTTATATATTCGAGTTGGTAGTGGATTTGTTTCCGTCCAACTATCATCTTTAGATACTTTGTATTAAGATCTAGTTTCATAGATGTTGGTTAATTATTATATTTGATTTTCTGTGGATAAGATTTAGATTATACCCTGTGACTTGTGATAGATTTATACCACTTGTGGATTTGATATTCATATTACAGCGTACGTATGGATTTTGGTTTCCATATATTGGAGTTGCCATATCCATGCGGCTGACATGCTTATGTGTCCTAGTCCTACGTATTTTGGGACTGGGGTGTGACATATTTTTAGTGGTGGCCCATGCAGGTCTAGAGCATATTATCTCGGTTACGTTCCTATACCGAACAAGCCTGCACCTAAAAATAGAGTATAAGATCTCATCCACAATTGACTATGATTCACTTTCCTTCCAATCCATTCTATTTAAATAATTGCATCCTGCTTGATTCATGTGCTTCCCTAATAGTTCTTAAGTATAGCCTCTGCTAGAATATAGGACTCCTTGTTGTTAGATGATAAGTAGAGTAACCTTCCTATTAAGAATACAACTAGAGTACTGACACATCACTAAGTTAGAATACCTAATGAACCCTAGCACCCTTACTTGTAGATTGATTGACCATTATCCCTTGATAATTAGGGATGACTTGAGAGTGGTATAGATACTACTAGGATTAGTAAGAAATTGACCATAATATTTGACCCTAGTATTGAGGAACCAATATAAATTCAAGGTTGAATAGTAGGACCAAAACTAACTTTCATAAGTGAGATAGTGTTAGAGAACCATAAATTTAGATCATTGTCCTATCATTAGCAGGCAACACCTTAGGAAGCCAAGAGGAGTAAAATATAATGTTCCCTTGATCATACCTCAAACACAAAGATTAGCATAGCATCTTCCCTTAAGAAACCATGATATTATCAAGTGTCTCTCTCTTTTAATTTCATATCTTGTTTCCTTGCAACCTTAACGCTCGCTAGTTGTGCGACGACTAATTATATTCTTCTATTCTTCATTTTTCAACTTGTGTCACCTGACACTTCTGATTGTAGGACAAGTGATTTCTTTTGATTAGGATATATATTTTGCTAGGATTATAGTTGTTACTCTTGAATTTTGAATTATGTGATTGGTAGTTAGAACTTGACAGTTTAAGTTATTCTTTTAGATTATGATCTAATGATTATCCCTTAGTTTTAAATCGCGTAACTTATACCCCACCTCAATATAGGTTGTATCCTCTTTCCCTTTGAAGGCCAGTAACTTCCCCATTCTTACTATTGACACATGTTCTATGAGCACTATGATTAAGACTTAAGATGACCATTACCTATATATAATGCAATAGGGGATCCTAATAAATACCAAGATCTTTCCTCGTATACCCTAACAAGAGTTCTACTTTATTTATAAGGACCAGGTTATTCTAAAGAATTCTCTCAAGGCAATTATAGTATTAGTTTATTGTTTAAGTTGGGTAGTATGCCTCACAACCTAGTATCACAGTCTTTTGACCTATTATTGAAGTATAACTGAACGACATTTACTGTATGCTAGTATAAGACGATAATGTTTATTCAAACTGTAGAACTCAGAAGCCCATACCCCTATTTTGTCGACTAGCAATCTAGACAAGGAGCTAGTATGACAACTGTAAAGATTGTAGAGTCTTATCTTCTTTGTGAACTTGAATTATTTTATAATTTCTCTCATCATAATCTAGCGTACTTATATTTGCTGTACTACCTTGACTTATGCTGCTATTATAGCCTAGTTTTGCAAGCTTATTCTTTATCAAGCTTGTTCATGACATATGTATTATTGGAGCGCTACACTAATACATTTCAGAATCAGTGTATTACGGTCTGATCAACCATAGTGCGCTTGGTTCGCCCTTCGCATAACTACTTTACGTGGATTGAGATATATAGTCGAATAGTAGACGAATATACGTACCCCTAGACGTGTATGAGCATATCATATCGATTATATAACTATACTGATACGAGCATGCGAGTAAGAAATTACCAAATATGATTTCAATCCATAACTGCCTTGATAATTCCCATTTGAGTTTTTTTTAAACGCCTTGATCCCCATACTTCTATTCTACTACCTCCCCTTGAACTCTTTATTATTGTTTTCCATCTTCTCTTATTTCGGAAAGACGAAACCTCGTGCTTGGTATAAGTTTGATACATTGATAGTACTAGATATACCCCATAGGCCAATCACATTATTTGGTGACTACCTTTTATAATTGATTAAGGGCATATCATATATGATATAATTGGTATTAAAGTTTTGAGGATTGAATAACATGAGTAAATAAAATGAGAAATATTTTTCTTAAATGTATAGCCTTGTGTGCTGGATAGGCAAATTTTAAGTTGGGTAGAAATCGTATTGTTAACTTGGGGTGATTCTTTGATTGTGATCAAGCGATCAAGTAAGATTAAATTGAGAGATTTGAGTCATTTTAATTTTAGGAATTTAAAAAAAAATGACTAAGATGATGAGGATTTAATAAATTTTAAAATCTTGATATTGAGGACCAAATATTTATACCTTGAGCACATGATTTAAAGTTTGAATGTTGAAGATTGAATCATCGATTTAAACCTTGAGGATAAATATAGAATTCTAGGCTTGAACAATTGGTGAAGTAGATATAAAACTTTACAATTTGATGATTTGAATTAAAAGTTAAATTTTGATTGCTGGATTACCTATTTGAAATATTGAGGATGTAAATTGAAACTAAAATTTGAAAAGTACAAAATTTTTAAGTGAAAAATAGGAATAATATTTGATTAGAATTGTTTTTTAGAGGAGATTATGATAGTTGGAGATCGTGATGTAAAATTTGATATGGGTTATTTAAATCTTGAAGATGTCATATAGATTTAGCTTAAATTTGGATGTAATTATTTAAAAATCGAGAAAAGATTACAATATGTTAAATTTTGATTAAACAGAGGTTACCTTAATTTTGAAAGTGATTGAGATGGATTTGAATAGATTTTAAATTTTGGAAGAGATTGCGATTGACTTGCCTTATATGCGAATGTGAAGGAATTAACAAATTATGCCTTATTTTAATTTTGAAGATGAAATTGTTTTTAAGTTGGATAGATTGTAAACCCCTCACCCAAAATTAGACCTACTTGGCTTAGATAGTGAGACTAAGACTAGTTTGAATCCAATTAGAAATAGAACACGGTATTTTTATTTAATTTTGCAATAATTATATCACTTAGCGCATCTTACAGTTGCTTCGATAAGTGGAGTACTACACTAGCCACTGTCTTCCTACAAACTTTATATCCTTGTACTAGACATGCCCGCCTTCTATTCTGACCTTTGTGTAACTTATAATTAAGCTCCTTTGTGCTACATTTTAGTCGCACAACATTCGTCGCGAACGTTATTTCTTAATTCTAAATAATTTTAACGTTGTATCTTTGTGCGTTCCAATCGAAATTGGAGACACAATCTTAACCCGTTTCGTACAATCCAATCTATGACAATATTATATTCTGAGTCCCCTATGTCCATGATACTTGTGTCCCACCCAATTTTATCCCCATGTACTTCTAATTAATTCCAGAACACCTTGTGCATTAATTTTGATTAAATTAATCCAATTTCCATCTTTGTGCGATTTTCTCATTGTTGGGTGCTTTTTTATGCAAAAGTGCATTGAGGTATCCACACCATTGGACATGACATATAAAAAAACCTAATTCTCCTCCATATAAGTTTTCCCATAAATTTTTAGAATGTGCAACGCACAACATCGTCCCCTCATTTAAACCTAGCCTTGCATTTTATAATACAAATTATAGCTCACCAAACATCCCCATGACAATTGGAAAATTATGGAGGTTAGGATAGAGGAAGGTACGGAATAAGCTGCAAATCTCTATCTTATACCATCCTTGACTTTCTATCGTGGCTTAGTTTTAATTTCGAGGACAAAATTTTTATAAGTTGGGTAGAATATAAAACCTCTAATTCTAAAAATCGTATTAAGTATTTAATTAATTATTAATTGAAATTTATAGTAATTATGAGCTAATTAGAAGAAATAGAATTTTTAGTATTTTTATTTTAGGGTGTTTGGGGAATAGGGGATTTATGGAGTAATTATAAATTTTTCTTAATTTATTCCATGTAAGAGACCCTGTGGACAGTTGATAGCTTAATGGTATGCACTAATATAATTCATAGAATTTTCTATATATATATATATATATATATATATATATATATATATATAAGTTTTAGAAAAAGAAATAGAATTAGAAAAGAAATGAAAATAGAAATTTAGAGTAAAAGAATTAGAATAAGAATAAGAAAAAAAGAAAGAAAAAAAAGAGGTTAATTGACCCTAACCCAAAACCCTATATCCGAAAACTCGACCCTGTACCAAACCCCACCCGCGAACAAACGAGCAGCAACAGCTGCCAAACTCTTCCCCAACGTAGCGTATGATCCCTTTCTTCACCTTCTATACATATATATATATATATATATATATATATATATATATATATATATATATATATATATATATATATATATATATATTTCTCAAATCACAAACCCTAAACCCTAATCTCTTCAACTCACCCACCGCCGCTAACCCTGAGTGCCGACCCGCCGCCACCCGGAGCTCCTGCGCCACTGCCAGAGACTGCACAACCGCCACCCCCGGGCCCCCCCGCGAGCACCGCGCGACCGTGCACGAGACATAGAACACAACGACTTACTTATGTTCATGCCCTGTTTCCCGTCTCATCGCTCGACCAAACTTGACCCCGTCTTCACCAGTATGATCCTCACCTATCCCCCTTCCAATCTTGTAGATTAGTTTTCATCGTACAGTGCGTTAACCTAGACAAAAATTGACGCCAAGTTGAAAAAAAATGACCACTTTTAATTTTAGAAATTCTGTTGCGATGACCCATGTTCACGGACTCGTATCTCCCACTACAGAGATCCAAATTTGATTATTCTTTTTGGTATGCAAAGACCACCTAACCTATATTAATTCCTGTTATTTACAATACTTTATTTGTTGCTGTATGTTAAATTAAATCAGTTGGAAATCCCCGAAAACCTGTTTTTTCTAATTTTCAGAAATTGTGATACGGAATGCGCCCCGCCAAACGGGACCGCCCCGTCGTGTACCAAGTATACCAAAAGGTGCGCACAGTATACCCAGATGTGTGGGCTTTCGTAGAAACTGATTCGGACGCGTGTGCGTGTCGAAATCAGTCCGTATCCGCAAAAATTCTCCGTATCGCGACTTTTGCAAAATTCTGCACTATTTAGTGTACGCTCGTCAGAATGCGACAAAACTTATGCCACTGGACTCATGGTATCGCGCTGGTCCTGTGACCCAATTTTCATACAATTCTGAGATAGTTGACCAAGTCGCCTATTGGCGGGTCCTACGGTTGACTTTTTGGGCGAAATTGTGTTCGACTCATCGAAATTCAAAATTGGACATACTGTTGAGTTCGTACTGACTTTTAGAGTTTGTTTGACCTATAATTTATCCCATTTAGAGACCTTTATCCTTGGCACACTTTTTGGTGCAAAGTGGGCCACATGTGGATCCCACTTTGACCCAAAATTACTGTTTTGCCCCTGTGTTCAAATTGGACGAAAGGGTAGTGATTTTTAGCTATTTTGCTGATTCTGAAGCTTTGGTGATGTCTATTTCAGCATCCTGAGACGTTTATTCGGAGGCCTTAGTTCCTGATCCCGTGTCCTTGACATCTGGATGTTACATTTTGTAGCTTTCTTGCCAGGCAAGTATACCTTGCCATTGTACTGTTATTCATATTCTATATGTTGCATGCATCTTTATTTTCTGTCTTTAGTTCATATATTTTAACTGCTATATAAAATGTGCGTCCAAGAAAACTTGGGTGCAACGACGGTGTCGTCGTGATATATTTTTATTATGTATATGCATTGACCTTGTTCATGAAGCATCATTAGGTTTCATTGGCCGTGACAGAGTTGTTACACGAGCTTTGAGTCTCATATAGATCATGGACTTGCGTGCATGGTTTGGCCTCCTGTACGTGTGGGCCGTGCGTTAGGGATAACTGCTGTTAGAAACTTTGCATGCTAGTAGCCTTGGCAGTTATTAGAGGTATTATTGTGTCATGGATGTGACATGCTTAGAGCATGGGGTGGAGAGAATAACAGGTAAGGTGTGTGGGCTCCTTTGCACTTTTCTTTGTTCGCCCGGACGCTCCGCCGGAGCGACGGGTGGTGATGACCACTATATATTATATATTATCAGGCGGCCTCTGGCATTCAAAAGATGACATGCTTTTTAGGCCCCTGGATCTCCAAGAGAACCATGTCAATCCCATTTTAGCCAGATAGCCCATGCGTTGGAAAAGTTGTTCTTAAACTGCATTCACTTAGACGGTTAGACGACTCATTGGATATTTATTTCAGTACTTTATTGGCATGCTTCTATGTATCTTATTATGTCCCTCTGAGGATCTGGTCCCTTTCCAGGTGTAGCTGTTCATGAGTATTCGCAGAAGCACAGATCCGGACCGGTTACTTATATTTCGAGGATGTCTTCTCTTCGAGCCTTGTGATTGCTAATTGGTATTCTTATATTGTGTTTGTTGTATTGCACTTATATATTCGAGTTGGTAGTGGATTTATTTTCATCCAACTATCATCTTTAGATACTTTGTATTAAGATCTAGTTTTATAGATGCTGGTTAATTATTATATTTAATTTTCTGTGGATGAGATTTAGATTATACCCTGTGACTTGTGATAGATTTATACCACTTGCGGATTTGATATTCATATTACAGCGTACGTATAGATTTTGGTTTCCATATATTGGAGTTTCCATATCCATGCGGCTGACATGCTTACGTGTCCTAGTCCTATATATATTGGGACTGGGGCGTGACATTAGGGTAAGAGTGTAAAATTTGTAGGAAGGTAATGGCTAGTGTAGTGCTCCAATTATCGGAGCAACGGTAAGGTGCACTAAGTGATTTAAATATTACAAAATGAAATAAAATAAAATATTCTATTTCTAATTGGATTCAAACTAGCCCTAGTCTCACTATCTAAGCCAAGTAGGTCTAATTTTGGGTGAGGGGGTTTATAATCTACCCAACTTAAAATAATTTCGTCCTCAAAATTAAAATAAGACATGGTTTCTCTTTATCTAATCTCATTTGATCACAATATAAAAGAATTCACCTCAAGTTTAATAATGCAATTTCTACCCAACTTAGAATTTACCCACCTATCAAATAAGGCTATACTTTTAAGAAAACTATTCCTCAAATTATTTAATTATGTTATTCAATCCTCAGAAGTTTTTAACACACAAATATATCATATATGATATGCTATTAATCAATTATAAAAGAGAGTCACCACGTCATGAGATTAGCCTATGGGGTATATCTAGTACTCTCTGTGTATAAAACTTCTACCAAGTACGAGGTTTCGTCTTTCCGAAATAAGGAAAGACGGAAAACAATGATAAAAAGTTCAAGGGGGAGGTAATAGGATAGAAGTATGGGGATCAAGGCGTTTAAAGAATTCAAATGAGAATTGTCAAGGCAGTTGTGGATTGAAATCCTATTTGGTAATTTTTTATTCGTATGCTCGTATCAGTACAGTTATGTAACCGATACGATATGCTCAGACATGTCTAGAGGGCAAGTACATTTGTCTAAGAAGCTAAGTCAATTTTATCTCAATCTACATAAGTAGTCATGCTAGGGGCGAACCAAGCGCACTATGGTTGATCATACCATAATACACTGATTCTGATTTTTGACAATGTATTAGTGTGTATACCCAATAATATATATATATATCATGATCAAGCTCGATAGAAGAGTAAGCTTGCAAAACTAGGCTATAATAGCAGCATAAGTCAAGGTAGTTCAGAAAATATAAATACGCTGGATTATGATAAAAGAAGGTACAAAATAACTCAAGTTCACAAAAAAGATAAGACTCTACAGTTGTCATACTAACTCCTTGTTTAAGTTGCTAGTCGACAAAATAGGGGTATGGACCTCTAAGTTCTACAGTCTGAATAAACACTATCTTCTTATGCAAGTATATAGTTGGTGTCATTCCATTATACTTTATTAGTGTGTCAAGAGGACTATGTGATACTATATTGTGAGGCATACTACCAAACTTAGAACAATAACTAATACTGTACTGCCTTAAGGATACAGTAAAAACTCTTGTTAAGATTTACGAAAAAAGGTCTTGGTACTTATTAGGGTATCCTATTGCATTATAAAGGTATTGGTCATCTTAAGTCTTAATCATAGTGCTTATAAAACAAGTGTTAATAGTAAGTATGGAAAAGTTACTGGCCTTCAAGGGAAAAAGGGGATATAACTTGTATCGAGGTATGGTTACAAATTACGTGATTCAAGACTAAAGGATAATTATCAACTCACAATCTACAAGAACAACTCAAAATTATCAAGTTCTAACTACCAAGCACAAATTTTCAAAGCTCAAGATTACAACTATAATCCTAGCAAACTATATATCCTTAACATAAAAATTACTTGGCCTACAATCAGAAATATCATGTGGCACGAGTTCAAAGAAAAGAAAAGCATAATCAGTCGTCGCACGAATAGCGAGCGCTAAGTTTTCAGAGGAACAAGATTTGAATTTAAATAGAAAGACTCTAGATAATATCATGGTTTTCTAAGGGAAATATGGTATGCTAATCTCTGTGTTCGAGGTATGATCTAGGGAAATATTATTTTATTCCTCTTGGCTTCCTAGGGTACTGTCTGCTAATACAAGACAAGAATCTAAATGTATAGTTCTATAGTACTATCTCATTATAAAAGTTAGGTTTGGTCCTAATATTCAACCTTGGATTTCTAGTGGTCCCTCAATACTAGGGTCAAACAATATGGTTAAATTTTTAATTAACTCTAGTAGTGTCTACACCACTCTCAAGTCCTTCATAAATACCTCAAGGGATAATGGTCATCTAATTTATAGGTATGGGGTACTAGGGTTCATTAGGTGTCCTAAACTTAGTGATGTGTCAGTATTCTAGGGATATTCTTCTTAGGAATATTACCCTAATTATCATCCTAACAACAAGGATTCCTATATTCTAGCAGAGGCTATATGTAAGGAACTATTAGGAAAGTACATGAATCAAGCATAATGCCATTATTTAAATAGAATGGATTGAAAGGAAAGTGAATCATAATCATTTGTGGATGAGATCCTATACTCTAATCCTAGTTGTAGGCTTGCTCGGTACATTAATGTAACCGAGACAATATGCTCTCAACCTGCATGGGCCACCATAAAAATATGTCATGCCCCAGTCCCAAAAATACGTAGGACTAGGACACGTAAGCATGCCAGCTGCATGTATATGGCAACTCCAATATATGGAAACCATAACACATGCGTACGCTGTATTATGAACAACAATTCATAAGTGGTATATAATTATCATAAGTCACAGGGCATAACTAAATCTCATCTACATAAATTATAAACAAATAAATAACCAATATATATGTAACTAGATCTCAATATGAAGTATCTAAGGATGACAGTCTGATGGAAATAAATCCACTGCCGAACTAGAATATAAAAGCAAACACAATATAAGTACATCAACTAACAATCATGAGGCTCGAAGAGAAGACCTCCTCGAAATATAAGTAACCAATCCGGATCTGCGCTCCTGCTAATACTCATGAACATCTACACCTGGAAAGGGACCAGGTCCTCAGAGAGACATAACAAGATACATAGAAGCATGAAAATTGAATACAGTAAACATGCATAATAGATAAAAAATATATAAGTATGTTGTACAAGATAATCTACATGAATGCATAATAAGGACAACTTTTTAACGTATGGGCAAGGGTAGGCTACTCTATCTAATCTCACAACTCATACACATGTCAGGGATATCAGAAATTGACATACCGTGAGGGTAGCGACCAGTGCGACTCCAAAAATTGATATACCGCGAGGGTAGCGAGCAGCGTGACACACTACCATAGTCGTGCTAGATACTACAGTTTATCGGAGTGGTTATAGCCCATACGCCTAATGATTGTCCTCCTCTCTCATGATACTAGGTGTCAAGTATGTGTCAACATATATAATATATAGTAATAACTGAAAGAAAACACACATGCAATGAATATATAAGAGTATAATAAGGAATGTAAGGTACTGTAAACAATTTGGCAAGGTATACTTGCCTGACAAGAAGCTACGTAGTACCAATAACCTGATCCTGAAGTCGCGCAGAATAATTCAATGGGTCCTATGTACATATAATATAATATAATACAACATCAGCCATTACACTAGCACAGGCACAACCATAATTACACTGAAATCAGAGGGTATGCTAGGGGTGATACTATTCAACTAACAGGGTCAAATACGAGTCTAATTATGCGGGTGTCACATCTTAGAATATTGTGCATAATCAGACAGTCAACTAACACTTGTCTAGCCAGTTCGTCGATGTACACAAGGCAGACAATTTCCTAATATTCAGGTCACAAAGTCAAGGTAAATATGCGGGCAAAATCCACGGTGTCCTAGGGTCGTACATCAAGTAAACACATATATAGTCATAATTATTATCATTATTTAATTACTTATATATATCCATATAATTATATATATATCAAACTAATATTTTGTGCATACGCACACATACGTACGGGCACACTAGGTTAACTGACACGATCTGCAATCACACCAATCAACTAACAAACAAATATGCTAAACTAGATGTTATTCACACAAACACGCATAAAATAAAAGAAGAGGGACATGTTCGAACCTCGGGGTTAGCATGCACGGGCACGAGAATCAGGGGTGACTGCTGCAGGTTGTCTTTAGCGAGGGTGACGAGTCTACGATAACGACGATGATGACGATGTTGATGATGATGACGAAGGTGATGGTGATGATGATTATAATGATGATGGAGATCATAATGATCATGATCAATGGTAATGATGATGGAAATGATGATGGAAATAATGATTATGGGAATGATGATGAGGGGATGATGCTTTGATGATGATGATGAGAATGATGATTAGGATGTTAATGGTGATGATGATAGGGATGATGGTGATGGTGAGAGGATGCTGACCGGAGGCTGTCGGAGTCTGGCGGGGAGGAGGAGGCTGAGCAGGGAGAGGAGGAGGAGGAGCTCAGGGGTAGTGATGGTGGTAATGGTGGTGTTGATGGCAGTGGTCCGACGAGGTCGGGGTGATGGGGATGACCGGAGAGGAGTCGAGCTCAGGGGGGAGAGAAGTCGAGGCTGGAAGGACAGAGGTCGAGAAAGAAGAGGAAGAGGGTAGTCAGTGGTGGCTGTCAGGGTGGAGGGGAACGGGTTGTGGTGATGGTAGTAGGGAGGAAGGTGGTGGACGTTCAGGCGGAGAGGGGAGGTCCGGAGAAGAACGATGGTCGTAGCCGCGTGGAGATGGCCAGGAAGGGGCCGGAGATGGAAGAGGACGGCGAGGATGATGGTGATGATGTCGACAGAGTCGGGCCTGGGCTCCGGTGATGTCTCGGTAGGGAGTGGTGGTGTAGATATAGGTGATGATGGTAAAGAGGGTAAGGCTACTTCCGGCCAGGGGGCTCAGGCGGCCAGGGAGGAGGAAGCTGTGGTCAAGGAGGAGGAGGAGGTCAGGAAGGATGTTGCTATGATGTGAAGTCGGGTTCGTGTGCTCCGGCGGTAGAGGAGATAAGAACAGGGAGGAGCTGGTGGTGGTCGAGTGGCTGAGGAAGAAGGAGAGGAGATGAGGCGATGGTGGCGTTGCTGGTGGTGTGGTGTAGGAGGTTGGGGAGGAGTCCGACTTTAGGCGAGTCGAGGGAAGATGGAGGTGGTGGATAGCAGAGGCTGCTCCGGCGGGTCGGGTGGTCGGGGCTCCTAACGGGAAAGAGGAGGAAGAAGAAGATGAATAAGAGATATGGGGTGTATTCGGCTGGGAGTTGGTTTTGAGTTTTATAATTAAAAAAAAAGAAAAGTTTGTATTTATACATGTGGTGAATAGGGTTGGGGGTTGACCTAAGGGATTGGGCTTTAGTCAATATCTTGGGATTGGGCCTTAGCTTGACATGGGAATGTTTGGAGGGCTATAATTTGCATTATTTGAAATGCAAGGCTAGGTTTAAATGAGGGGCGATGTTGTGTGTGCTGCACATTTCGAAATTCATGGAGAAAATTCATATGAAAGGAAAATGGGTTTCTTCATGTATTATCCAATGGTGTGGACATCTTAATACATCTTTGCATAAAAATGCCAAACAATTAGAAAATTACATAAAGATGGTAATTGAATTAAATTAATTAAAATTAATGCATATTGTGTTCTGGAATTAATGAGAAGTACATGGGGATAAAATTAAGTGGGACACAAGTATCGTGAACGTAGAGGGCTCAGAGTAGAATATTATCATAATTTGGGTTGCACAAAATATGTCAAGATTGTGTCTCCAATTTTGATTGGAATACACAAGGATACAAAGTTTGAATTTATTAGAATTAAACATAAATGTCCGCGACGAATATTGTGCGACTAAAATGTAGCACAAAAGAGCATAATTATAAGTTACACTAAGATCAGAATAGAAGGCGGTCATGTCTAGGACAAGAGTGTAAAATTTGTAGGAAGGTAATGGCTAGTGTAGTGCTCCAATTATCGAAGCAACGGTAAGGTGCGCTAAGTGATATAAATATTACAAAATTAAATAAAATAAAATATTCTATTTCTAATTGGATTCAAACTAGCCCTAGTCTCACTATCTAAGCCAAGTAGGTCTAATTTTGGGTGAGGAGGTTTACAATAGTGTTCCAATTGGTGCAACACCCATTGCTCAGAAACTCTGTGACACAATGCCCCAACAGTAGCACAATGCCCTCACCGATGCAGTTGTTCAATTTTGAACCACAACTGCACGCTTTGAATGACAAAGCGCCAAACTGATACTCGTGCACGGATGCACGCTCACTCATCCTCTCGAAATGCCTCGATGTTCCAACCAAGATGATCCACTCAAGCTCCAACTGCCTACTCAAGCTCCAACTGCCCAACACAAAAACCAACTCAAGCCATAAATCATATCCAACAAAATGACGCACACGCTATGCACGCCACAATGTAGTAATTTCCAAGTTTTGGTCCAAGTGTTCAAGCCATGTTTCGGTCCAAGTGTTCAAGCTATTATGTGTATTCCATATTATTAGGCCTGATGGAGTAGAGGAGAAGGGACAAAGCCTACTCACCAAGTCTGATTTCGTTAAGCACTCTGCATTGCCGATACGGCCGATCCCTTGAACCCGTGGTCCGATGTAAAGCACGATCTACTCAATTGGTATGACCGTGCGAGCAGGCCGTGCTCTCCAAATCATCTGACCAATCAGAATAAGGAAGACGACATTATCGCTCCAATCCTTCTATCCCAGTACTGCTCTGAACGAACACCTGATCCCATCAAACTTCGTTTGCGATCTGTATATGAAACCAACTCCAATCAATATCTGTTCCCAAATCCAACAGATTAAAATGTAATCAGCTATTGCCTCATTCAATCCGACATAGCGTAATGTACTGTGCGGTTGTGGGACATTACATAATATATCACTTAGAATCAGGTTCGTTCTCGAACCAAACCAGTATCCATTCCTTAATCGCATGTCGTTTGCCCAATCATAACTTTGCTCCATGTAACTCATATTCTTTTGATCCAGACTCAGCATCTCGCTCACGTTGAACGCTCGTACAAATTCCATATTCCCACATCCTCCTTGAAGCTCAATACGAATTTCTCATATCGCTTAGTTTTGAATCATACACATATTTAAGGCGTCCCTAAAATACATGCAATTCAGTCGAGCTTAGCGATAGTAAATTTGGACAAGTTATAAGGGTATCTTTATGTCCGAGGCATTTATTCTCTTTAATCCTAATTGAGCCAATCCTGACGTTCATTCCATAACTCATTCGCACAAGTACTATTCTCAAATACGATGATTTCCACTAACGATCTTCCCACCTGACTCAAATTAGTTCGTGTTCTAACTCAATCCATCCAACTATTTCTGAATACACACTAGTGTAACCTCCGTATCCTAAAATTCTAGCTTAAATGTTATTTTTAGGTTAATTTGGGGCTAGTGGGATTTTTCCATAATTTTTAGTTAATTAAAAACTAGTAACCCTAATTTCCTAGGACTTTTAAGAATTTATTTTAGGGTCAAACTTAATTAAAAATATCCCAAACTTTTATTTTAGGTTCTAAATAATCAAATATATTATCTAGAATATTTTGGGAATTTTTTGATTATTTTTAACATTTATTTTGAGTTAATTAGGAAAAACTGAATTAAAAACTATTTTTTGAAAATAAAAACCCAAAAAGTAATTATTTCTGCCCAGTCAGCCAACAGGGTCCCACCCGTCAGCCTCCTGCAGCCAACAGTGTGGGGCCCGCCTGTCAACGATCGCGGGGTGGGTGTGGGTGCAGAAGAGCCGACCTCGAGCCGAGCCGCGTCCTAGTCCGAGTCGGAATGAGCTGAGCCGAGCCGCATCGAACTCTGACCGTTCGATCTGAGCGGGCAGCGTCGGATGGCTGCCATATGGCGCTCTACGAGCCACGGCTGCTCTCTCTCCCCTCTATATATATAATAGTTTAACTTATTAATTTCTAGGATTTTCCTTGAGCCAAATTTTGGAGAATTATCATCTACGGTTCCTTCATCTTCCAGAAGCCATTGCGCATAGCTTCGGACTCCAAACGAGGCCTAGTTTCTTGCGTTTGAACGATATTGATGTTATATTTCTGATTATATAAATTTTTTTACGAAATTATGAGTATTAAATTATAGAAAATTCGTAGAGCACAATATGTTCGAAAATAGACGTGTTTCGATATTTTTACGATTTCGGGAGAACCAGGAATCTGAATCATGAACCGTTTAATGTTTCAGAAAGCCAATGTCGAGATCATTAACATATGTTTTTCACAGAATTTAATACGAAATATTTACATATTGTTAATTCTGTAGAACTTCTAGGTTAGAATTTAACCATCTGTGCACAATACAAAATTTGTATGTGCCATAATTCCCAAACGAATTTGAATTCGGATGAGCCATAAATTACAGCATTTTTTGATTCTGAAATCTATAGGGAATCATG
This sequence comes from Iris macrosiphon, assembly GCA_036927795.1. NCBI lineage: Eukaryota > Viridiplantae > Streptophyta > Magnoliopsida > Asparagales > Iridaceae > Iris > Iris macrosiphon. The sequence goes on along the minus strand of JAYESA010000007.1, from coordinate 65,189,605 downwards.
CATGAAATTCGAGTTTGTGTCGATTGACTTTTTGGTCAACAGATCGCCTCGATTTGTGTGCCATGAGTCTCAAGTTGATAAAATTAAATTTCTTTGGACAAAATTTAGGAATTAACCTAAAAATCAGAATAATAAGATTAATATAGGATTTTAGGGTAATTATTCTAGAATTAAATAAATTAAAATAAATTATCTTTTGACATGGTAAAATTGTAATACATAGGCTATTTGGATTCTGATTCATACCTGCTAAGGACCATAGGCGAGTACATTCTCTGACAGTTTCCATTATGTTGATTATCTCTATAATTCTTGTTGTATAGCGTACATGACTCTGACACTGTTATTTACACGAGTTGGTATCATTGAGATCTGTCACGAGGAGTCGTGATTGGAATCCATTGTGCTAGCTGGGAAAAACGGGGAAATGTTAGTAGCTTATGTGATCATACCCAAACTTTATATGCATCATAGCTCACCCATACCTCACGTCGGTGCAGCCTTACTATTATATGCCTCATCGCTGTTACATGTGGTTAGCCTGACCTTGCAGGAATGATCGCTAATCAATGTAATGAGTCTTATCAGTCCTAAGCCGATCACATGATATGCTGATGTTTCACATACTTAGTTAGATGATTCTTGACATGTATCTCTAGTATATTGATCTAGCATCTCCACATATTCTAGTTATTGTTCTTGTACACACTTACATACCAGTTTATTGTTCTTGCGTGTACTTGTATTTCTATTCATTGCTAGATGTATATTGATGATGATGTCCCAGTATTTCTTTATTCCAGCATTCCCTTATTCTAGTATTTCTTATTGCAAGTTATTCATATCTGTCTTGTATTTCTTTACACTGTGTTATAGTTTTTGTCAATATAAGTGGAACTGCTGTTAGAGGTGTATTTCGTTCCAATCCTGACTGGATATTTTTTCCAGACTGTGACTTAGAGGACTTGGTTCCAGCATACTTGGAGATTGGATGTTATTGATTGCAGGTTAGACTATTTATTGTTGTTTAGACTTGTCTTATATTTCATTGCTTGCTTCGATATCTCATCGTGCTTTATTTTCCGTGATTGAGTATATTCCGTATTATATTGTGATATCTGTGCCTCCTTATGGAGTTGGATATTCATGTGAGATTGATTAGATAGTTACATGACCTAGACAACGTTCTACCGCCGATGCTGCAGCGTAGGCTGGACGTACCCATGCTCTCGTGCCCTTATACCGGGTGCGGGTCGTGACACATTTTTAGTGGTGGCCCATGCCGGTCAGACTTCTCAAGTTGTGCGATATCGTGGTAGTGCGACATCTTAGTTGTACTACTGCGTGCCTGCTATAGAATATATGACATAGGATACTAGGATGAGAGAGAATACTCAATCACAAACATTTAAGAGATTCCTGGGATGACCCTTGAGAATCTTATTATAATTTTCAATTTAAATCTTTTCTCCTTGTTTCCGTCCGCTCTCGCTTGTTGTTACTGAACTTGATTCTTGTTGATTAGTTATTAAATAAAAATCTTGGTATCAATATTGAGTTGATTCTTATTGACTAGTAGTTAAATTTAATTCTTGGTATTGTTCTTGAGTTGATTTCATATCGAGATGAATTTTACCGGCTAAAATTTATGGTATCATCTGATGACATATATTGATGAGAACAGTGAGAAAGGTAAAACGTCTACTTTGGTTATGGAACCTAGAGTTTATCATAGCCATATTAGCTGTCGTGACGAGAACGTAGGAACCCGACTTAGATGTACATACTATAGTTATGAAACTTGGAGTCTCTCGCAGCCATACCGGTTGGCCTGACGAAGATTCTAGATGACATAATTATAGAGTTGCATACCTTAGTTACGGAACCTGTAGTTTATCGCATCTATGCTTACTGGCATGGCGAGGATTCTGAGTATTATAATTTTGGATAGACGTGTATGATTATCAGGTCGTATCTTAAATTGGTTCTTAAGGTATCATCTCAAGACTTATCTATTTCTGTTATTCCAGGACTTTGTTCCATCGCTTTTTTTTCTTTACTAGCAGTAAAGATACCTTCAGTCCTTAACCCAGTTTCTTTTGAGCCTTATTTCTTTAAGGATCCTTATTAGTATGATAATTAGTGACTTGTAATTTTGTTTGTGTCTTGTATTAGTGTTGACTGAGCGTGACTTGTGAGTTTGTAAGTGTTTCTTAGTTAGACATGTTAGCAGTAGGAATCAATATAGAGATAACTCATAGTGTAGTACCATGTAGCAATAGTTCTATAATAGGTGCCATTATAATTAGTATTGGTACTATAAGTAGAAGGAAGAGTTTAGAGTATCAGTGATGCGTTGGAAGCAATAGGTGAAAGAGTGTCTAAAAAAAAAAAATTTGTGCATGATGCACAGTGGGTGATAAGTATCAGAAAACGAAGTTCATGAAAGTGGAAGCATGAGTATTAGAAAATTCCAATGGTGTGTCATGAGTTAAGAAATATCAAGATGGATCATGTAAGGTATGAAGTGTATCACAAACTAGTGTAACAGTCTGTAAAGGATTAAAAAGGGAGGTACATATACATCAATCAAGATATGGAACCATATGCCTGCCCTTGAGATTGAAGTAAAGCATGGGTATTATAGAAAATGCAAATGATCGTGAGTTCTAATAAGTGTGATGAGGTGATCTAATGATGAAGTTAGTGTTACCATACCAATAGTGCTAGTAATTCTATATCAAGAATTTGTTGAGCAAGGTGCTAATAACAGTAAGTACTTCGTGTGATGATAATTAGATTGGTGTATCAATTAATATAGAGAAAATTATTGGAGAGAATATGTGTGATGATAACCTTGATTATTGGAAGTAATATTGCAAGTAATCCGGGCAGTACAAATTTCAGTACATAGTTGAGGGTTGTAGACAATTGGTGTATTGTGTGCACCTTGAGTATTAGAGAGTGTGAGTATTTATATGTATACTTGTGGATTTAAATTTATAATTTGAAGAGTGGGAATAAATTTCAACTTTTAAAGAATTTTGAGGAGTTAAGATTTGATGTTATTAAAAAAAATTTGAGGATTAAAATTCAATTCAATAAACATAGTCAAAGCTATAAAGATTTTGGAAGTAACTAAATTTTTTTTTTTTCAATATTTGAGCATTTGACTTTTGAGGAAAGTATATGCATTTTATTTTAAATCGTTCGAGAAGTAAATTTTGATGATTTATTTTGAGGATGAAATTTTATGGTGGGTAAGAAATGTAAATTGTATAAGAATAAATGATGTGCATGTGTAAGGATCTATTGGCTTAAGAATGCTTGAGATGGCACTGCAAACTGACTTGGGTGTCCATCTAGAGTTAAATTAGAGGGAGAAATACTTAGTATGGTGTGTTGCACGTGGCGTGCACTTGAGTGATAAGAACAAATAGTATAAACAATTGTAGTAGGTAAGAGAACTAGCAGTGTGTGTGCTTGTAGTAAAAATGATGGTACCTAAAGGGATAGGAGTATCAAACTTGGATGCATCATTAACCTATGGTTATGTTAGAGATTCTTGGTATCAGATCTAGGTATCAATAGACAGGTGTATGCAATGAGAATGTATTCATGGATGTTTGTGGACTAATGATTAGTTGATATGGGTACCAGCGTACTAGGATGAGAATTAGTTAGTGAATGTCCCAGAGTTAAGTGTATGTTAGAGATAGAAGATACTGCAGGTGATGTGTTAGCAAGTTCTGTTCTTTCTTCCTTCTGTTCCTTTTTTCTATCTATTGGGTTCTAGTACCATAGCTTGCCTCAATGATTCTCTTTCTAGAATATAATTAGTAGTACCCCTCGACAAAGACTGCAATATCATGACAAAAGAGACCATAACCATGCATGTTTCATCTAGATTGCATATTTTATCTAGATTGCGTGTTGTATTGAGTGTTGTATGACTATAGGTAGGATTATCTTAGACTTTGACTGTTGAGGGTTTGACCGTAGTGAAGAATTAATGAAGAGGTTATGATTTGACAAAGAGAGACAATGTGCCTTAAATTTCGAGGATAAATATTTATTTAAATGAAGAGAGTTGAGAAATTAATATGACAGAATTGACGATTTATTAAATCATAAATTTTTTATGAAGATTGTGGTATGATTGAATGTCACTAACATTTAAGGAAATTAAGGAGATTATCATTATATTCATTGGACTGCAAGTTATGAACTCATATTGAATGTGGTATTTAAAGATTTCATAATTGTTACATTATTTGATTTTGTGTGAAAAAAGAAATCGAGGATTAAGATCACTAATGGATTAGTGTTGAATTTGAATTTTGGGATAAGATTTTTTTAAATTTTATAAATATGCATTGACAGGATTTCAATTAAAGGATCGGATAGTAAATTTTGTATTTAGTGATTTACTCAAAATTTGAGGAGTAAGGTGATTAATGGGTTAGTGTTTGAATACAAACTTTTGGATGAGATTTTAAATTTTATAAATGTGCGTTGATTGGATTTAAAATTAGAGGATTGGATATTAAATTTTTGAGTATTTAATTATTAACATCAAATTTTTGAGGAGATTATGATACGACTGGAATTTAATTTTTAAATTTGAGGATTTTTCAGAAATATGATACTTATAGAATTTGGAAAGAAATATTGTGAAATAACAATATGGATTAGCTCATGATTATATGATTTAATGAATTTAATTTTGATGGTAAAAAAAAAACAATTGAGGATTTTAAATTTTGAGGACGAATTTTTTTTTTAGGTGGGTAGACTTGTAACCTCCGTATCGTGAAATTCTAGCTTAAATGTTGTTTTTAGGTTAATTTGGGGCTAGTGGAATTTTTCCATAATTTTTAGTTAATTAAAAACTAGTAACCCTAATTTCTTAGGACTTTTAAGAATTTATTTTAGGGTCAAACTTAATTAAAAATATCCCAAACTTTTATTTTAGGTTCTAAATAATCAAACATATTTTCTAGAATTTTTTAGGAATTTTCTGATTATTTTTAGCATTTATTTTGAGTTAATTAGGGAAAACTGAATTAAAAACTATTTTCTGAAAATAAAAACCCAAAAAGTAATTATTTCTGTCCAGTCAGCCAACTGAGGCCCACCCGTCAGCCTCCTGCATCCAACAGTGTGGGGCCCGCCTGTCAGCGACCGCGGGGTGGGTGTGGGTGCAGACGAGCCGACCGCGAGCAGAGCCGGGCCGAGCCGCATCCTAGTTCGAGTAGGAATGAGCTGAGCCGAGCCACATCGAACTCTGACCGTTCGATCTGAGCGGGTAGCATCAGATGGCTGCCATGTGGCGCTCTCCGAGCCGCGGCTGCTATCTCTCTCCTCTATATGTATAATAGTTTAAGTTATTAATTTCTAGGGTTTTCCTTGAGCCAAATTTTGGAGAATTGTCATCTAGGGTTCCTTCATCTTCCAGAAGCCATTGCGCATAGCTCTGGACTCCAAACGAGGCCCAGTTTCTTGCGTTAGAACGATATTGAGGTTATCTTTCTGATTATATAAATTTTTTTACGAAATTATGAGTATTAAATTCTAAAAAATTCGTAGAGCACAATATGTCTGAAAATAGATGTATTTCGATATTTTCCCGATTCCAGGAGAACCAGGAATCAGAATCATGAACCGTTTAAAGTTTCTGAAAAATAATGTCGATATAATTGACATATATTTTTCTCAGAATTTAATTCGAAATACTTACATACCGTTAATTCTGTAGAACTTCTAGGTTAGAATTTAACCATCTGTGCACAATACGAAATTTGTATGTGCCATAATTCTCAAACGAATTTGAATTCGGATGAGCCATAAATTCTAGAATATTTTTGATGCTAAAATCTACAGGGAATCATGCATGAAATTCGAGTTTGTGTCTGTTGACTTTTTGGTTAACAGATCGCCTCGATTTGCGTGCCATGAGTCTCGAGTTGATAAAATTAACTTTCTTTGGACAAAATTTAGGAATTAACTTAAAATCAGAATAATAAGATTAAAATAAGATTTTAGAATAATTATTCTAGAAATAAATAAATTAAAATAAATTATCTTTTGACATGGTAAAATTGTAATACATAGGCTATTTGGACTCTGATTCATACCAGCTAAGGACCACAGGTGAGTACATTCTCTGATAGTTTTCATTATGTTGATTATCTCTATAATTCTTGTTGTATAGTGTACATGACTCTGACACTGTTATTTATACGAGTAGGCATCATTGAGACCTGTTACGAGGAGTCATGATTGGAATCCATCGTGCTAGTTGGAGAAAACAGAGAAATATTAGTAGCTTATGTGATCATACCCAAAATTTACATGCATCATAGCTCACCCACACCTCACGTTGGTGCAACCTTACCATTATATGCCTCATCGCTGTTACATGTGGTTAGCCGGACCTTGCAGGAATGATCGCTAATCAATGTAATAAGTCTTATCAGTCCCAAGCCGATCACATGATATGCTGATATTTCACACACTTAGTTAGATGATTCTTGACATGTATCTCTAGTATATTGATCTAGCATCTTCACATGTTCTAGTTATTGTTCTTGTACATACTTACATACCAGTTCATTGTTCTTGCGTGTACTTGTATTTTTATTCATTGCTAGATGTATATTGATGATGATGTCCCAATATTTCTTTATTCCAGCATTCCCTTATTCCAGTATTTCTTATTGCCAATTATTCATATCTGTCTTGTATTTCTTTATACTGTGTTATAGTTTTTGTCAATATAAGTGGAACTGCTATTAGAGGTGTATTTCATTCCAATCCTGACTGGATATTTTTTTCAGACTGTGACTTAGAGGACTTGGTTCCAGCATACTTGGAGATTGGATGTTATTGATTGTAGGTTAGACTATTTATTGTTGTTTAGACTTGTCTTGTATTTTATTGCTTGCTTCGATATCTCATCATGCTTTATTTTCCGTGATTGAGTATATTCCGTATTATATTGTGATATCTGTGCCTCCTTATGGAGTTGGATATTCATGTGAGATTGATTAGATAGTTACATGACCTAGACAGCGTTCTACCGCCGATGCTACGGCATAGGATGGACATACCCACACTCTCGTACCCCTATACCGGGTGCGGGTCGTGACAACTAGCACCGTCCAAGCTCAACTTACCAAACTCTAGCATGACTCCAATCGTACAATGTTCCATAAGCACCGTTTCCAAATATTATCTCATGCTCCGAACGATCATCACAACTGATACTACCCCAGCTAGGCGACTTACCCAAATATCAAACTTTGAACTTAGATCAGCTCAGCCAAATACCTCTTCCTCTATCTCAATACCTCACTGGATGAACATCTATATTAAGGTTTATGTGATCCACGAAGATTTTGCCTCCACGCCATAGAAAAAGTGTTGCCACAATTTCAACGTGGACACACTTGCCATAATTCCTAGGTCGCGCATGAAATAGTTCTTCGTGATGCTTCCACTGTCTCAAAGTAAATGATATCACCTTCGCCTTTTGTATTAGCACGCATCCCAGACTAATTTTTGATGTATCTTGTAGATCTAAGGCACATATGTCCCTTCCAGTATTATATGGATTTGATCTGAATGAGCCGTTGCTTTAACTTCAAAAGGTAGTTTAACAATCGTCAATTCATATGAATGTTATTTCCTTCCGGGGCACGATGAGTCAGAGGTGATGCCATCTTCAAAAATTTGTGACTCCGAATCTCATCAGTTGACTTAAGCCATTTCCACCATCGTTTCGGTCTTCCGGCTGCATCTTCAGCTGAAGGCTATTCCAAGGATCTCTCAAATCCAACACTCAGTCACTTAGACCAATCTTTAATATACACCACTCACATCCACCCTCGATGCATTCCCAAATATGCTGCAATAAGGGTCGTTCTATGGGTGTACAATATTCATCTCTGATTTGGTGATCAAATCGCTAGGGTCAGCTGTCCCGAAGATATGCTCGATAATTGTAAGTCATCACGATGGACAGTTACTACAAACCATGCTATATCTCCTCTGAAAATTTGAGCCATAATCCAACCATTCCATCCGAATAAACTTCTGACTCTGAGAACTTCACGCACTACCTCTGACAATCTGTCAACCAAATACCGCTTAACCACCTAGAGTCTTACTAGCTATCCAAGCCACAAATTGAGAACTACGTTCGTTGAAACCGTCTTCCATCACTCTGCCGTTATGTCCTGAATCCATCAAAATTTTTGAACTGCTCAAGTTTGACTTCTCGTACTACCACTTACAATAATTTTCGAAACCATAGACTTGCTCCAATTCTTATCCGTATGCCATATTTCATAGTGCACGTCCAACTTGATCAAGCAGCACAATAATTTGCTCCAACGTTGCTATCTCATTTAGCTATCTTCAAAAGTCCACCTGCCATAATCTTTGCTCTCGTTCCATTCCTTAGCCCGTCTTGATTTATCTATGTTTCGATTAGTCTACATACTCTCAATAACTCTTGCATCGCTTCCAAAATAAATCTCAAATCCATATTGCCTTTACTTGTTGCCTAAATTCGTCTCAGTACTGCAAGTGTTAACTTTCAATCTGACTTAACATCAACTAGACTTGCCTCATACCCGTTCTCATCTTCCGAAGAATTCGTCCACCATCGTTGCACCATTTCGCCAAATTTTGCTTCTGCTAAACCTTTGAGTCAAACTTCTCGAGCGCCAATATCCAAAATCCTTCCAGTTCGTACGAATCCATCATATTGTCCCTCCAAACCAGATCGTGTTTCATTACTCAATCAACAGCTCCAATGTATTGCCCAAATTCGTAGTTCGTGCTCACTACCTTTCAATTCACCCATCACTCACTCAAGCGTATCCCAACTGTTGTTCCTCATGCTTAACTCTCTCTTTTCATCCATGAATGCTCTACCGAACTTCCAAATTGTGCAAGCGAACTCTGATATTCATCTTTTCATCTGATTGAAGTTAACTTATTTTCACTACTTGGTCCGCATCAATCCTTCAAATTCTAAACACTCTTTCCATCGCTTGTTCCATTTTCATCCATCACTCAAGTCCAACGATACTTCCATTTTCACAAGTCCGTTCTTGATTTCTCAAGTCTAATGTATCGAAGAATACCTGAGTCAAATTATATTGCACCATGTACTACTTGGAAATAGAGTCGCTCTTGCGCTTACTCTGCGTCGACGAACGTTTATTCCAAACTGACTATTCTGGGGTAAACCTGTCGATCGTAACTCAATATTCGCTTGCTCCATGTTCTATTTCCTAACTCAGGCGATGTGCACTAACCAACTTATATCCATGTTACCCGCATCCGTTGCAAAAATTCTATTAATGTCTATCCAAAATATTCTAATGCCACGCTCACTATGTGGTATTCCATATACTATTAAGAATCAAGTCACTCCTCGCGTCACCCTTCTTTGCACTGATCCAAGATCGGTTCGAACCATCCCTTATGCGTGATCTTGTTATCCCCATCTAAAGTCTGACACGAAACTCAGCCAACGCATGAGCCATCTAACTCTTTTATAAATTTTGCTCTGCAACTTGTACCATGTCCTATTCTCAATACTTCCAACTATTTCTCAAACCGTCCGATAATTTTACTATACGAGCAAACCGTGCAACGATCTCTTCCAAGTAATCGAACCCAATATCCAACCGTTCCTCACATTTACTGTATGAGCAACTCGAGCAATGCTATCCTGATATCCCCAAGCCAACTCAAACCTGCTCAACCAATGCTCTCTGTGATATACCCAACCAAAAATTAAACTATATCCCTTACATTCGCTACACGAGCAACTCGTGCAATGTTCCATTCTCATTCGATGCTTCAACTAATAATATGCCACATAACCAACCTCGTCTGCTAACCAACTGCTCCACTCATGCAACCATAAATCTTCTGAACGACAAGCTAGAGCAACACAATGACACCTCTCAACTTGCTGCACAAATGCAACAACACCACACAACTTGCTGCATGAATGCAACAACGCCCAACGATGATACATGATCTACCAAAAACTAATAAAAGCAACACAACGAAGAACAACATGCACCCACAACCAATAAATATATAGACTTATTGCATGAAACATCCAATACGGCACCGAGTAGAGCTAAGAGCCAAACGACACGCGAAAGCTATTTAGAGTTTGTGATGAACCAAAAGACAAAGTTCGAGAAAATAAACCGGGCACTCTGATACCAATCTGTCACATCCTAATCTTTCGCAAGCTCAATCGTCCCCGCTGAACATGAATCACCATGTTGCAGCGCTCTCACAGGATAATCGTTCTCATCGGGACGTGATATCGTACGAGCCTAGAGTTGCGCTCGCACAAGGCGATGATGTCAAACATCAAAGTTATCATCGAAATAACCAAGTTACAGTGAAAGTCAAGTATTGTGTACCAAGCACACATCAGAGTATATGCAGCGAAGCTCTCGATAGGGTCCAAATAAAAATACCACAAAGGAGATTGCCTCAAAGGCGATATAATACTCTTGCTCTTTCTCTTGCCCACAATGGTACTTACCGTTCATATATTGTGTCCTGTATATCCAAGCAGCACTAGTACACATGCGTACCTAAAATAATGCCCATAAACGTTGGTCAGTACACAACCATACTGGTGAGCGGGGTAACCCACTCGTCTAAACCGATACTAAGTAGAATAGTGAATACAAACAGTTATATGGTAATCTTTCTACTTGAATCCTACATTCATTTTATGGCAGAGGTATGACATGTTAATAAAAACTGTAAAGCATGTTAAACATGCAAGAATTTAACTCAAGCAAATATACAAGCAGATATATCCAACTTAAAGAAAAACTTGCATCCAAATTGTCCTACTCAAACCCAAGCAACACGTGAACCTATCGAACCATAATCCAAGCCTCAATATCCATCCTCAATCCAAGCCTTATTAATCCAATCATCGATATGCACACTCTTGCCGAGGCAATGTGGCTGCCGCCTACACAAATTCACAAACAAAACCAAAGCAAAATAAACCAACTCTTATCTATATGAAGTCACTAGCCAAGCTATAAAGGACTAATCAACTGCAGTTCTATCCGATCCAGTACTGAGTAGCTAGCCCGCCTGGTCGTATCGAACTGCCAGCACCGTGCCCAAGGCACGTTAACATTTGTCTCCTCCATGGCCGAACGGTCCCGGTGCCCCAGAGCCTTTCTCGTTCGAAAAATCCAAATCCTGTGCACAACAGGTTGTCCGTGACTGATGCAAACACCAAATAGGTATGACGAGAGAATCGAGCATTCTTGTTCCACCAAACTATTTAGCCTCAACACAACCAACTATCCATAACCATTCTTCAACTTATATCCCAAGGCACTATCTCAAGTTATCCCCATAGGTACTATGCCACTTTTCGACACAGTATTCTAATTGGTGCAACATCCCTCGCTCAGAAACTCCGTGGCACAATGCCCCAACAGTGGCACAATGCCCTCACCGATACAGTTGTCCGATTTTGAACCACAACTGCACGCTTTGCATGATAAAGCGCCCAACTGATACTCGTGCATGGATGTACGCTCGCTCGTCCGCCCGAAATACCTCGATATTCCAACCAAGATGGTCCACTCAAGCTCCAACTGCTTACTTGTCACTACCACATTCCAAAAACAGGGGTAATTTCGACTTTTTACAATATTTAATATTATTGTAGTTATAATTAATTAATTGCATGAATAGTATATATTGATTTAAATAATTATATGTGATGTGTAATTAAATATAGTATTAGATGCAGTGTTCATTTATTTTTGCTAGCAGACTAGACCTAGAAGCCCAGTAGAAGACCACCTGTCCGAATTATAGAATTCTGGATTTTATTATTTTATTAGAATTTAATATTTGGAGATTGTAATTAATTACTGTATTTTATTTAATATTTTTGCGCATTGCCTTTGCTTCGATATTTGGAGCACTATCCAGACTTTTGTCTTCCAACAAATTTCACAATCTTGCCCTAGACATGCCCGCCTTCCATTCTGCTATTTTTGCAACTCATAATTTTGCTCCCTGTGCATTATTTCTGGCCGCGCAAAAATCGTCGCGGACGTTATTTAATAAATCCCTATTTTTCATCGTTGTGCGTTCCAATCGAAAATTGGAGGCAATCTTGACCTATTTTTCGTGCGGCCCAAATTAGGGTAATATTCTGTTCTGAGTCTTCTTCATTATTAGTATTGATGACCTGACCTGATTCTGGTCCCATGTACTCCTAATTAATTGTTGAACACAACTTGCATTTATTTCTATTTAAATTGAGGATACTATTTTATCTGATTCTGAAATCCCAATTTAATTCCAGTGCCCTGCTATTTGAGCCCACAAACCTTACAGCGCCCCCTGACCCTACAAAACACCGGACCCCGAATCGCCCGCCAAATTTCCGTCATTTTATGTGTTTGTGTAATTTCCCAAATTTAAGGGGCTAAGTTGCAATTATTCAATTGTAGGTGTCATCACCCCATTGTCCAAGACCAAATGGAAAGATTATTTATTTGTGGACCAAAAGGCATTTTCCTACATGAATTAATTTCCCTCATGTTCAATCTGGACCACTCATTCAATGAGTGCATCCTCACCCTCCATCAAAACACACTCTCCTATATATAATGTCTACATCAAACCCTAATCCCAAGAAACCTAGGTTTTCCCCCACCTCTCTCTCTCTCCTCCACCCTCAACACCAAACCGTAGCCTCCTTCTTTTCTTTTTCTCTTTTCCTTTCTTCTCCTTCTTCCTTCCTTCTTCCTTATTGTTTTCTTTTTTTTCATTCATTGAAATTAAATTTGAATTCAATAGGGGGGGGAACACTGTTCACCCATCCCCCCATACTGTTCAGTCTCCGGCGGCTCCTCCGGCGTTCAGCCGGCGGCCAACCAACCGAGGCGGCCGCTCCTGTCCTCCCTGCTGTTCAGCCCGGCCCGGCGGCTCCTCCCCTCGCCGCTGCTGTACTCCGGTCCGGCTGCTCCAGGCCGACATCCCCGGCGGCTGTGCTCCCCATCCTCTCGCGTCCGGCGAGCGGCCGAGCCCCCTCGCGCCCGGCGGCGCTGCTGCATCCTCCCCTTCCTCTGCTCCTCCTCCCATCTCCTCTATGCACGGTCCCCCTCCGGCGACCCCCACTGCTCCCTCTCCTCCTAACATCTAATCACCACCACCACCTTCAACTCATCATCACCACCACCTCCATCCGTCCATCCATCCACTCCCGAGCCGAGCCGTACTCCGGCGGCCAGCCAAGTCCAGCTCCCCATTCCCTCTGTTGCAGCCGGCTCCAGAGCACCTCCGACCCGCTGTATCCCGGCGGCTGATCCTCCCAGCCGAGTCCCCTTGCCGCTGCTGTGCTTCCGGCCTCCCTGCTCAGTCCGGCGAGAACTCCGGCGGCCGGCGACCCCCTCCACTGTAAGTTCTTTCCTTCTTCTCCTCTTCCCTCTTTGTATATATATATATATATATATATATATATACGTACGTATATACGTATGAGTGTATATAAATACATATAAGTTTAGCATTTAATTAATTAATGTGAATGCATTGTATGAAAATATGTATGTAGGTATTTTTTGTATATGTATGTATAGTATGTATTGTGTAGGTATAAATGTGTATGCGTATATGTATATATATTTAAATCAATTTATATATTTTTGGTATATAATTAGTATATATTTGTTATATATATATATTGGTATATATGTATACAAACATTTTAGTATAAATATTTCTTAGTATGTGTATGTTAATGTATATATAATTTAATATATATGTATATGTATATATTTAATTAATGTATGTAAGTATATGTATTTAATTAAATTTGTATATATATATGTATATATACATTGGTTTATTTTATGACTTTTAATGAAAAGTATACTAGTATGATTTAAATTAGCATATGTATATTATTTATTTTATTAATATTTAATTGAATAAGTATGTATTTAAATTAATGCACATGTATTATATATGAGTTTTAATGTTATATATATATAATGTAATTGGTATATATATATCAATATACATATTGGTATATGTATACTCTAGTATGTGTGTATACAGGTATATAGTATATACATTTTATTTGGTAATGATACATATATATAGATATAACCAAGGTATTTTCCACTAAAACATATAAATGTATATTTTTGGTATCAATATATACATGTAGAGTTATATTTTCGTATTGGTATATATATATTTTTGTATAAACCCTTAGCATATTTTTAATATATATATACACATATATTTTGTATATGTATTTAATTTGATATATATATATTGTAAGTACATATGTTATTTAAGATGTGTATAATTATGTATCTATCTACTAGGTGACCCTAGTTGACTAGTGCCCTGCCTGGCATGGCCCTGAGGCCAGTGTTTTTGTCTGTGTGTTAGAGTAGCATCTGATACAAGTGTTATTGTGATATGTTTATAGGACTGTTGGTTCACCAGGGAATACTCTGGAACATGACATCGATAATTACCAGCTAAGGACCCAAGGAAAGTACATTCTCTGATAATTTCCAATTCTTTGATAATTTCTATAAATTCAACAATCATGAAATGTTACATCTGAATCCTTGACACTGTGCTACACGGACTAGTATAGCTTGGATCTGCAGTCATGAGATGTTACCTTGATTATCGTATTGACATTGTACACGACATGTATATTAGACATCGTACATGATAGACTTGCCTTGCTCGTGTATCGTGACGTGTCATGGTTGGATCCACAGTACTAGTTGGGGGCGGAGAAGTAGTTAGTAAGAAATGTGATCATAACCTCTTATTGTAGTATAGAAAAATTGTAAGTGTTAATCATGCTCTTCACCCATGATTAGCCAGGCCTGTAGCAATCGTACATGTTCCCAAGCCGATCACATTTCGAAACTACTATTTCAAACACTTAGAATAGTTACAGTTCTCTATTTTAGATCATATACTACATCACCCGTATATGATACTGTTCCTTGTTCTTTTCATTTTCATACATGCACTGATTGTATCATATTGCCTATTGCCTGTCTTTTTTCATTGCCTGTCTCTCTTAAATTGCCATTGCATTTATTTCACTGTCTTCTCAGTAGCTAGCATGACATGTTTTATTGTATTATAGACATTATCAATTAATGGAACTGTTATTTGAGAGTGTTGCTTTGCTCCTTCCTGACTGGAAATATTTTTCCAGACTATGCCTTAGAGGACCGCTGTCCGACACTTTATGGACCATTTGGTGAGTAGCTGCAGACTTGGTAGTTTAGTTGTGATTCTGGAAGGTCTAGCCGGAATTATTATTTATTGTTAGTTCTTTAAGTAGACTATTTGGTACCAGATTTGTCTCCGGCATTTTGATGAGACTTGGATATTGTTGAGTTAGAATATTACTTGTTGACTTGTGTTGTGTTTAATTTTAATTTCTGTTCGAAATCTTATCGTGCTGTAATCCTGTGATTGAGTATGTGTTCATCTTATTTGTGTCATCCGTGCCTCCTAATGGAGATTGGATGCTTGCGTGACATTAGTTAGATAGTATCAAGACCTTGACAGCGTTCTACCGCCGACACTGCGGTGTAGGCTGGACGTACCCACGCACTCGTACCCCTAAACCGGGTGCGGGTCGTGACATTACTCAAGCTCTAACTGCCCAACGCAAAAATCAACTTAAGCTACAAATTATATCCAACCAAACGACGCACACTCTATGCACGCCATAGTATAGAGATTTCTGAGTTCCAGTCCAAGTGTTCAAGCTATTACGTGTGTTCCATATTATTAGGCATGAAGGAGTAGAGAAGAAGGGACAGAGCCCACTTACCAAGTCTAATTCCGTTAAGCACCCTGCCTTGCCGATACGGCCGATCCCTTAAAACCGTGGTCCGATGTAAAGCATGATCTACTCAATTGGTATGACCGTCCGAGCAGGCCGTGCTCTCCAAATTATCCGACTGATCAGACTAAGAAAGACGACATTATCGCTCCAATCCTGCTATCCCAGTATTGCTCTGAACGAACACCTGATCCCATCAAACCCCGCTTGCGATCTACACATGAAACAAACTCAAATCAATACCTGTTCCCAAATCCAACAAATCAAAATATAACTAGCTATTGCCTCATTCAATCTGACTCAGCATAATTTACCATACAGTTGCGGGATATTACAACTCTGCTCCTGATGGAGTGGTCATGCTGAAGGCAGTCAAAAGCATCTTGTTGAACGAGGAGATCCGGTGTAAGCAAGTGGAATCGTCACAGGAGTTCGCTTTAGTGGCTTTCTATAAGAAGGGAAGGCCCAAGTCACAGGCGAGGACATGAGGGAGTTCTCAAAATTCTACGACTGTGGACCGCAAGGAGGGCTGCTATCACTATTGTGAAAGGGGTCATATCAAGAGGAACTGCATGAAGCTCAAAGCTGAGAAGGCCAAAGGCAAGGATGATCAAGAGAATCTCACGCCTATGGGAGATCTCATTATCGCAGCAACCGAAGTAGAGGAACCTTGTGGCATGTGTCATGATGACGACTGGGTCATGGACGCGGGGGCATCGTATGACGCTACTCCATATAGGAGGATCTTTAAGTCATACCGCGGTGGCAGGTTTGCACATATAATGATAGGAAAAAAGGGGACGACTGCAGTTGTAGGCATCAGTGATATGCACTTGACAACAGAGCTTGGTGAGAAGCTCGTTCTCAAGGATGTGCGACATGTACCGAGTTTGCGCTACAAATTAGTTTCGGTAGGGAGGCTGGCGGATGATGGCTGTCGCAGTTTATTTGGGGACAAAGATTGGATGCTTAGAAAGGTTTCCCAGCAGCTGGCTTGAGTATATTTGTATTGTGGCATGTACAAGCTCAAGCCGCTGAGGTGTACAGGAGGCCATAGATACCGGATGGGCTCGAGGAATATTTGACAGGAGGTGGATCGTCAGAAACTTGTCTTGGAGGAGCTTCGAGATACTTTGAGGGATATAGAGGATTCAGTTCGTTGAGACAAAGCGACGAACGGTGATGAGTCAAAGATTGAGGGTCAGTCTGTCGGTCCCATGACAGCTAGTCGGTCTCTAGGTGGGGGTTGCTTCAAGGATCCAGTTTTGGCGACGGATGGTTTGCCAAAGCTTCACAGAGCGACATTGGTTTCAGCAGTTCAAGGCCAAGAAGGAGATCAAGGTTTGCAGCAAACTCAATATGAGGCATGAGCATTATCATTCACACAGTTCAGGGGAAGCTGTGGGTCATCGACGACATACATAGTACGTAATGTTCTGCTCGAGGACGTATGTGTATGGAGGAGCTTCAAGTTTGGACACGAATGTGGGCAAATTCAGGAGTTCGAATCTCGGAAGAATTGCACCGTCCGTTTGGTTGGGCCAGTCGAGGATGAAGAAGCTCGTCGGAACGTTAACACGTTCTAGTAGAAGACGAAAGTTGGGGACATGCAGCTAAGACTCACGGTGAGGCTGATCGTTAGAGACTTCGGTCTTGGCCATGTCATCAATATCGACAGGATCCCAGTAGTACATGAGGTGCTACGCATGGCAGCTAGCGTCGACGTGACGGTCGAGGAGCTGGAGATGATGAAAGATACAAAGAAACTCGGAGGATCGGAGATCGGTAGCATGGAGGAGCAGAATGTTTGTCGTGGGGTGAGAGGCATGGAGTCCAGTTGAGGAGCCATGGAGCCAACACCTCTCATCAAACTAGAGGAGGAGATTGTTGGGAATCAAGTCTGCTGAAGGGGGCAGAGTTCGGTATGAACTCGGTCCATGGCCGAGTTCGGGCCAAACTCGGTGTGGTGTTCCAGAACCTTCAAACCGAACTCTATCCGAGTTCGGTGTCGACGGCAGCTACTCGGGTTTTGGAGTCTTTATGTTATATTTTGGACTGTTGGATGCTAGTGGACGGCTGTATCTTATGGTTGTATATTTTTAGGATTTTCTAACCCTAAAATAAGTTTCTCATCCTATAAGTAGGGTGGAGGGTGGAGGTACAAATAAGAAGCACAAGTTGGAGATTCATGGTGCTCGTCCACAGGAAATCTAAGAGAAATCCCGTGCTTTGCTCTTGGGACTTCGCCATCCAAGGCAGAAGGAAGAATGAGATCTAATGGAGGAGTCATCAACTTCGGTTAGGGAGATTGCAACGGGTTGGTGAGTGATTTCAATTATAATCTTCAGCTTTTCTTCTTGAGTGTTGTGAGGGGGTTGAACCTATTAGTGTAAAGTGTTTCAATATTAATTTTTTGCAATCTTGTAATTTTATCTGAGTTATAAATTTTGGGATTTGTCCAGGTGACGTAGTCACCGCCATATACTTGTCTTCATCTGTGCTTGGTGTTCGTAGATTGGTTGGTTCTCTCAGGTGGGTTGGCAATCACTTCTTCCGCTGCGCGATCAACATGTGGTATCAGAGCGCACGTGTTCCCAACAGTCTGAACTGGAGATATGAAACTAAATGGCTACCTTTGCTCATTTCCACTAGCCAAGCATATCCTTGTTCGTTATTCACCTTCTTTATCTTGAAGAGAGAGTCCGTATACGCATGAATGTCCATCATAATCTGTTTTAAACTACTTAGAGCCGTCCAAACCTGTCCCGTAATGACTCATCAGTTCCGTAACTATGGGCTGAAATATGGTAATCTGTATCAAACCAATTAGAGCCACCCAAACAAGTTCCGTAATCATAGATTCTGATACCACTTATTGGAAACGTGGTGTGACCTGAACCAGAGTTGACCCATGAGAACAGGAACGGAGCTACCTTAAGGCCAAAGGGGACCCTGGCCCCCAAAATTTTATAAAAATTCACAAAAAAAAAATCAAGTTTAATTTAGGTTCTTCCCTATCTATAGAATATATATATATTGGTTACATACTTATTATGGTTTATGTATTTTAGGCTAATTTTAAAGTTTTTCTTGAAAGAACATTAGTAAAATTGGCTCTGTTCTGGTTATTACAATGTGATTATTATTATTTTTTAATTTGGGTATTCGGCCACTATCCAACACGATTACTGGCTCCATCCCTGCATGAGATTGGATATTGGACTAGACCCACATGCAGGGGCAGATCCAAAGCTGCGGCATTGGGGGCATAGGCCCCCACTGAAATTTTGTGAATTTTATTTTATTTTATAGTAAGAGCATTATTTGTCAGGCCCATACCATTTTCTAGATTCTAGATTCAAAATGTAGGAGCTCAATTTGTAGAATATTAAGATCCATTCTAAGTTTCAATTTCTAGATTCTCAGGTACAACCAACCCACAAGAGCTATAGGTTGTGCATGAAAATTTCTACATTCAGAATATAGGAAATTATTTTGTAGAATAGTAAGTCCCAATTTGGATCCCAAATCTAGATTTATATTTTTTTTTTCACATTAAGTTTTGACGACACAATCTTTGGGACCAAAACTCATTTTATCATTTTCTAGTATTCTCACACAAACCCAATCCATTCTACATTTAACATTTTTTTTTTAATTTTGGACCTCAAGATGAAATTTTGAGCACTACGAATGATGCTCTAAGTATCAGTAGCTGCAGTACCATAATTGATATTCAGAAAGTAGCTGGACCCCTTAGCAAATATTAAACGTCATCAACTATGCGCCCCCCCCCCCCCCCCCCTCTTTTCTTTATATTGGTGGATCCAACTGTCCTCTAGCATTCGTCCCCCTCTTCTCTTTATATGGACGGAAGCTCCATTGTCGACTAAATATGTGATTTCTTTTTATAAAAATAGTATATTTAATATAATATAATATGATATTATTATATCTAAAAAAAATTTGGGGACGTTGCCTCCAAACTCTCTTATGATTGTGACTCCAATATATTGTAATCCTGGATCCGCCACTGCCCACATGTCTTAACAACAAAATAAATGTAAAGTATACCTCTTGATCCCACTTTATATCCAATGTAGGACTAAATTATCAACTCCATTTTTATAAACTTTTAATCGTTCAACCGAAAACGAAATACAATCCAACATTTGATCCATCAGCCACAACAACTGAGAAAGCCATGTGAGTCTGCCTCTGCATAACTGTTCAGACTTGACTGTTGTTGCGAGAAGAAGAAGTTCTCTGATGACGATGCTTTCTATCAATTGCCGATCAGTTTGGTGCGCCGTAGCTTCCACATTACTCTTTCAAGCCTCTGCCTGTAGCCTCAAATCAAGTAATAGTTAGAAAGGCTGCTTCTGAATTAAGTAGAACCTGCGCTAGCTTGCTGAGACCAACAGTGCAGAAGAGAGAAATACCTTCAACTATTGAACAATGTCTGCTGAAATCCTGTTTACATAGTCAAGGTATCGAAAGATACTTGAGGATTCATGTGGGAGAGCACAAGTAGAACAGATGTGACATGCCGCCGTTATTTAATTATTTGATGAGATGGTGAAGCCAAAGCAATAAATTCCTATTTTTGATGTGTTGTATACTAGTATGATGTGTTTTGATGTGTTGTATACAAGTATGACACATTATGACTACTATAATAGTTTATGAAACTACCCTCAATAAGGAAGTCTACTACCGAAAGCAAGATCAGGGTATCAAAAAGAGAGGTGGGGTGTCATGTGGGAGAGCAGTAATAATAGCACAGATGTCATGTGAGTTACTTTCATATTGAGGTTCATGCCACCAATATTAAAATTTTAAAGGGTGAGTGAGAATAAATGAATAAAATCTTATATTTGTTTATTTGACTAAATTACATTTATATACCTTCACCTTTCTTCCATTAGCAGGCATCAGAAATAAAATTCAAAAGTAACCCAACCACCTACTTCTTTTTTCTTTTCTTTTTTCTTTTCTTTTTCTTCTTTTTTACACTTTTCTGTGAGTCACGTCACAGGGTCTGCTTGACAATGATGTTTTTACCGACTTTAGGAGATTTTTGAGCTAGCCGTTTATTAAATGTTTACAAAATTTTCGAATGATAATTCATTTGAGGTACTGATTTTGGTTGGTTCAAGCCCAAGAACCCTCCTCTACCCACCCACCACAAACTAGTATAGTGGAATTTTAGGTGTCATTATAAACTTCCCAAATATGTAGATTTTTCTATTATTATTTTTTCTATTTATACCCTCATAAAAAAAATATAATTACAACTACTAAATAAAATAGTATAAGACAAGAATTTAATATCGATGAATAACAAATATTAGAACAGTTTAGATTGATCATGAATTCGTAATCACGTAACAATAAATTAAGAGTGAAATTTTTTTTATTACTGTGACCTGACAATAGATAATGATATAATTTTACTTCAGGTGGACTTTTGTTTATATATGTGCAAATGTATAATTTTATTTTTAAAAATTTTTTTCATGATCGTTCACTAATGAATTACCAAACATTGGTTGTACTATTTTAAAAGTCGCTACTTAAAAGCGTCAAAATTGGGACTCCTCGTAACCGCTCATAAACAGTACTTTAAAAATACCTCTTAACAGTTACCCCAACAATTGCCAATGAGACCCTTACTATCATATTATCATGCCACAAAAAAAAAAAATATATTGAAGTGTCAAATATGATAAAAAAAATAGTATGAAATTGCCTTTCATTTTCACTATTTGACTTAAGACTATGTTTGGGATTATTGCTGCTAAAAAAACAGTAACAAAAGGAACTTTCTAGAACAATCTTCTATCTACTTTCAAAAGTTGTCAAACGCTGAAGTCCCTTTTAAGCTTTGTTTGATAAGTTGATATATTACCAAACAATTTTGAAACTGCTTGACAAAAAATGTAGCAAAAGCAACCACGATAACCAATATAAAACATAGCCTTAATGTGTCGTAGGGGATGGGTGCATTCTATATAGTAAAATTTATAATCTTATAATTTCGTCTAGATCCCTTAAAGTTCATGGAACTCGGAGTTTATTTCCTACTTGTATGAGCTTAAATTGTATATCTAAAAAGATAAATTTTTACTACTTTGTTAAATGGTTATATGAATTTTATAACATGATTCTCTCGTACTTAGAACTACCTTGACTATGAATTTGACATCAACATAAAAAATTGATAACATATGGACAGTTGGTCGTAATTTTTTATTAAATATCATACGAATTTTTTTTTTATGGTTCATAGCTCACATGCTGATGAGAGAAGGTTTGAATATGATTTGCAAACCAGAATATGTGTGAAAGTATATGGTAAGTAAGTGCAAATTGGCCTAATTTTTTGTAAAAAGTCTATGCCTCTCTCTTTAAGCAATTTCAACTTGAGAGCTTGAGAGAGAATGGAGGGCCATATGTTTGTTTTCCTGATGATGCATCTTTTAAGAAGAGGATGCTGAGGAGGACAATTCATCTGTCACCAATCAATAGCCTACTTTCATCATGTGATATGTTATGAGGCTCTTTTCTCTTTCCGGAGGGCCAACAAATCATCATCATATTACTTGCCTACAACTCAATACTTCCCCAACTCTCTTCTTCTTAGTAAGTGTACTAATCAAGAACAAGTTACTCTTTGAGGAGGCAACATGGACATGTCAACTATTGCTACTCAAAACAATATTATGCTTACTAGTTAAGAGACGGGTGGTCATTCCAACCTTAGAAAGGTCAACTCTCTCTCTCTCTCTTTGGTTGTTGGCAATTTGGGTATCATGATGTACTAATCAAGAACAAGTTACTCTTCACTGAAGCTAGATATCGATCGATCTAAAGGTTCTACAACAAAAGAGTTGGTTGGTCTGAACAAACTAGACATTTGAGACTTTCATGCACCATCTTAAACAAGTATATTTTGAGGTTCTATGCGAATATAAAAATAAATAAATAAATATATATATATATATATATATATATATATATATATATATATATATATATATATAGAGAGAGAGAGAGAGAGAGAGAGAGAGAGAGAGAGAGAGAGAGAATGAATGTTATTAATTGGGCTAGGTCCCAAGAAGAAAACATTCGGGTCGTGCAGAACCGCAACCACCGTAGTCCAAAACGATATACGATAGCAAAAGAAAAAAAAGAAGTAAACCATCCTACCCCAATCTATACACCAAAAAGTAGGCCAAGAACCACCCTGCGAAGCAAACTCCAAAAGAAAGAAAGAAAGGACCAAGTTGCATCCAAACTCCAAGATCAGCACACAAGCCAAAAGTCAGCAAAAAAATAAAAATAAATATATATATATATATATATATATATATATATATATATATATATAAACGAGTATGGTTCTTGTGTCAGGGTCACGAGAGTTTCGTTTATGCAAGATGTAGAAGCATGAAAAATCTGAAAGCAATGCAGGCCGCATAGAGCCCATGCACCCTCAAAGAAAGAGCAGGCCGCAGAGGAGCCACATAAAGCACATGCGGTCGAGGGGCTCGTCCAGCCTGTAAAACATCCATGCGGTCCGAACACCCAAGAAGTTGGTGGCCGCATAGGATCCTTGCCACATCAATTATGACATGTCCGACACGGCATTTATTGCACCGAAACGTTTCGAGACTCGTAAAGACGGCGACACATGAAAAGAAAGAAACGTCACATCAACACATTAATGACCCTGTCAGATGAACAGTGCCACGTGGTCACTCGTATGCGCCCTCGAGTCTATGCGGCCTCGTCATCATGCGGCCAAAGTGTCCATCAGACCCTATCACGTCCTGATTTTTGCTAGATCGATAATCGTTCCCCAGGTGTGATGCCGTGCGAGCGTAAGGTGCGCTCGCACAAGGCCTAGGAATAATGATATACTTTTAGAAACATATGCAACAGAGTACGTAAATGGAATATCACATATTGGAATGAAAAAAAAGTTCACTTTAATGATAATGAACATCTTTGTTACAAACTCTTGACTCAAAAGTAAAGGGGTACCATGGACGCAAAATGAGATAGCCGATCCATACATTACATCCCATACAAAAATTCAAAAGACAAACTACCTTGGATGTGTGTTTGCACCATCGCCTAGGAGCTTCAAAGGGTATGTGCGAGCTCCTTGAGAATATGTACTTGCACTCGAAAAGTCACGAACACGAACGCGTTAGACTAGTGAAAGGTTGGGGGGGGGGCTTCAGCTCCTCGCCACGTCGCCTTGGCTCGGAGAACTTGCTGCAACGAGGGTCAGTACTTCCAAAAGTACCGGTGAGAGCGAGCAAACCCAACATACCAAATTGATACAATATTCATTTGAACATGCAACATTATCGTTATATGATCTTTCTATCTTGCCCTAGATCAAGTTACAAGCAATTCATAGAAGTAAATGACATAACTAAATGTGCCACTGCTCGGTGATTTTTACCTGCGCCGTCTGAACCATATTACACAACTTACCATGACCTTCCCTGCTACGAAGATATAGTTAGTTTGCACAGTTTAAATATACATAGCATGTTACTGGTTGGAGTAGGGATGGTCGGCTGTCTTTCTCCCTTGGGTAGCTAGCCCTTAGCAGACGTCTCGAATCATCCTGTGCTAGGACTTCAGCAAAAAAATGTTCTACCCAGACCGAATCGATCTCAGTGTCTCGACGACCGTTTGTAGAACTATACCCTTGTGCACAAGTTGTCCTTGACCATGCATCGTCTAAAGACTAAGTTATCAAATGAATCATTTCAAGGTAATATGAGAAAATAAACTTCATACATATTCCATAGTATAGGCTAGCTGTTCAATGATCACATTATAATTTGCACTACTCATTGCACAGTTATAGATAATAAGTTCTAGCTACAATTGAAACAAAAATAAGTATATTCATAGCAGACAAGAAAGAAACAAAGTGATCGTTCGGTAAATCTGTGCATATGACAAGCATTAAGTATTTCAAGTCTAATTTTTTTTTATCTTAACTCAAATTTCTTATTATTATAGTATCGTTGTCCGGAATGCACAAACGAGTCAGATGATTAAGAATGAAGACTTAGAAGAAGGGCGTAAATCAAAAGTAAGGACACTCATAAGTTGGAGAATCGGGGAAGAGAAATGGGAGATCTTTAAGACTCCGCTCGCGCGTCACCTACACGATCACCTGTACGCACCAACAGATGATTAATATCTCCCGCTTCAGTCTTCTAGAGTTTGATATGAAATATGAAGTTCAAGGAATGAAGACAATGAAATTCATCAAAATCGTTCAAGAAAATACAAGCCACAAAACAAACAAGAAAGCAACCAAGCGGCATAAAAAATGAGCAAAGAAACCAGCGCAACGGAAAGGCTCCTCGCGAATCCGCTGAATGTAGGATTTGATTCCGAAGAACCCTATCCATAATGTGAAAATGATCTTGATTCAATCTGTCCCGATTGAACGATACCAAATATTTCTTAGCCGTGCTCCCCAAAAACGGGAAACGGGACACTACACCTTAACCAACTAATAAAAAGTTTTATCCTCGAAACTTAGGAATAAACCTATCCCTAAGAAAATAATGAGGACAATTTTTCCTTCATATCCGATTCTAGTTTCCAAGTCGACTCCTCGATCGCGTGGTTTCTCCAAAGAACGCGCACAAGCGGGACTATACGATTCTGAGTTATTTCTCTTTTCGATCCAAGATCTGAACGGGCTCTTTGATGTTCGACAAGTTTTTCTGCAGATCCAACTAACCAAAATCTATCACGTGGCTCGGGTCTTGCACGTAACCTGTGACAAATAAAAGATATCATACACGTCTGACAGGGATGGTGGCAATACAATTTGATAGGCAACTGAGCGGCTCGCTTGAGGACTTCAAATGGGCCAAAGAATCTCGGACTTAACTTTTATTTACTCCGAATCTCATAATTTCTCTCATGGGATAGACCATCAGAAACACATGGTCACCTTTGAAGAACTCAATGGGTCGTCGATGAATGTTGGCATAACTCTTTTACCATCTTTGTGCTACTTTTAGTCGCTATCGGATCAACCAAACCTTTTGGACTGTTTGTTCGACTAGTTCTGGTCCAAGTATTTGACGTTCGCCAACTTTATTCCACCAAATTGGTGACCTACACTTTCCTCCATACAAAGCCTCGTACGGAGCCATTTAGATGCTGGACTGGTAACTGTTGTTGTATGCAAATTCGGTCAGCGGTAGGTGGACGTCCCAACTTGACTTTGAATCAATTTTACATAGACGCAACATGTCTTCGAGCACCTGATTCTCCTGCTCTGTTTAGCCTTCAGTTTGAGGATGGTAGGCTGTGCTAAACTTCAACTTGGTCTCCATCGCTGACTGAAGGCTCTCCCAGAAATATGATAGGAATTGTCTGTCTCGATCTGATACAATAGAAACTGGTACTCTGTGCAACCAAACTATCTCATCAAGGTAGGTCTGAGCGAGGCGATCGATGCTCCAAGTAACTTTAATGGAAATAAAGTGCACTGACTTGGTTAACCGATCGCCGATGACCCAGACCGCGTCATTCCCCCATTACGTCTTTGGTAAGCCAACAATAAAATCCATGCTTATGTGCTCTCATTTTTATTCCGGAATAGCAAGATTCTTCATCTCCCCGCCCGGTCTCTGATGTTTTGCTTTCACCCTCTGACAGGTTATGCATTTAGATACAAAGCGCGCCACATATTTCTTCATGTCGTACCACCAGAAGATAGTGCAAAGGTCTTTATACATCTTCGTGCTCCCGGGATGGACTGTGTAGGATGCATAGTGAGCTTCCGCAAGGATCTCCTTTATGAGTTTTGCATCGTTGGGGACGCATAGCCTTTCCTTCATTCACAATACTCCATTCTCATCTACTGTAAAGTCCTTCGCCTTTCTTGGTAGAATCTGTTCACACATTTTTCTTAGGAATGGGTCTTCCCTCTGAGTAGACGTGACTCTCTCTAACATGTTTGGTATAAAGAGCATCTGAGAAACTCGCACGCCGCGGCATCGAATTTGGAGTTCAATGGACATTTTCTCTAAGTCTCTTTATAACCTACGATCGACGGATAGGGATTCTGCAAACACTCGACTCAACTCATCCGCTATAATATTTCCATTGTCAGGTGTGTAGTCGATCGTCAAGTCATAGTCTTTGATCAATTCTAGCCAACAGCACTGTTGTAGGTTAAGGTCTGTTTAGGTGAATAGGTACTTCAAGCTTTTGTGGTCTGTATAAATTCGACAAGCCACACTATAGAGGTAGTGTCGCCACAATTTTAGCGCGAATGTAATTGCCGCTAGTTCCAGGTTATGCATAGGATAAATTTTCTTGTATTTTTTAGTTGACTTGATGCGTAGTCTATCATCCTATCTCGCTGCATGAGTACGCACCCCAAGCCCTGTCCTGACGCATTGCTGAATATTTAGAATCCTGAGGTCTCATCTGGTAGTGCAAGTATTGGAGCAGAGGTGAGACATTACTTTAACTCTTAAAACGAGGCTTCGCAGTCGGTAGACCACTCGAATGCGACTCCCTTCTGAGTGAGGTGAGTCAGAGATGATGCTAAGTTGGAAAAGTCTTTCACGAATCCCCTGTAGTAGCCCGCTAGCCCGAGGAACCTTTGAATCTCACTAACGGATGCAGGCCGCTTCCACTCGACGATGGCTTCAACTTTCTTTGGATCGACTGAAATATCTTCCGCAGAAATAATATGCCCGAAGAAAGATACACTACTCAGCTAAAACTTGCACTTACTCAGTTTTGCGTATAACTTATTGTCCCAAAGATTCTGTAGCACGATCCGCAAGTTATCTGTATGATTCTTCCTATTCTTCGAGTACACCAAGATATCATCAATGAATACTACTACAAACTTGTCGAGATACGGCCTGTCACTCCCTGTTCCCAATATACGTATTTGGAGCATAATTATTTTTCTTGCTAGCGAAGTTATATGTTGAAGAGAGACTAGACCCATTGTTTGGTTCACTTGACTCTTGGTTTATTTATTTGGTTTGGTTTTATCATCAGTTGAACCCATGGTCCAAATCTTAAACCTTCCTTATAACCCAACTTCTCTCTCCCTCCTCTCATTTTTCCTCTTCCATTATCTTTCTTAGGTTTTCCTCTCCCCCTTCATACATCTTGTAAGAAATGGAGAAACCCTTTATATTTTTGTTCCATTATGTTTCATGCATTTAGAACTTGGTATTTTTGGATTCGGTGGATGGATTAGTGTAGATCTAAGTTTTAAGTTTTAGGATTTTCTTGGTATTCTTGAGTATTCTTGGGTTTTGATCTTTTAAAAGTTAATGTTTTCGAAAAATCTTTGTTCTATGTTGATGAGCACTTGATTTTGAGTAGTTTAAAACTTGACTTTTCTAGATTTGGGCATTATTTGAGGTTTTTATGGAAGGAAAAAATCTTATTTTTGATCTTTTGGTCATGGCCGAAAAGCTTTTATTTGGTGGAGACAAAGGAGTGTTATGCGGAACAAAGTGCTATGCGGCTTGAAATTCTCGTCTCGATTCAGCACACAGGGACAAATGACTGAATTTGCCATGCGTCCTTGGCCAAATGCATGAACTTGAGCGAATACAATTTCACTAAGTTCAAAAAGATATCATGCGTCCAAGTGTGTGTGCGGCCAAGAGGAGCATGCAGCCTAGTCGACCATGCGGCCAAGAGCTATGCGTCCCACTCATTCTGAACGTATAATCTCTGACTGGCTTGGTACAAATTTTTAGAATTTGTCTTTTCTTTTGACACTTTTATCACATGTCATATCAGTCACTTTTCTGAATTGACTTGTAATTATTGTTTGTCACATCAGATATTTCTCGAAGAGTGGACTTTGCTCTGATTATGCGTCCTTGACCTTATGCGGCCTTGACCCTATGCGGCCTCGACGATTATGCGGCACCTTACTATGCGCCTTCCTCCTATGCGCCTATTATTTTTTACTCACTATGCACACTTGATTGGTTTAATATAAATATTAATTGAATGATTATGATGTTATGTGTTAACTTAGAAATAACTTGTATGACTCAGATGTGACCATATGCTAAGTGACTAAGCACCTAACATGAACATGTAGATATGGCCCTACATGTACTTACTTGCTGATTAAGCTATTTTTCCTGGATCACCTTATTATATGTTGGACAGAATAAAGGGCATAGTTCAATTCGAGGGAGGGTCTGCAATCCCGGTCCTTGTTTGGTTTAAGGATTGTGGATATGATCTCGAGGGGTTCTCGCACTACTCTTATTTTATCTATCGATATAATAGAGTGACAAATTATTATGATCATCATTTGCTTGTCCATAACCTTGATATTAGAACTTGTTCCTGTCCTGACTATTATATCCGTGCTGATACACTTGATCGCACCAAGAGTGCTACTCGATATATAGTGAGCCATCGAGCCACATACACTAGCTATATGACATATATAATTATTTCCTTGCACGGATCTGGTAGTTAGATAGTGACTTTAGCCGTGGCTAGATAGTATTGATTATTGTATCACACTTGGGTGAATCCAGATTTGACTTTAAGAGACAATGTGGATTCGTATCAAGATTGTCCGTATTTAAAGTACGACATTTAGGAAGAAATGTTCATATGACCACGACATGAGATTCTAAATCACCTAGGGTTAACAAGGCAACTTAATTTGTAGAGAATTGGGAGAGAACGGTATCTCGAGATCGTGCATGTCGAACCACCCTAAGCTAGCTGGGAGTAAAGGTTGGCCACCACCAAATACTATATATCATCCGCATTAGTGGAGTGCAATATCTGACTTAATTATAAGCCGAGCCAATATCTTTCCTATAGAAAGCCTAGAACTACTACTGATAATTAATTTAGCTCAGGACCCATATAAGGGACTGGTGCGTCATATATTCTTGCTTGTATATCATTGGTTCAGCCAGCCCTGCTCGATTATGGCACAATTTGAGGATACTTATATATTATATTAATGGAATAACTCAGAGATCACAGATCAAGCCGCAATACCTGTTTGGCCATTAAATCTGTTTTAGATAGAAAAGTGGACCGTTGCTGTCACTACCACATTTTAGGAAAAAGGGTATTTTAGTAATTTCCTATTTAAATAAATATTGTGCATGGTAAATAATTATTTGTTGTATTTTTTAATTGTTGTTAGATGTTATTTAATTATTTTGGACTTATTTTAGTGGACCCAACTAGTTTAGTTTGGACCCATGGACCAACATGAATTAAATAGTTAGACTTGGCCCATTTAGAAAGCCCATGGTTAAGGAGATGGATTAAATTAATTAAGTGATTAGACTAGAAGCTTCCTTCCTTAATTATTTCTTCATGAGAGGCCCCAAGGGGTATATTGAACATTTCATAATTCCTTGGGGAGGGGGGTATGGCCGGCCTATTAAAAGAGGGGGGAAATTTTTCTCTCCTCTCATTTCATTTCCAAATCTAGATCTAGAATTTCCCACTACCAAATTCCCTCCATTCCCATTCCAATTCTCCACCAAATTCATTCCAAATTCTTCCCAATTCACCATTAGAGAAGGAGAAAGCAAGGATCTAGAAGAAGGAAGCAAGGATCTACAAAGAGGAGCAAGGATCTACAATTTGGAAGCAAGTTCATCTCAATTGGAGGTTTCATTGGGAATCCATCTCCCAATAGGTATAATTCAGTTTTTCCCATTTAAATAGCTTCCAAATCTGAGATTTAATCATGTAAAATCAACCCATATATATGTACTACCCATAGGACTTTGTTTTGTGTTCATAGGAGACCCATGGAGAAAGTTATGGTGCTTTTTGTGTCAATTTTGTTGGAATTCCGAATTGACAATTTGTTGTGTGTGTCAATTGATCCTATAGATCAATTTGGCATATGCTTATGTGTTTGGGGCTAGTGTCGTGTCCATATTTGGGTACATGTGATTCGTATCCCAACTATTTGGTGATACGTGTCATTTTGGGGGTTTCCCTCCGACACGGAGCTTTGTACATGTCGTATTTTGACACGGACACATAGATCTACTTTTGACACTTTGATTTGTTCATAAATATTATTTGTGACTTGTTTGTGTCCTTCGGGGTGCATTTGGTTGTGTGTTGGACTCGTGTCGCATGCGTATCCTAGATCTAGTGGGATACGGTGTGATACTCTCCAATTGTGTGTATTTTTGTATAGATCTAATTAATTGTGGTTTAATTCTTCATTTATAATTAGCAAATATATATAGATATTATATATTATTTTAGTGTATTTATTATGGTAATTTTTGTAGCATAGATCTATATATTTCTATGTGTTTTAATGTGATGTATAAATATATGTATGTAGCTTTCTTACATGCAATTATATATGTACTTATGTTAAATAAATAAATTATGCATAAAATATTTTATAAATTATATTTATGTGTTTAATTGTGTAATTATATTATTTATAATTATTATATAATTATCTGTTTATTAATGAATATATTTTATGTGTGCTTCTAGCCATGTAAAATATGTATATTAAGTCATGCAATGTGTTTGTAACAATTATTATTTAATTATATATATATAAGTATATTTATTTATTTAATTGTTTTATATATATAAATATATTGATTTATATATTTATTGATTTATATATATATATTTATATATATATTTACTGTGTTTTTAGTGACAGTAGGATTAATGACAGAGAACTGTCATTAATTAGGCGGTTACAGCAGCAGCCGCTGTAACAGTGGCGGCGGATTATTAATGACAGAGCCGCCACTGTCATTAATAACCCATGCAGTGGGCGGGATTCGCAGCAGCAGTGACAGACTTTTCTGTGACAGTTGAGAACTGTCACCAATAGGTGACAGCAGTGCAGTTTGCACAGCGGCTTTGGCGACGGTGGTTTCCGTGACAGTAAGAACTGTCACTGAAAGCCTATTTTATTTAAATCTTGTTTTGTTCACTGTTTTCAGTGACGATTTGGCAGATTAAAATTATATTTATATATTATTATTGTATATGTGTTTTGTGAGGTATAATACTAGTAGTGATATATTATTTTTATTTGTATAAATATTGGTTTGTATATACATTATATTAGAGTGTATAATATTGTATTATTAAGTATACTTTGTGTAGGTACCAATTGGGATCAAACCTTGATTCCTAATTGTTGTATTTTTATTCTATATTATTATTTATATAGATGTCTTGTGAGGTTGACCTTGGTTTGACCGTGTTTGACTTTAGTTGACTTTAGAGTTGACCATAGTTGACTTTTAACTTAGAATTGATTTATTGACCTAGAAGTTGACTAGTTTGACTTGTTCTCTTTCCGGGACCTTGTATTAATGTGGTATTCCATATCTAGGTCTTCGAGGCACCGAGTCAGACATTTGTGAGACTGTTCATTGGACTTCAGGCGAGTACATTCTCTGATAGTTTCTTATTTATGATATCCTCTATGTTCGTTGTATCTAGTGTAGATATACATGTTTCTCTTGACACTATGGTTACACGGATTGGTATATCCGGATCTCGTCATGAGATGTTATTCCTTGGTATATGGTGTATATGGTGCAAGTATTGTTTCATTGGTTATCTTGTACATGTACAGACACCGATTCTCGGGGAGACTAGCTATCTTCTTGGGGAATCTAGTGCCATAGCATACCGTGGTTGGATCTATTATACCAGTCGGGGGCGGGGAGTATTAGTATAAATATGTGATCAAATCCCTATTGAATAAAGTACTGGTAAGCAAATAGTGTTGATCATGCACCGCACGTATGATTAGCCAGGCCGCATTGCATCTTGCCCAAGCCGATCACATGTTAAGCTAGTACTCACACACTTAGTCATTAGTATTATTGTTTCATTGGCATATTGTTCCTTATTGCATTTATTTCCAGTATTTCCTTATTGTACATATATCTCTGCTATCTATTATGCATCTTGTTTATCCATAGCTATTTACTGTTACATAGTTTTTATCATTGCTTGAGAACTGCTGTTAGGGTTGTACTCTGCTCCTTTCCTGACTGGATATATTTTTCCAGATGATACTGAGGAGTGGTATCCTACCTTTTATGGACCCCAGGATGTTGTGGGTTTAGATCCTGAGACCCTGGCTCAAGAGGGACTTATCCCAACTGAGACAGTTGACCCTGGAGTTGTAGCTTGTAGCTTGTAGCTTTGTAGTATTCTTCTGTACTGGATTTGTCTCCAGCTTATTTCTGTATTTCTTCAGACTCATTGATGTATTATTTTAGACTCATGAGTTGTATTGTGACTATTCTATTCTTATCTGATTCGTGTTCATTCTATCTTAGTTCTGTGATTGAGTATTCTATCATTATTGGTGGTTCATTATATTAGATAGACTTTCTAGACAGCGTTCTACCGCCGATTCTGCGGCGTAGGCTGGGCGTTGTTTCCGACTAGTACTCTTACACCGGGTGCGGGTCGTGACAGTTGCAGCATGAAAGTTTAACTCATATCCTTGTTTGGTTGTTGAGTTGTGCTGTTGTGTTACAACGGGGTACGAATCGAAGCTACTTATTATTATTATGTTATTTTAATTAATCCCTTCTTGTGTATTGTGCCTTATGTTGAGTAAAATTATGGACATAGACTGTCGTGGCATAATATTTTAACTCATGTCCTTATTTGGTTGTTGTGTTACTCCACTATGTTACGATAGCTTGTGGACTGAAACTACGACGTAGAGTTATTCTAGCATGACCATAATTAAGGAACGTATTCTATCTTGATATGATATTGCACTTCATGTCCTTGTTTGGTAAAAGGGTGTCATGTCATGTCATGGATGGGACATATGCCATTAATTGTTGGTTTATACATCTTATGCAATAGAACTAGTTTTGTTTCTTCATTTCACGCTTCCTTGTGGTACTTGCTATTTGAGGTCTGACCCCACTGGTTTTGCATGGCCAAGTTTAGAGCCAACAACTGATGATCAAGCGTATCTTTCCCTCACTGATGGCACGCACCAGAAGGATGGCTGTTGAGGGACACGAGTGGGTTCCTTCATTTACTGCTCGTCTTTCATAAACTATAATCTTTTAGGCATTTAGCCAACTGACACCTGTTAGCCGGATAATCTGGATACTAGTTCCCTATATGATAGTAATGTATTCAGACTGCAGTTGACTCACTGTCATGTATACTTTTGATTGTGTATCTGGTATATTACTTATAATTGCTAGATCTCTAGAATATTCTGATGAGGCATTGGGGATGCCTTACTGCTTATTCTGAAATATTCTATTTTATTACTACTTGTTTGAATGTTTAAGATATAGAAGTTCTTGAACCTAGAAGACTTAATTTTTAGTATGCACCCCTTGTCTCTAGACAACCTTAACACATTACGGGTTGCTTCGATATTTTTCATGGTGTGGTTGGCTGAGTCATTCCGTTGCTCTCTAGTATTCTAGTTTTGGGGCATGACAAAGTTTTAGTGGCGGCCCATGCAGGTTTATTTTTCAGACTTGTGGTGTGGCCTGATTATAGAAAATCTTAATCAAATATGTTCTTCCTTAAAATCCTGAATCTGCCTTCTCGAACTAAGCTTGACTTCTGTACCATTGATTCCTCGATCATTTCTTGTGTCCTTTTTCTTTTAGGCTTCTCCAGAATCGGTGGTTGGAGAGCCAGTAGTTTTGGAAGGACAGGGATCCGTTGGCCCATATTGAGTGACATCACATATTCCTGGAGGGATCAGGGTAAAACCCGTAGAGGAGTACGAGGAACAACATGTACCACAAGTTCCAGTTCCTCCAATCATACCAGCAGTGCTAGTAGCACTTGATACACCGCCATTGCTAGAGATTATTTAAGGAATGATGATGGCTCAGCAACATCAGCAGTAGGAGCAGAATGTCTTGTTGCATCAAGGATTACAGACGGCCTTAGAAAAATGTGTTAGAACGGACTCTGGGACGTCGGTAAGGTTCTGCAGACTTAACCCTAGGTACTTTGATAGCACAGAGGATGCTATTACCGCAGATGCCTGGCTGTAGAACATTAAGATGATATTGACAGCAGCAAGGGTTCCAGTTGAGGAACAAGTTGATCAAGTCAGATTGTAACTCTAAGACCTTGCCAAAGATTGGTGGACAGCAGAAGAGGTTGGTTTAAGACAACCTGTCTCATAGGAAAACTTCAGAACCCATTTTAGGATAAAGTATTTTGGAGTAGTAGCGCAACATGAGCTACAACAGAGGTTTATCAATCTTAAATAGTCTGAAAGGACCGTGTATGGCTATGCGGCAGAGTTCTGCACTCTTTGCAGGTTTGTCCCGACAATTGTGGCAACAGAACCAGAGCGGACAATGAGGTTTCAGTATGGACTTCATCTAAAAATTGAGCAACTGGTAGAGGACTATAACTACCAGACCTTCGACGAAGTATTAATCACATCCAGGCAATATGAACTAACAATGCAGAGGTTAGCTTCGAGGATAGAAGGCCAGAATAGGTCTCATGCACAGAGCGAAGGAGGAGGACCAGTACAACGGATGTCAGTACCATCTTCTGGCATTCACATTCATGACACAGCACCGAGGAGGCTATTGGCATTGGCAACAATAGCACCAGCTCTGCCATATCAGTCGAGGCAACAACAACAATGATTGGGAGCCCCAGTCGAATGAACGTATTATGGCAAGGGAGGCCATACCAAGGATGTGTGTAGGGCGGCACAAGGGTTTTGCCTACGATGTGGTTGTCTAGACCATCGGATCACCAAATGTCTGATGCTGCAAATGATTGAAGGGCCAGCATAGCAATTAGCCTTACCAGTACCAGAGGTAGCTCAGTACAGGGGGCCAGTACTGGAAGTCAGGCCTTTAGCTCTATGTCTATTGCCGACACAAACTCAGATGTACAACCAGCAGAGGAATTAGCAGTATGGACAGCAGAGGCCACAACTGCGTATCTAAGGAAGACAACAACAAGGAGCACAACAAGTCCAAGGGTAAGCTTTTACCCTATCTCTGGAGGAGGTTTTGGCATCAGGTGACGTGGTGGCATGTAACATTCTCGTTACATCTTTTTCTTCTACAACATTATTTGATTCGGGAGCATCCCATTCATTTGTATGTGCACAATTTACAACACGTATTAGATTGGAGTTCAAGGCATTGCTAGAGAGGATGAATATACTCACTGTTAATGGTCTCATAGGAGTTGATAGAGTATGTCAAGCATGTCCAATCGTAGGGTACTGACATTTATTACCTGCATGGTTGATCGAGTTTCCTATGGGTAATTTCGACATTATTGTAGGCATGGACTGGTTGAGAGACAGCCATGCGACGATAGATTGCCGTAGGGGTAGAGTGTTGTTAAACATCCAGGGCAAGGAAGAGTTTATCTTTAACAAAACGGTGAGGGACTAGAATGTATTTCCGAAAGAACTTCTAGGATTACCCTTGTAAGAGAAGTGGAGTTATGCATAGAATTGAGGCCAGGAGCAGAACCAATTTCCAATAAAGTCTATCAGATGTCACTAATAGAACTCAACCAGCTTTATCAACATATGGATAAACTAAAGACGAAGAAGTTTATTCAGACTAGTGGATCACCATGGGGAGCACCAACGCTTATAGTAAAGAAAAAAGATGGGAAGACACGGTTGTGTGTTGTCTACAGGCAACTGAATGCAGTAACAGTGAAGAACAAGTATCCATTGCCTAGGATTGATGACTTGTTTGACCAATTGAGCGAAGCAAAAGTATTTTCCAAGATAGACCTTCGATCAAGATATTATCAAGTAAGGGTCCGGGAGAAAGATATACCAAAGACATCATTTTGATCTCGATATGGGCATTAAAATTTTTTAGTTATGCCATTCGGATTGACTAATCTGCCAGCAATATTCATGGATTTGATGAATCGTATCTTCATGCCATACCTAGATCAATTTATGGTGGTATTCATAGATAACATTCTTGTTTACTCTAACAGTGAGGAATAACATGAAGGACATCTTCGGAGAGTGTTGTAAGTTTTAAGGGAACACTAGTTAGTGTGAATTTTGGTTAGGTCATGTGTCATTTTTGGGCCACATCGTCTCAGGAGTAGAAGTATCATTGGACCCCAAGAAGGTTGAAGCAGTAGAAAATTGGCCATTCCTGAAGACAGTTGCAGAGGTGCAAATTTTTTGGGGTTAGCGGGATATTATCGGAGGTTCGTGGCAGACTTTGCACGAATTTTAGCGCCAATGACTCATCTAACCTGCAAGGAGGTAAAGTTTGTTTGGACGGCAGAGTGCCAAGCAGCATTCAAGAAGTTGAAATAGAAACTGATATCAGCACCGATCCTTACACTTCCAGTAGGATCAGAAGGGTTCACAGTTTATTGCGACGCATCTGGAAAAAGACTCGAGTATGTGTTGATTCAGCACAGAAAAGTGATATCTTATGCGTCTCAGCAGCTTCGAGATCATGAGAAAAATTATCCAACACATAATTTGGAGTTAGCAGCAATAGTATTTGCACTCAAGCTATGAAGATACTATCTATATGGCGATCGGGTAGAGGTATTCACAGATCATAAGAGTTTAAGGTAGATATTCACCCAGAAGGACCTGAACATGAGGCATAGGAGGTGGCTAGAATTATTTGGTGACTATAATGTAGCACTTTAGTATCATCCAGACAAGGCAAATGTGGTGGCAGATGCTCTAAGTAGGAGATGCAGCGCATTTATCTTGACAACTCAGAAGCATATATTAGAAAATCTTCGAGAGATAGACATCGAGGTAGTGTTACCTCAAAGGGCGAGAATACTAGCCAATCTTCAGATTCAGTCAACCTTGGTAGAGAGGATCAAGGCTGCTCAAGCAAAAGATTCTCAAATTCAGAAGCTTAGGACAAAATGTGAGTCGGGACTTAGGAAGGAGTTAAGAATTCATGAAGATGGAACACTTAGATTTGAAAACCGTTTTTGTGTGCCAAGTGGAGATATCAGACAGGAAGTAATGACCAAGGCACATAGTTCTCAATATTCTATTAATCCAAGAAGCACGAAGATGTACCATGATATTAAGCAATATTTTTGGTAGAACGAAATGGAAAGAGAGATAGTTCGGTTCGTTTTACGATGTCTGATATGTCAGCATGTGAAGACAGAGCAGTAGAGACCAACATGATTATTATAACCCCTGCCTATTCCAGAGTGGAAGTGGAAACATATTACGATTGACTTTGTGACCGGCTTACCTAGATCCCCTACTGGACGTGATGCATTTAGGGTAATAGTAGATCGACTCACAAAGGTGGCACGTTTTCTTTCCTTCCGAGTATGGCATTCCACAGAACACTTGGCAGAGATGTATATGCGGATATAATGACGTAGCATAAAGTTCCAGCAAGTATAGTGTCAGACCATAATACCCGCTTTATGTCTCATTTTTGGAGAAGTTTACACGAGCGCTTAGGTACTAAGTTGAGATTCACTATCGTGTACCATCCTCAGATAGACAGCCAGTCAGAGAGGACAATACAAATATTAGAAGATATCCTGTGAGCTTGTACTTTAGACCTTGGTGGGTCTTGGGAAGATCACCTTCACTTAGTGGAATTGTCGTACAAAAATAGTTATCAGGCCAGCATACAACTGGCTCCATTTGAGGCATTGTACGGAAGGAAGTGCAGGTCACCTTTAGGATGGGATAACATTGGTGAACGAAAAATATTGGGGCCTGAGATGATCACACAGACCATTGAAGTGGTTAAGAAGATTAGAGAGTGGCTTCGACTTGCACAAGATCGTCATCGTCATTGGGAAGATCAGTATCGTAGGCCGTTAGAGTTTTTTATCGGCGACCATGTATTTTAGCAGATTTTGCCTACCCGTGGAGTCATTAGGTTCTGGGTTCACGGGAAGCTTAGTCTACGGTATGTTGGACTGTTCGATATTCTTGAGAGGGAAGGGGATGTTGCTTATCATCTTACCCTTCCGCCTTCGCTATGTGAGGTACACGATGTCTTTCATGTGTCTAAGTTGCATAGGTATGTCACAAATCTGAATCATGTCCTCGATCACTCTGAGTTAATCATTGATACCGACTTGACTTATGAGGAATGGCCTAGGTCTATTTTGGATCAGAGAGAGAAGATACTCAAGAACCGGACTATCCGTCTTATTCGTGTTGCTTGGGGGTATCACTCTTTGGGAGAGTTGATGTTGGAGCACGAGGACGATATTCGATATTTGATCTTGGTACCCGCACCTATTTGACTCAGAAGGTATATTTTCTTCATATGCCTTCGCATCTTTCATTCCGTGATCGGCAAGCACTCATAAGGGATGAAGTTGCTTCGCTTCATTATTGGTGTTATTGTTATACTTGTTTCTTTGTATGTGTAGATTGCTTGTAGATAGTTGTTGCTTGCTTTGATATTTCTAGCTAGCCTTGAGTTCGAATTCCGAGGATGAAGTTTTTCTAAGGTTGGTAGAGATGTCACTCCCCGTTCCCAATATACGTATTTTGAACATAATTTTTTTCCTGGCGTAGTTATATGTTGTAGAGATACTATACCCATTCTTTGGTTCACTTGACTCTTAGTTTATTTGTTTGGTTTGTTTTATCATGAGTTGAACCCATGGTCCAAATCTCAAACCCTCCATATAACCCAACTTCTCTCTCTCTCCTCTCATTTTTTCTCTTCCATTCTCTTTCTTAGGTTTTTCTCTCCCCCTCCATAGGCAAGTACATCTTGCAAGAAATGGAGAAACCCTTTATATTTTTATTCCATTATATTTCTTATATGATTCTCCATGCATTTAGAACTTGGTATTTTTGGATTCGGTTGATGGATTAGTGTAGATCTAACTTTTAAGTTTTAGGGTTTTCTTGGTGTTCTTGAATATTCTTGGGTTTTGATCTTTTAAAACTTAATGTTTTCGAAAAATATTTATTCTATGTTGATGAGAACTTGATTTTGAGTAGTTTAGAACTTTACTTTGCTAGATTTGGGCATCATTTATGATTTTTATGGAAGAAATAAAATCTTATTTTTGAGCTTTTGGTCATGGCCGAAAAGCTGCTGTTTGGTGGAGACGAAGGAGTGCTATGCGTCCTGGACTTCTCGTCTCTAGTCAATATGTGGCCAACCCTATTTGGCGCATGACTGAATTTGCGATACGCCCTTGGCCAAATGCATGAAATTGAGTGAATAAAATTTTACTAAGTCTAAAAAGATTTCATGCAATAAAGTATGTATGTGGCCAAGAGGAGCATGCGGCCTAGTCGATCATGCGGTCAGGAGCTATGTGTCCCACTCCTTCTGAACGCATAATCTTTGACTGACTCAGCAAGATTTTTATAATTTGTCTTTTCTTCTGACACTTTTATCACATGTCACATCAGTCACTTTTCTGACTTGACTTATATTAATTTTTGTCACATCAGACATTTCCCGAAGAGTGGACTTTGCTCTAATTATGCAGCCTTGACCTTATGCGGCCTTGACACTATACGGCCTCGACGATTATACGGTACCTTGTTATGTGTCTTCTTCCTATGCGCCTATTATTTCTTACTCACTATGGACACTTGCTTGGTTTAATGTAGATATTGATTGAATGATTTTGATGCTATGTGTTAACTTATAAATGACTTGTATGACCCAGATGTGACCATGTGCTAAGTGACTAAGAACCTAACCTGAACCTGTAGATATGGCCCTACATGTACTTACTTGCTGATTAGGCTACTTTTCCTGGATTACCTTATTATACGTTGGACATAATAAGGGACATAGTTCAACTCGAGGGAGGGTCTATAATTCTGGTCCTTGTTTGGTTTAAGAATTGTGGATCTGATCTCGAGGGGTTCTCGCACTACTCTTATTCAATTTAATAGAGTGACAAATTATTATGATCATCTTTGCTTGTGTCACCCTCATATTTTTATCCAAGGATAGTTTGGTAATTTCCAATGGGTATTAATTATTTTAGGATTATTTAAATTAATATTTGTGTATGGCTTGATTTATTTATTTATTGTATTATTATTGTTGCTAGTGTAGATTTATTTTGAACTTGTGTTGTGGACCAAACCCAATTATTTAGAACCATAAAATAAACTTTTAGACTAGTCTAAGTTGAGCCCATAAATTAGGCCCATGGATTAGGCCCATGGATTAGGAGGTTTGATTAATTAGTGAAACCATTAGACTAGAACCTTCCCTCCCTAATTATTTCTTCATGAGAGGCCCCAAGGGGTATTTGGGATATTATACATTGCTTGGAGAGGGGTTTATGACCAGCCATAATTAGGAGGAGAGAGAGTGCTCTCATTTTATTTCTTCCCCAAATTTCTAGATCTATATTTCCCTCTTTCAAATTTTCTCCATTCCCTCATCAATTCTCCATCAATTCTTTACCAATTATCTTCTAAATTTATCATTGAGACCTCTACATCAAGGATCTACAAGCAAGGATCAAGGAGCAAGGAGGAGGAGGCCAAGATCTACAAGGAGAGGAGCTACTTGTCAATTGGGACTTTTTATTGGGAATCCATCTCTCAATAGGTACAATTTAGTTTTTCTCCTTCTATTAGACTTTAGATCTGAGATTTTACCATAAGAAACAAACCCACATGCATAGGCTACCCATAGGATTTGGTTTTGGGATAATTTGAGACCTGTGGTGGAAGTTATGACCAAATTGGTACCAATTTTGGAGGAATTCCGAGATTGGCACATGTAGTGCTTATCAATTGATCTAATAGATCTTGACACTTGATTGTTTGTTTGTGACTAGTTTCGTGTCCACAATTGGATACGTGTAGGCCGTATCTCATCAATTTGACGAAACAGATTAATTTTAGGGGTTTTCCTCCGACACGGGGCCTTGTGCATATCATATTGTGACACAGACATGTGGACACTCTAATTTCTATGCATATTGTTCATAAATTATGTATTAGACTTGTATGTGTCCTCCGGGATGCGTTTGATTGTGTGTTGGGGCCGTATCGCAAGCGTATCATAGAGAAAGTGTGATACGGGTGCGATGCACTCCATGTGTTTGTTGTTTGGCTTATTTCCTATACATGCATATGTAATTATATATGTATATACTATCTATACATTATTTGGAGTATGTAATAGTATATTTTTGTTTTTGGTATATACATATGTCTACATGTGTATATTATGAGGGTATCTAGATATATAGAGCTATGTTTACATATTTATATATATGTATGTGTTACCTATATGTGAAGTGTGGTTGAATATATACATGGGTAGTATGTATCTATAGTAGTTATTATATATATATATATATATATATATATATATATATATATATATATATGTATGTATATATATATATACTTATATATATATACTTATATATATATAATTGTTAAGTGTATATGTTAGAAAATAGGTAGATGTATATATTTATACATATTCATAGGAGTGTTCATAAAGACTTGTGGTTGCGTGTGGGTGACTTTGTGTACATAGGAGTGGGTTCAACAGCAGCAACCCTTAAGCAAGGAGTGTAGAAGCATGAAATATGCTGGGGAATTATACACGTATTATATAGTCAAAACCCCAACATACATGAAGTCCGCGTAAAACAGAGCTTCAAGGCTGTTTGGCGTAAAATATGGCTTCAGGGTAGTCCGCGTAAAATAGAGCTTCAAGGCTGTGTGGCGTAAACTATAGCTTCAAGGCTGTGTGACATAAAATATGGCTTCAGAGCTGTCCGCGTAAAGCAGAGCTTCAAGGCTGTGTGGCATAAACTATGGCTTCAAGGCTGTCCGCGTAAAGCAGAGCTTCAAGGCTGTGTGGCATGAACTATGGCTTCAAGGCTGTCCACGTAAAGCAGAGCTTCAAAATTGTAAGCGTAAAGCAGAGCTTCAAGGCCGTATGGCATAAAAGGTTGCTATACTTTCCTGTGTAAAGATTAAAATACGTTATTTTTAATGCAGCATAAAGTTATACGAGGAACTCTTCGTATTCCTCGGATGAA
This sequence comes from Iris macrosiphon, assembly GCA_036927795.1. Classification (NCBI taxonomy): domain Eukaryota; kingdom Viridiplantae; phylum Streptophyta; class Magnoliopsida; order Asparagales; family Iridaceae; genus Iris; species Iris macrosiphon. Next base: position 65,146,590 of record JAYESA010000007.1, on the reverse strand, counting down.
TTTGTCAGATAAATCAGCGAACCTGACATCTGACAAAAGTACTGCACGATGATCGAGAGGACGGCTGTGATGATGATTTTGCACAGAGACCCAGGTTGTCGTTTAGTGACATATTCTCGATATAAGTCATTTTTTACGTGTTCAAAGAATACGCTGCCTATTCTACATTGACATAAATGAGTTTTTATGCTCAAGATAAGACAAAATCAGACGCCACATCAAAAGCTGTTTCTTGTACAGAGCTTGAGGCATATCTCCGCATTTAATGCATGAGATGGAGGCATATCTCTACATTTAATGCACGAGATTTTGTTCTATTTTTAAATTTTGTCATGACTAGGAAAGCTAAAACTGTGACTAATATGCTCACATCACCATCCTTGCATTTTACGCCAACCAGGCTATTTTCAACTATAGGAGTACGCGGTATGCTATCTTCTCGAAATATGCCAACTCGGCTATATTTGCAAAGGTACGTGATAAGTCTATTTAGCCCAGAATACGCTCAAAACCTCAGTCGTGATGGATAATTGACTATTTTACGATGGTTATCTATTATTCATGAATCATCAAGTTTTACGCAGAGGTTGGCCTTTTATGCCAACAAGACAGTTATTTGCTTTTACGCCAACCATCTTTACGCATGGGCAGTTACCTACGTGGCTTGCATGCCGTGATCTTCGAGAGGCAGTTATACGCGTTACCTTATAAAGGGATACGTGTCATACGCAGATTCAGAAGACTATGGGAACGTGGGTAGCAGTTATCATAACCGCAGCATAAAGGAAGTCTTCTTCTTCACAGTTTGTCCTTTTACGCCAACAAGACAGTTATTTGGCTTTTACGCCAACAAGACAGTTATTTGGCTTTTACGCCAACTATCTTTACGCATGGGGCAGTTACCTACGTGGCTTGCATGCCACGATCTTTGAGAAACAGTTATACGCGTTACCTTATAAAGGGACACGTGTCATACACAGATTTAGAAGATTATTGGAACGTGGGTAGCAGTTGTCATAACCGCAGCGTAAAAGATACAACTTTCTTCACAGTTTGGCCTTTTACGCCAACAAGACAGTTATTTGGCTTTTATGTCAACTAGACAGTTATTTGATTGATCTCTATAAATAAAGACCCCTTGTCACAGGGAAAATGGTAGGCACAAGGCAATCAAAAGCACAAGGCATAATCAGATCAGAAAAAAGAGAGCACATACAGAGAGTTTTGGTTGACAACTTTGGCAACAGGAATTCGAGCCTACTTGCAACTTTTGAAGCTTCTTCTACAGTACTTCTTCATCATCGTGTGGTCCAAGAAATAAAGTGATCGACCGCAGATCAGACTTCTATAACAATACTTTCCCAGAATCATTTGATTGTACTTAACATCCTCGTATAGGATTAATTATACTTTTCTCTTTTCTCGTATGTAAACAAAAAAGGTTTCGTATAAACCTCCCATCTTTGTTTATTCAAACAAGGAGCAACTAAAGGACAGTGACTGGAACAATGAAGTCTCTGTATACATTGCACACAGTAAGGAGTGACTATCAGCAACATTTGTTCTATGCAGTGTCTCGTGCACGTGGAGGAGCCACTGTGAACATTGTAAGGAACTCTGCAGTGAGGAGTGGAGAAATCGACACAACAGACCACTGTATGAAGATACTCACCTGAAGACTACAATACCTGAAGACTGAAACACCTGAAGACTGCAACCCTTGAAGACTGAAACACCTGAAGATTACAACTGACCCGAAGACTACAACTGTCCCGAAGACAGCAAACAACAAACAATATGTAAAGAACAACTGCAGCAGAGGCTTCACTGATGGAACAACAGAGGCTTAAACGAATGGAACAACAGCTGCAGCAGAGGCTCAGCCTAGAGGAAGCAGCAGTTGGAGTCCCTCCACTATGCAGAGTTAATGTATTTTAAACCCAGCTCGGTAGCAACCATCAGGTATCAGTAGAGGGGGGTTCTTTGTATCAATCAGTTCAGTATTTCTGTGTAGTATTTGTAGATTGTTAGTTATTAGTTATAGAGTTAGATAGTTAGCAAGGCAAGTGTTGAGTATTAGTTTAGTTGTGTTTTAAACTATTAAGATTAGCTAATAGCAGCTAGTACCTATATATATATATATATATATATATATATATATATATATATATATATAATTATTTTAGTATAGATATACCTTATTAGTGTAATAGTTAACTAAATAAATATATGTTTACTTATATTGTTTGTTAGTAGCAGTTAGACTATATATGTATACTATAGTATAGTGGTATTGTTAGTACATAAAGGGTATGTTAGTAGTTAGTGGTAAGTTATATTATATGTACTAGTAATAGGTAGTATTTGAGTTGCCTTGGGATACCAAGGTATCACCAAGGTATGGGTCGATACCCAAGGTATTGAGATTGGGTATCGGGTTAGGTGCGATACGCATTGGTGCAAGACCAAGGTATCCTATTTCCTTGTTTTGATATAGTATTATCCATAATTGACTTGTATATATAACTAAAACACTATTTTTATATCCGAAAACTTGCGTATCTTAGGATACGGCTCTTTGAATGTACTGTGGTGTGTTAGCTTAGCTAGTTTAGCATAGTTTTATAGTATATCGACTTAGTGACTAGCACTAGACTCTTACAACCTAGCATTTATTGGTTTGACTTAGAAATGTGTAAACTCCCTCATCCAAAATCAGGCCTACTTGGCTTAGATAGTGAGACTAGGGCTAGTTTGAATCCAATTAGAAATAGAACATTTTATTTTAGGCAATTTTGCAATATTTATATCACCTAGTGCACCTTACCGTTGCTTTGATAATTGGAGCACTACACTAGCCATTGCCTTCCTACAAATTTCACACCCTTGTCCTAGACATGCCAGTCTTCTATTCTGACCTTTGTGTAACTTATAATTATGCTTACTTGTGCTACATTTTAGTCGCACAATATTCGTCACAGACGTTATTATTTAATTCTATATAAATTCAACTTTGTACCCTTATGCGTTCCAATCAAAATTTGAGACACAATCTTGACCCATTTTGTGCAACCCAAATTATGATAATATTCTATTCTGAGTCTTCTATGACCATGACACTTGTGTCCCACCTAATTTTAGCCCCATGTACTTCTAATTAATTTTAGAACACCTATTATATTAATTTTAATTAATTTAATCCAATTTTTATCTTTGTGTAATTTTCTAATTGTTGGGCGCTTTTATGCAAAAGTGCATTAAGGTGTCCACACCATTGGACACAACACATATAGAAACCTATTTTTCTTTTATTTCTCCTTCATATGAATTTTTTCCATGATTTTTGGAATATGCAACACACAACATCACCTCCCATCTAACCCTAGCCATGCATTTTAAACAATGCAAATCCTAGTCCTCCAAACATCCCCATGTGAAGCCAAGCCCACTCCAAGTAGGATGTTGACCAACCCAACCCCCTAGGTCAACATCAAACCCAAATTTTACATATATTTATATAACTCTTTCCTTTCTTTTCCTTTTTTAATTCAACCTAGAATCTAACCTAGCCGAATCCTCCTCCCCTTCCTGTTCATCTCCTCCCTCCTCTTCCCGCAGCCGAGTCCGGCCACCCCGACCTCGCCAGACCACCCACCTCAGCCGTCGACACCTTCCTGCTACCAAGCCGCCTGAACCGAGTACCCCACCTCGCCTGAGAGAACCCGACCCCGCTGAACTCGCCGGATCTGCACCTCACTCCTCCGCCTGAGAACTCCACGATAGCCACCTCTCCCCACCGTCGTCTCCGACGAGTCCTCCACCATTAACAGCACCACCACCTGCACGACCATCTTCTCCTTCGTGTCATCTCCCTTCATCACCACCACCCTTGTCTCCTGCTCACCTCTTTTTCGGCCATCCCCTGCTCGCAGACCGCCGGAGCCGACCCCGTTGAACCGACGACCACAGCAACCCGCCTAAAACCGCTGCACCCAGTCCCGCTCGCCTGAACCTGTCGCTGTAACCCGACCCGACTTCACCAACTCCCGTCGACACCCCAGTCATCTCCTCCACCTCGTCGTTGCCACCATGAACACAGCCGTGTCTACCACCCATCACCACCATTAACACCTCTCCTCCAGTTTCTCCCTCTCGACCCCACAGCAGCCCGTTCACCTCGATGCCTTCCTGCACCTCGACCACCACCACTGCCCTCATCTTCTCCCTCTCGTCGGACCTCCCCTCTGACCTGGCCGGAGCAGCCCTCATCCCTATCATCATCACTATCATAATCACCATTATCATCATCAATATCATAATCATCATCATCACCATTACCTTAATCTTTATCATCATCATAATTATTATCCCCATCATTATCATCATCATCATCCCCTTCAATCATCATCATAACCTACATCCTAATTATCATCACCATTGTTATTAACCTAATAAAGCTACATCCTAATCATCATCACCATTGTCATTAACCTAATCAACCTACATCCTAATCATCATCACCATTGTCATTAACCTAATCACCACCATCATCATCACCTTAATCCTTATTATCATTCCTATAACCATCATCGTCATCATCACCTTAATCATCATCATTATCATCATCATCATCATCATCATCACCTTAATCATCATCACCTTAATCATCATTACCCTCGCCATCATCATCAACATTGATAACATTATCGTATTCATCGTGGACCCATCACCCTCACCGAAGATGACCTGCAACAGTCACCCTTGATCCTCGTGCCCGTGTATGCTAACCCCAAGGTTAGAACCTATCCCCTACTTTTATTTTATATGCGTGTTTGTGTGAATAACATCTAGGTTAGCATATCGGTTCAGTTTAGTTAGTTGGCTGATTTCAGACCACGTTGGTGAACCCAATGACTTATACGAGTATACGTACGCGTATTATAACTAAATTGATATATATATATATATATATATATATATATATATATATATATATATATAAATATGGATGTATTTATAAGTAATTATATGCTAGTACTAGGTAGGAATGTATTATAGATGTTGAGTGACCATAAGTGTTAGTAGTGGATACCTTGTATTAATATTTGACCGTATGACCCGTATGCGTACACGTACGTGCATATATATAATATTTAGATTGGTATATATATATGTATTGTATGAATAATTAGATAATAAATAAGTGTCACGATCTGTACTCGGTATATGGGTACGAGTACGTGGGTACGTCCAGCCTACGCCGCAGCATCGGCGGTAGAATGCTGTCTAGGTCACAATACTATCTAATCAATCTCACACGAATATCCAACTCCATAAGGAGACACATATATCATACTATAATATGGAATACTCAATCACAGAAATAAAGCATGATGAGATATCGAAGAAATAAATAAAATATAATACGAGTCTAAACAACAATAATAGTCTAACCTACAAACAATAACATCCAAGTCTCCAAGTATGCCGGAAATAAGTCCTCTAAGTCGCAGTCTGGAAAAATATTTTCAGTCAGGATGGAACGAAGTACATCTCTAATAGCAGTTCTAAATCAATGATATAAACTATATAGTAGTAATTATATGTAAATATATAAGATGCATATATGTACAAGGGATACACAATAAAGGAAATATTGGAAATAAATACAAGAATAAACAATATAACAATGAACAAGAATACTAATGACTAAGTGTGTGAGTACTAGCTTTAACATGTGATCGGCTTGGGAACTTGTACAGGAATAATGGCCTGGTTAGTCATACGTGCGGTGTATGACCAATACTAACATGTGAACAAGACTTGTACATGAAGGGTATGATCACATATCTACACTAAAATACTCCCCACCCCCGCCTGGTATAGTAGATCCAACCATGGTACACTATGGCATGGGATTCCCCAAGAAGATAGCGACTCTTTCCGAGAATCAGTGTTTATACATGTACAAGAAAATCAATGGAACAAGACTTGTACAAGATACACCATGAACAAGGAATAACATCTCATGACGAGATCTGGATATACCAATCCTTGTAACCATCGTGTCAAGAAATATGGATATCTACACTAAATACAATGAACATAGAGGATATCATAAACAAGAAACTATCAGAGAATGTACTCGCCTGGGGTCCTTAGCTGACAATACCAATATCCTGCTTCTGAAGTCTCGCAGGATGATCCAATGGTCCTATATACATATAATATAACATAATACAACATCAGCCATTATACTAGCATACACAATATAATTATGCTGAACTCAGCAGCTACACTAGGGTGACACTGGTCAACTAGGGTCAAGTGTACGTCTAATTGCACGGTTGTTACATCTGTAATTGCTGTGCAAGATCAGTCAGTCAAAATAATACGGGTCTCGCCAGTACGTCAGTGTACATAAGGCAGTCTGCTAACAATTCACAGGGTCACAGGTCAAGGTAAATACGGGATTTCCGTAATTAATTTTAGGGCATACTATGTATATACAATTATGTTCATAGTCCTAACTAGCATAGTATTTAATTACTTACAATATTTATATATACCATAGATATATATGTATATAACAACCAATAATTTTATGCATACCAATTGGATACATATACTAATGAATAACTAAATATATACATATGTATACCAATTGAATACATATACTAATGAATAACTAAATATATACATATGTATACCATTTGAATAATATACGTATACTATATATATATATATATATATATATATATATATATATATATATATATATATATACCAAATGAATGATATACGTATACGCGCACGTATGTGTACACAACATGAAAAGAGTATCTCGAACCTGTGCGCGCATGAACGAGGGGGTGTTCGAGTCGAGGGAAGGGTCGTTCAGTCGAAGAGGGGATTGGTTGCTGTCGAGTCATCGAGGGAATGCCGTCGATTTCAGTCGCGGCATCGTGGGGACTCGGTAGGGATCAGCGGGGTGTGCAGGCAGTTGTGGCGAGGCTTCCGGCATGCTTCTGGTGGTCATGCAGGCGAGTACAGCGTCTCTCAGACATTCAGTCGGCTTCGGTCGAGTCTGACATTCAGTCAGACGCGGGGTGGTTCAGTTCAGGCGAACGGTGTGCACGCATTCATGGAAGGCGGGAACAACAGCGATTCATCGTTGGTGAGTCGAGGTGCTCGGGCTGCTTGGTTCAGCGGTCAGGTTGGCTTCAGGCGGGCGCTGGAGGAGAACGACAAGAAGGAGTCAGGCGAGGGGGTCGGGCTTCAGCGGTTCCCGGCGGTTCAGCGTGTGCAGGCTGCTCCGGTCGGGTTGGCGGTGAGCAGCGGGGTACTGGCAGCTCGGATCATGGCGATGACGAGGCTGCTTCGACAAGGGGCTGGACTGCTCCGGTAAGGACAGGTAGGGAATGGATGGTGAACAGGAAGGGAAGGAAGAAGATGTCTGCTGGGATTAGGGTTGAAGAAAATAAAGAAAGTAAAAGAATATATATATATACATGTAAATGTGTTGGATTGACCTAGAAAATTGGTCCATATACTCCTTGGAAAAAGGGCTTGTCATGTAGAATTTTAAAGCTATGATTTCATAGATTCAAAATGGATGACTAGGATTGCATTTGATTCAAACTTTGGAGGGCTATGGTTTGATGATGGTTGATGTTGAGTTTGCACACTCCAAAATTTTAGAAAAATTCACATAAAGGAGAAATGGATTTCTTCATATATTGTGTCCAATGTGGTGGACATCTTAATACACTTTTGCATAAAAGTGACCAACAATTAGAAAATTGCACAAAGTTGAGTTTTTGGATTAATTAAATTAAAATAAATATAATTGGTGTTCTAAAATTAATTAGAAGTACATGCGGCTAAAATTAGGTGGGACACAAGTGTCATGAATAAAGAAGACTCAGAATAGAATATTAACATAATTTGGGTTGTCCAAAATGGGTCAAGATTGTGTCTCCAATTTCGATTGGAACGCACAAGGATACAAAGTTGGATTTATTTGGAATTAAAAATAAACGTCCGCGACGAATATTGTGCGACTAAAATGAAGTACAAGAGAGCATATTTATGACTTACACAAAGATCACAATAGAAAACGGGCACGTCTAGGGCAAGGTTGTGAAATTTGTTGGAAGGCAAAAGCTAGGATAGTGCTCCAAATATCGAAGCAACGGTAAGGCACAACAATTAAATAAAATCACAATAATTAATTATAACCCTAAATAATTAATCCTAAAAATTAAAATTTAAATCCATAATACTATTTTTCGGTCAGGGCTCTATCTAGTGGGCATCTAGGTCTAGTCTACTAACTCATGCATTAATGAACACTATATATAATATACATATACATATATATATATATATATATATATATATATATATATATATATACATATGATGCAATTATTTAAAATAAATACACATAATACCTATAATATATAAAATAATAAAAATACCCCTATTTTCAGGATGTGATAGTGACAATAAGAATTAGAACTATATATATGTATTTAGACTGTACGACCCTAGGACACTGTAAATTTTCTCGCATATTTACCTTCACTTTGTGACCTGAATATTAGAGAATTGTATGACTTGTGTACACCAACGTACTGGCTAGACATGTGTTAGTTGACTGTCTGATTGTGCACATCATTTGAAGATGTGACACCCGCATAATTAGACGCACAATTGACCCTGTTAGTTGACCAGTGTCACCTCTAGTGTACTCTTTGAGTCCAGTATAATTATGGTTGTGTATGTGCTAGTAAAATGGCTGATGTTTTATTGTATTATATTATATGTATATAGGACCCTAGGATTGTTCTGTGATACTTCAGGAGCAGGTTATTGGTACTACGCAGCTTTCTGGCCAGGCAAGTATACCTTGCCATTGTACTATAATTTATATTCCATATGATGCATGCATTTTATTTTTGTCATTTAGTTCATATATTTTAACTGCTATATAAATTACGCGTCCAAGGAAACTTGGATTCAACGAAGGTGTCGTCATATTCTGTTTATATTATGTATATGCATGTTGACCTAGTTTATGAGACCACCCCATTATCATGAGGTATTCTTAGGTTTCATTGGCCGTGACACATCTTTTATACGAGTATGAGTCTCATATAGGACACAGATTTGCGTGACAGGCTGGCCTCCTGTACGTATGGGACGTGTATTAAGGATAACTGCTATTAGGGATTTGAATGCTTGAAGACTTGACAGTTATTAGAGGTATTATCGTGTCATGGATATGACATGCCTAGAGCATGGGGTGGGGAGAACAACAAGTAAGGCATTTGGGCTTCTTTGCACTTTTCTTTTTGTAACCCATACGCTCCGCCGGAGATACGTGGCGGTGATGACCCTTATATTACTGGAGGCCTCTGGCGTTCAAAAGACGACATACTTTATAGGCCCCCGATTCTCCGAGAGAATCATGTCAATCCTATTTATGGATAGATAGCCCACTTGTAGGAAAGTTGTTCTCAACGTGCATTCTCATAGATGGTTAGGCGACCCATTGGATATTTATTTTAGTACTTTATTGGCATACTTTTATGTATCTTGTTATGTCCCTCTGAGGACCTGGTCCCTTTCCAGGTGTAGATGTTCATGAGTATTCGCAGGAGCGCAGAACCGGACTAGCTACTTATATTTCGAGAAGGCCTTCTCTTCGAGTCGCATTGATTGTTAGTTGATATTCTTATATTGTGTTTGCTCTTATATTCTAGTTTGGTAGTAGATTTATTTCCACCCGACTATCATTCTTTGATACTTCGTACCTGAGATTCAGTTATGTAGTTGATTGATTATTTATTCATTTATGATTTTTTGTGGATGAGATTTAGATTATGCCTGTGACTTGAGATAGTTTATACCACTTGTGAATTATTGTTCATAATACAGCGTACGCATGTGTTATGGTTTTCATATATTGGAGTTTCCATATACATGCGACTGGCATGCTTACGTGTTCTTAGTCCTACTTATTTTGGGACTGGGGCGTGACAAAATGGCATATCAACCTAGAATTGCATCAACATCAGTTATTTTCATTATTGAACCTTGTATTGATGCAACATACCATATATAGGTTATGAGACACCAACTTGGGCATCGAGAGACACACTTTGCTCAGGACTTCAGGTGAGTACATTTCTCTGTTTGTTTTCAATTCATAATATTCTATATATGCATGTTCTAGAATAGTATACATTAATTTCCAATACAGTGATTTCACGGACTGGTGCTATATGGATCCCGTCAGGAGGTGTTATCCCCTACCGTGTGCAACGGGTACCCAGTCACATGTATTTCATCGTGTGCATCGGGTATTGACTTTCATGTGCTTCTTGTGCATCCACTATTTTGTGTGCTAGTGTGACTATCGTGATCATGTACGTAACATATCATGATTGGATCCATGAGTATTGGTTGGGGAGGGGGAGTAGGAGTTGGTTATGTGATTAAAGCCCTCTTGATCTCATGTGCATGTCGATTATACACCTCACGTTTAATAGAGTTACCTTTATACCTCATGTGCAACCTAAGTCGATCACATAACGAACTTACACTCTAAAACACATAGCTAGTATTCTTGTTCTCTACTTGAAATTATTTCTCGTATTTACTTTCCAGTTCTTATTGTGCTTATTGCTTGTTCACCCTATATTATATATTCTATCTACTTGTGCATCTTGTATACTTTTTCTATTGCTTGTTATATATGCTCGATTATGTTATTGGAACTGCTTTTAGAGGTATGTACTTTGCTCTAATCCTGACTGGATATTTTTTTTCAGATGATTGGCTAGAGGAGCTATGTCCCACATATTATGGCCCTCAGGAGGGTGAGGCTTTAGAGGATACTCCCCTAGAGCAGGAGGAAATTGTACCAGTGACCAAGGAGGTTTAGTTTATGATTAGTGATCTTGTATTAGACTATTCTTTTGTAGAGATCACATATGTATTATTATTTCAGACTTGTGGCTTGTATCTTTCTTTTCTTCGCTATTTCCATTCGCGCATTATTTTCTCCTTAGTTTGTTTTGTGATTGAGATTCGATATACTTGTGAATACCATATTACTTCTCCGTTGAGAGTTGAGATGATTGACATGTACCATATATATTGATTGAGATGTTAGATAGTTAGAAATGACCCAGACAGCATTCTACGTCGATTCTGCGACGTAGGCTGGGCGTAATCACGTATTCATGCTCGAATATCCGGGTACGGGTCATGACATATTTTTAGTGGTGGCCCATGCAGGTCTAGATAGATATCGTAGTTGTGCTCGACTAGAGTATTGCTATGAGCCTGCTGTAGGATTTAGGCTGAGAGTTGCTCAATCACAACTATGAAATATTTCAATATCAGTTTTGAAATCTTTATCCATTGAATATTGCCTTTTATTTTGAATTAAGTGCTATCCTTATTTGATGATATCGCATTATATTCAATATTGATTCTGTATTTTTAATCTGTCTTCAGGATGCCTTCGAAAATCAGATTCTATCGCTCAGGAGCAGCGGTAGCTTCCTCAGCTACTTCCCTGACTGCTGTGGATAGAGTAGCAGCTACTACTGTTCATCTCCAGTTGAGAGGGTCGCCTCCCCGGTTCAGGTGGGAGTTTCAGCAGCCGCCTTTGGGGGTGCTCCTCCCCTAGTTCAGAGGGTAGCTTCAGTTATTTCCGAGGATCTTCCACCACCACTGCCTGTACCAGCTGATGCTACACAGTTGTTTGCACTTTTCCAGATAATGATGGAGGCCCAGAGAGCCCAGGCTAAGGCGCAACATCGATAAACCAAGGTGATGAGACAGGGCATCGAGAGTACTCACTAGGTGGCCATCATCGCCGTAGAGAGGACCACACCACTACAGCCACGAGAGGTGCAACCCAGGTCTGGCACTATACATGACTTCAAGAAGTTAGATCCCCGGCCTTTAAAGGGGATAGAGGGCATTATTTATGCGGATGATTGGTTGGAGAGTATGGAGCGCGTCATGCGCTTATCCCGCCTTATGGAGGACCTAATGGTGGAGGCAACGGGATTGCAGATGATGGACATCACCAGCACTTGGTTCCGGAATAAGCTACGGATCGCCGATCCAGGATTGACATAGGATGAGTTCAGGGACTTGTTCAGAAGGAAGTTCTTCCCGCCTACTGAGAGACTTGACCTGGAGCAACATTTCTAGAACCTTTACCAGGGGAACATGTCGGTGGAGGAGTATGCCGCCGAGTTTGGTAGGTTGAGCAGATATGCCGACTATATGGTGAGAGACCCTAAGAACCGGGCGAGTAGATTCCGAGAGGGTCTGAACTGGCAAGTGAAGGCTCTCATTTCTTTGAGCCACGAGACGGATCCAGATATTTTAAGGGAGGATCGCAAGGTCGAGAGAGACCTGAGTTGGAGGCCCAAGAGGGACCGAGATATTTTTGGTGGCAGTAGCAGCGCAGGTCCAGCCAAGAAGCCCTATTTTCAGCAGCAGAGGCAGCAGTTCCAGGCGCCTATCCGAGCACCAGTTGTCATGACCTACATCCGGTGTAAGGGTACAAGTCAGAAACAACGCCCAAACTATGCCGCAGAATCGGTGGTAGAACGCTGTCTGGATAATCTATCTAACAATATAATGAACCACAAATAAAGATAATATACTCAATCACAGAACTGTTTGTGGTATTAAACGAAAGAATGAAAGTGTATTTCAATGACGGGGTTTATAAGATACCCGCGCCCGTTGGTTTACAAACAAACTTGTATAATGTAATCCTATACGAGGATGTGGGAGTACAATTTATTTAATCTGGGTATAAATTGCTATAGGTGTCTGATCTGCGGTCGATCACTTTAGCCCTTGGACTACACGATGTTGAAGAAGTGCCGTGGAAGACAGGATGCAGCTTCGGAGGTTGCAAAGGAGGGTGGATGCGCGATGCTGAAGGTCATCGCTCCCTGTTCCTTGCCCGAGCTCTGGATTCTTCTCTCTCTCTCTCTATCTCTCCTCCTTGATCTCTGGTTCGATGACCTTGTCCGATCTTCGAGTTTTTAGTTTTTCGACCTTCTTCTCCCCATTGATAGGGGTCTCTATTTATAGAGTTTTGGTGACAGTGACCACTCCGTCGGTGTAACAACCGAGGAGTGGACAGTACAGCACCCCTTTACACAACGGTTTAAAATAACCAATACCTGCGTGTAAATGACCTTTTGAGTGAGCATGTGACGCGTGTCCAACTAAGGAGACAAAACGCGTATATCTGCTACGAAGATCACGGCGTAGAAGCCACGTAGGTAGGTATCCCTTGTGTAGCAGAGGTTGGCGTAAAAGCCAAGTGACTGTCACCTTGGCGTAGAAGCCAAAATAGGCATAGAAGCCGAACAGGCGTAGAAGCCGAATAGGCATAGAAGCCGAACAGGCATAGAAGCCGAATGGGCATAGAAGCCGAACAGGCATAGAAGCCGAATGGGCATAGAAGCTGAATGGTCGTAGAGACTGAGAGGGCATTAGAAGCCGAGGGAGCACTCATCCTGAGCGGGCGTAGAAGCCACTGCGTACCGTGCCGAAGTGCTGATGTGGACGTCTTAGCTGGAATTACGGCTTTCGAAGATATAATCAAATCTTCTACAGAGATTTGCCATCATCTTGTGCATTAAATGCGGAGACGTGTTTTGAAGGTCTGCAGCCCTTCTGTGCATCCGTCGCAGAGACGTGCCTTGAGGGAAACTGTCACTGCTCTGTGTAATTAGACGTAGAGACGTGCCTCGAGCCCCGTATGAAGTGCAGCTTTTGATGTGGCAGCGGTTTGTCTTACTGCGGAGCATAAAACAGCTCATGTTTGCCTGTGTAAAACAAGGCAGCGTATTCCCTTGTACGCGAAAGAGCGGTTTACGCTGGGGGGACTTTGGTAAACAACGGTTTGGTGATATTTTAACCAAATCCTCTGCATTAAATGTAGGGATCCGCCATCATACTGTGGGGTACATCCCGAGGGGTCTGCCATCGTTTCCAGCCGTCGTCTGGGTAGCCGTGCAGCACTTTTTTGTCAGGAGTCAGAGGCCAGGTTCACCGCGTGACTTGACAGGTTCATTTCGGGGAAGACGAAGCGTTCCTCGTACGCATTAACGCTGCTTTGAGAGCGACTGAGTTTTTACGCCATGGAGGCGATAAAGAACTCTATTTATGCTGGGGCGGCCTGGACGTACCGTACTTACGCGGATGGTCCTTTGAGCTCATATTTCACGCTGTATTTGGCGGAAGAGCTCTGTTGCATGTTCGACGGCTCTGGAGGCCTCTGCTTACGCTGCTCTGCATTAAGATGCCGCGTAGATCCTCCCAGCGTATTTTTCATGCTTCTACAAGACCCCCTTCGAAGCTTTTAAATTCCTCGGAATTTGAAATGCTTTGAATGAAGCATGAATGGCCCCTCGTAACCCGAAACGTTTCTGAGTGGAGCGTGAAATCATCAGTCTGTAGCCTCTGAGCGTAAAAAACACCACCGAGCGCGAAATCGTAGACTTGTGGTTCCTGAGCGTGAAGTCATAGGTTTTTTGCCTCTCGAGCATAAAAGCTACCGAGCACAAAGGCATCCGGGCATAAATTGTAGACTTGTAGTTGTCGAACGTGAAGCCGTAGATCTGTTGCTGTCGAGCGTAGAAAAGCTTCTTTAGCGCAGAACTGTAGATCTGTAGCCTGTGAGCGTAAAAACACCATCGAGCGTGAAATCGTAGACTTGTGGTTCCTGAGCGTGAAGTCGTAGGTTTGTTGCCTCTCGAGCATAAAAGCTACCGAGCACAAAGGCATCCGGGCATAAACCGTAGACTTGTAGCTGTCGAACGTGAAGCCGTAGATCTGTTGCTGTCGAGCGTAGAAAAGCTCCTTTAGCGTAGAAATGTAGATTTTTAGCTCCTGAAAAGAAAATTTCTTCGAGCGTGAGGTTTTGCGGATCTATTGCTTCTGAGCGTAAACTGAGCGCCACCGAGCGTGAGATCGTCGATTTGGTATCTGCTGAGCGTAAAGTCGTAGGTTTGTGGCCTCTCGAGCATAAAAGCTACCGAGCACAAAGGCATCCGGGCGTAAAACCATAGACTTGTAGCTTGCGAGCGTAAAACCGTAGATCTGTTGCTGTCGAGCGTAGAAAAGCTCCTTTAGCGTAAAAATGTAGATTTTTAGCTCCTGAAAAGAAAATTTCTTCGAGCGTGAGGTTTTGCGGATCTGTTGCTTCTGAGCGTAAACTGAGCGCCACCGAGCGTGAGATCGTCGATTTGGTATCTGCTGAGCGTAAAGTCGTAGGTTTGTGGCCTCTCGAGCATAAAAGCTACCGAGCACAAAGGCATCCGGGCGTAAAACCATAGACTTGCAGCTTGCGAGCGTAAAACCGTAGATCTGTTGCTGTCGAGCGTAGAAAGCTCCTTTAGCGTAGAACCCGCTGAACCGTCTTGCACGAAAAAACCTTTCGAATTCGCTGACTGTCCATTTTTCGAGGGTAGTGGGCTGACGTAGCATCCAATCATAACCAACTCTTAATTGCGAGATCCGGTTGGGGTCTCGAGGGGTTCGTCCGAGGATTCGAGGAGTCGACTCGGACCGTATATATACCCCAAGCTTTTGAGAGAAAAAGCTTTTTATCTGTCTTCTGCGAAAGAGAGCTTTCCTTCGTTCCTTCTCCGAGCACTTCGAGTCCTCAGAAATGGCGTCGAAACAAACTCCCTCCGCTAAGGGAAAGAGCGTAGGTTCTTCTTCTCGTTCTTCGGTACCGGCGAGAGAATCTTCGGTCGGGCAAGGTGAACCTCCTTCTGAGAGGAGTATCCCGCCGATGAGCAGTGCACCCGACTTTAGAGGTAGAGCTTTTTGGGATGACAAACGACAAAAAATCCTTCGCACACGTTGAACGTGACCGCGCTAGGTCGTCTTCTGTGCTGATAGCCTCTTTTGAGGAAGATGACGCACGAAGATGTTTTCATCTTTTACGCCCACATTTCTAATGTGCCAGCATAAAAACTCCATATTTTTGTAGTTCTGAGCGTAAAAGCTCTGGCTAACAAAAATTGGGGTATATCGTAAAATTTTGAATTTTTACGCTTGCGGAGGAGACTTCCGGCGTATAGAGACCAAATTTGCGCAATCTTGGCGTAAAGCACAGACTGTCGTTTCTTTGGTCCGCACTTTGTGCAGGATTTGCAATGACCTATTTTCCTTGCACCTTTGCAGTTGATTTGGGTGAGTCTCCGCTGGCTGAGGTGATGGGCTCCGCTGCCGGGATGCTGCACTCGAACTACCTGGAGGATCTGTCCCATGTGGCCTTTCCCATCTCTGGACCCCAGTATCCTAGGGCAGGGAGTTTCTGATATCGGCCCAGGGTGAGCGAATGCTGTTGAGCATGATCAATGGCGAACCCTTGACACATGTAGACGGGGAGCAGTACATAAAGCCGTCTTTCCTCTTTGGGGATATGATCGATAAACAGTCCCAGACGAAGCCCAAGAGGGAGCCTTGGGTCTTCCCTGCCGGGAATTTGGTCTTGTATCTGCCGACGATGCCGAGGGATTATCCTATCTCGGCTTTCTCCCATGCGACGCATCCTAGGAAGATGTCGTGGAAGCTGACTCCTGATCTTCACAGGAAGCCTGGGAAGATCTTTCATCTGAAAGGAGCTGACCAGGGGTCGTTTGTCAGTCGCCCCTCCGGCGTTGTGACGCTGTTCCGGGGGCTGTGCCTGGGTAATGTCCCGAGTGAAGTTAGCTCGGTGATCCAGCCTGTCCAGTTGCCGACCTTCTGCAATGACTTCATGGGTCGAGGTGGGGTATATCCCAAGGAGAATCCTCGGTGCAACGGGTGGATCGCCCCAACGAACTCCCGATGGAGATGCCTAGTTGATTGGGCCTTGTCGCACTTCCGAAGAGAGCTGGAGGACATTGGACTATATGCCGCCGTGAGTGCGACGAGTGTTGGGTTTTCTCCCAATGCTAATTTGTTCTTGGCACTGATGGAGCGGTATATTTTGCTCACCGGGACCTTCGCCACTCCACTGGGGGAGTTGGGATTGGCCCTCCATGAGATGGCAGTTGTCTCGAGACTGCCGATGGGGGATACCCCATATGAAGAGTATGTCCCCACCAACCAGGAGTTGGGGGATTTGGACCCTCGGGTGGCGGAAGTATATCAGGAGCTGATGTGTCAGTACTTCGCGTGCACCGCTTTTTATGACAAGCCCTCTGATTTGGCCCATACCACTAAGTGGATGTCCTACCTCTTCTTCCATCGGGCTAGGGCCGCCAAGTCGGAGAAAGCCTCGGGGGGTAAGAATGAGCCCGTGAACTGCTTGGGCGTCCTTAGTGCCCAGGTTGTTGAGGCTCTTATGGAAGACGCCAAGGCTCCCGATCAGATTCTCGTTGAGGGGGTAGGAAAATACCCCGAAGGTACCAAGGCCCACAGTTATTTGAGGCGCTGTCGCAGGCCTCTGTCTAAGGAAGCCCAGCTGGCTGGTTTCCTTTCCATATGGCTGCGTTGAGTGGTAGTGCCCGGTATCGCGTCCGCGGATCGTATTCACCGGAACATCCTGTGGCCCGCAGTGCGTCTGGTATTTGGGGCAAGACTGGGCCTGCTTCCTGCCATGGTGTGCCGTATTCAGGCTGGCCTGAGGGCCATGACCGATGGGTTGCTCGTCGATGAAGCTCGGCGTGAGAGTTTTCCCAGGGTGGAATTGCCATACCTGTATCTGATGGGATGGTTAATTCTCCACAACCCCCGGGTGATGTCTCCCGGTTCCGGTAGCAGCTCAGGGGGTATATTCCTGCTGAATTACAGGGATTCTACCTGGAATGTGAACACAGTTTTAGACTGTCGGTTAGTGTTGAACCTCAGCCATGGCTGGAAGATCCTCTGTACTCCCCCTTCGGTACATCGCAACCAATCCGGGGTGTGGCTTGAGGATTCAGGTGGAGAGAAGACCGTTCTTTCTCCGGAGGCTTTTAATTGGTTGGTCTGTATCAGACCATCCCATCTGCTATATAGGAGCGAAGACTATTGCTTCTTCGAGCCCTACTTGCCTAGTCGATTTGCCAGGCAGTTCGGGTACGATCAGTTGCACGTGGGTAACGCCGTCACCAGCTTCAGGCCCAGGGGCGGACTCATTAATGGAGCTAGAGGGTGGCAATATTTTATCATGGGTTGCACAGGGGCAATTTTTATCGTGCCGGTCGTTACAACCTCCACGGAGCTGCGCATCCTTCATTCTTACGCCCAGTTTTATGTGTCGATTAACACCTCCCATCGCGATTTCGACAGGCGTGGAAGCTTTAGAGTGCCTTCTGCCAAGCCTGGGGGAAGAGTCGAAGTCCCCTCGGTTTCTTCTGACGAGGGCGAGGAGTCTGGTACTCCGGATGAGCCTCTGGTGTCGTTGCCGAGGTGTGCAGTGCCTGCGCCGGCGGGGGCTTTGGTAGTCTCTTCTGGGAAGCGACGGGCTTCTGCTCCGAAGGAAGCTTCCCTTCGTAAGAGGAGGAAGGAGACGGTTGCTCGTCCTCTCCGCATTCCTGGTATTGAGGCTCCCGTGAGTGAGCCAGCACCTCCCTGCATCAGGGATGAATCTTTGGCTGGAGGTTCCTCGCCTTTTAGAGAGGGACCTTCTACAGTTCCGGCTGGTGGCGCCGGAGAGTCTTCGCTAGAGGTTGCTGTCGCTGCGGCTGCTTCAAGTAGTGGAGCGGGATTGCCCACGTGGCCGCTGCAGATGGGAGAATCTTTCCCGAGGTCAGCAGTGGGGGAAGTTGCTTCTGTGTCAGCGAGTGCGCTTAGCGAGACCCCGGCTGACGGACCTCGACCGCGTCTTGGGGAAGGCTTGACCGAGCTTTTGGCGATATCGATCGGCCCACCTCTTTCTCCAGGTATGACAGGTCGTATCGCGTCGTTAAGGCGTGGTTTAGCCACATCGGCTGCAGACGCGTCGTATATGCCGTTGGCTCCGGGTAAATGTCGTTTTTTTTTGTCTCCTCCTAGGAAGATTACCATTGTGTTGACATTTTTGCTTTTTTGTCCTCTTTTCAGGGGATGACGTCCACGGGGAATACGGCGTTGAAGCGCCTTCTGGCTCTGCTCCGGCTCCTAGCGATGACGTGGAGGCACCTAATTCCGAGGCAGAAGTGTCTTCGGGGGCCAGCTCGCTTGGAGAGGTTTCGTCGTCTCAGGAGGGGGACGAACCTGTTATCGTGACCTCGCCTTTCGCGAGTATGCCGATGACTTCGATCATTGCCGTCACACCTTTTTCGGCCGTGCCACCCGTCGAGGCGGTGGCGGTGGCTTCCTCGTCTGCAATTGTCCCTGGAGAGGGAGTTACTAGCATCGCGGCCACTCCGGACGTTCAGTCGGGTCTAGTCGCGTTGACCGAGAAGCATACCAGCCTTGTCTACACCGGTTTAAAAACGATGATACCGATGGTGTTGGCGAAGAATCTTGACTTTGAGCTCCTGAAGAAGACTTCTCAGCTTTCGATCGAGGTTGTTAGGGGGCTTGGCAATCCTGGAGTAGCTGATGCTTTGGAGGCGGTGGTTAATGGTTTAGAGCAACCCATTAACGAATATTTGCAGCGGGCTGAGGGCAGCCTTGATGCTGATGTCCAGGCTCGATACGACCTCATGGCTGAGCGGCTCGCTACAAAGCTTGAAAGCCTAGACAACTCTATCCAGAAGCATAAGCTGGAGATGGATAGGAGAAAAGCTGTTGTGGAAGAAGCTCTTGCCGTTGAGACGAAGTGTCGATCCGAGCATGAAGGGAATGCAGCGAGGGCCTCCAAGCTGAGGGAAAAACTTGCTCGGGCAGAGGAGTGGGCTTCCCAGTCGTTGGCAGGTTTAGAGGTAGCGACTGGTCGACTGAGTGAAGCGCAACGGGATCTGGACCGTGCGGAAGCTGCCCGTGCGGGCTGTCTTCGGGCAAGGGCTAATCTGATCCTTACGCATACCCCCGAGGCACGGCTGGAGCGGGCTCGCGCCGATGCCTTGGCCCTTAGGAATGAGAGGATAGCTGCACTGGAGCGGCAGATTCGTGGTCTGATTACTCCGCCATCTTGATGTATCTCTCCCTATGTAATTTTGCCTCCTTCTGGGAATGAATAAAAGCGACTCTTTTCTGACTGTTGTGGACCCATCATTTCAGAATATAAATGACAGTTTTTTAGGTGAGGGGGATATCAGAGGTAGTATGGACCTGATATACTCTCGATAAACCTCTTTAGCAGGATATATCTATTCAGAGGTCGTACAGACATGATAGGATATGACCTAACTAGTTTCTTTTCTTGGAGTAGTTTTGTCAGAATTGAGATTCTCGCTATGTTCCGCCTGGGCAGGGGGGAATTAAGCGTAGTATCTTTTCAGGAATTTGCCGTTGATGGGAGCCATTAATAGGTCCCCGTTAGGCTGGGCTATCCTGTAGGCGCCGTTCGAGAACGTTGTCTCGATCACATAAGGGCCTTCCCACTTGGGCTGGAATTTGCCTTTACTTCTGTAAGTTAAAATCATTGACCTTCTTACTGCTAGAAGTAGCTCGCCGACCTTGAACACCCTTTCCTTTACTTTATGGTTAAAAGCCCTGGAAATGCGTGCTTGGTAGAGCGCGATGCGCTGTTGAGCTTGGAGGCCTTTCTCGTCTAATCCTTCTAGCTCCTGAAGCCTTAAAAGGTCATTCTTTTCTTGAGTCAGCTCATTAGCCACGGCTATTCTGAGCGACGGGATCTGGATTTTAATGGGAAGAACTGCTTCGCTCCCGTAGACCAGCGAGAATGGGGTACAACCCGTCGGCGTTCGTACCGTCATGCGGTATGCCCAGAGGCATTCGCCCAGCTTTTCCTTCCAGTCTCTCTTGTTTGAAGAGACAAACTTTTTCAAGAGTTTGATAATGGTTTTGTTGAAAGCTTCCGCCAGACCATTAGCAGCTGGATAGTACGCCGTGGAGGCAACATTGTGTATCCGGTTTTTATCGCAAAACCGATGAAACGTTTGGCTGATGAACTGGGGCCCATTGTCGTGAATTATCCTCCGGGGTACCCCGAAGCGATAGATGACGTGATGTTTGATGAAGCTGACCACGTTGGATGCCTTTACCTCAGTGAGAGGGATTGCTTCGGCCCATTTGGAAAAGTAATCTGTGATGGCCAGTATGAACTGGTGACCCCTGGAAGAAGACGGGTGAATATGACCGATGATATCCATTCCCCATGCTTCGAAAGGCCAGGATGCGACCGTAGGATGTAGATGTTCCGACGGTTGATGTATGAAGTCTGCATGAACCTGACAGGCTCTGAAATGCTTTGCATACTGTATTGCATCTGCGATCATGGTCGGCCAGTAATAGCCCATTCTCCTGATACGATCCTGTAGCTTAGGCCTGGGTTGATGCGCTCCGCATACGCCGTCGTGAGCTTCACGGATAATCTGCTGTGCTTCGGCGCCAGAGAGACACCTCAACAGCAGTCCGTCGTAGGTCCGGCGATACAGGCATTGTGAAGATGCATCGAAGTAGAAGTGTAGCGATCGTCTCTTGACGGATACTGCTTCCTTGGGGTCCTCCGGTAAGATTCCGTATGCCACGAAATCTATGAAAGGACTTGTCCAATCTCTTGTAGGAGGATCGGTGTTTACAGCGTAGCTGCGTTCTATGTGACAGCTGTTCTTCACACAGAATAAATCTCTGTTAAGAAGGATTACCGAATCTTGCCTTCTTATAGGAGTAGCTAAGTCTGCAGCTAGGCTGGCCAGGGCATCAGCTTCCAGATTCTGAGATCGAGGTACGTGCTCTAGGAAGAACCCTTTGAACGTCATGGCTATCTCGATTGTCGCCCGGTGATAGGGGATAAGGTCCGGATTACGGACTTCGTATATTCCCCTGACTTGATTGACGATGAGCAGAGAATCACCGAAAGCTTCCAGGGATTCTACCCCCAGTTCTGTAGCAACTTGGAGCCCAATTAGTAGAGCGTTGTATTCCGCCACGTTGTTGGAGCAGGGCTCGCTAAGAGAGTATGCTCGGTAGATGATGAGCTGATCCGGGGTAACTAGGACGACTCCCACTCCTGAAACGACGTTTCCTTTAGGACCGGTTCTGGAGGCGCCATCAAAGAACAGTTGCCATACGTCACTTTTTCTTGCGAAGTTACATTCTGCAACTTCATCAGGGATGTCTTCGTATAGTTTGGAGGTCTCCGGGATCGGATGAGCCGCTAAGAAGTCGGCTAGTGCTTGGCCTTTGATGGAATTCTGTGGGATGTATACCATGTCGTATGGTGTTAGCAGCATCGCCCAAGTTGCGAGTCGGGAGTTGAGGGCACTTGGCTTGCTCATTAGCACTCGGAGAGGGTTGATCCTGGAGATGATATGAATAGTCTGGCCGGTGACATAGTGCCGCGTTTTCTGGACAGCGAACATCAGAGCCAAGCATTCCTTCTCCACTGGGTTATACCGGTGCTCGGCCCCGACCATCATCCTGCTGAGATAGTAGATAGCCTGTTCATGACCCGCATCATTTTTCTGTGCGAGGAGAGCTCATAGCGAATGATCCATTACCCGAACGTACAGCAAGAACAGTTTTCCCATGACGGGAGGCACCAGAACTGGCGGACTGGTTAGGTAGCGTTTGATATCCCCGAACGCTTGCTGACAGGTTTCGTCCCATATGAAGGATACACCTTTCTTCATGAGATGAGAGAAGGGCTGACATCTCCCTGAGAGGTTGGATATGAATCGCCGGATATAAGCCAGACGTCCTTGGAACCCCCTGAGTTCCCTCAGATTACGGGGCGGTCGCATTGCCGTGATCGCTTGGACTTTGTCAGGGTCTACTTCGATGCCTTTGGTGGTAATGACAAATCCCAGGAATTTGCCACTGGATACACCCAGAAAGGACTTTGTAGGGTTCATCTTGAGTTGATGCTGGCGCATTAATTCGAATACCGCCCTCAGGTCTCGGGTGTGATCACCTTTGAGGCGACTTTTGACAGCTATGTCGTCTACGTAACATTCTACTGTTTTGCGTAAATGCCCATGGAATATGTTACTCATAGCCCGTTGGTACGTAGCCCCAGGGTTCTTTAATCCGAAGGGCATGACCGTATAGCAATATACCCCCAGTGGTGTCCGGAAGGCAGTGTGCTTCTCGTCTTCAGGATGCATCTTGATCTGATTGTATCCTGAGAACCCGTCCATGAAAGACATGCGTTCGAAGCCGCAGGTGTTGTCGATCATGATGTCCATGATGGGAAGAGGGAATTCATCTTTGGGGCAGGCCGCATTCAGATCTCGGTAGTCGATGCAGATACGTACCTTCCCATTTTTCTTCATGACTGGGACCACGTTAGCGACCCAGTCGGGTGTTGTTCCTCCCGGATGAAACCGCAGGTTATCAACTTCTTGACTTCAGCCTCGATGGCGTCCATCATATCTGGGCGGAACCGTCGTTGGTGCTGCTTTACCGGCTTCAAATCGGTCAATATATTGAGCATATGAGTAGCTACCTTCGGGTCTAGGCCTGGCATGTCCTCATAATCCCACGCAAAGACGTCAATATATTCCTTTATCAGCTGTATAACTTCTTCCCTTTCAGGTGGGGGAAGATTGTTACTGACAAATATTGGCTTTGGTGAGAGCTCACCCCCAACATTGATCTGGATGACTTCGTCCTTGGTGGGAGCTTCCCTCTGCTCGAAGCGGAATTCCCACTGCGTATCCATTTATTGAGCCCAGGGGTCATCCTCGAATGGCTCCGTATCCTGCTCCTCGGCTTCTGAGGGATTTGTCATCACCATATTCACTGATAGTGCTTGTTCGAGAGCACCTGGCGAGTTGGAGGGCGATGAGCTGTTCTGGGAAGAGGAAAAGGGGTCCTCTTTTGGCTCGGAAGTCACGAGGGAGGTGGCATACCCTAACCCGAGACGAGTTTGTCGATTGTGGGGGTTGTCGCACGGCGGCGTTCGTCTGCCTCTTCCGTAGTTGAGGCCTGGCTTCCGTTTCAAGTCGTAGCCCATGTTTTGCATGATCTTTAGCGCTTGCGGGCTATAACGGTGAATCTGTATTTTCCCGGTGTCGTCATCGAAAGGATCTTCTTGGACAATCGGTTGATTCCGCATGCGACCGAAGACTATTGAGCGCTGACTGCTGCAGGTAGGTGGGACGATGAAGATAGAATCCTCATGTGGCCCGTATGTCGTGACGACGTTGGATGGTGATGCTACTTCCCAGACATATGGGCGGAAGGAGCTTATAGCTTTCAAGATTTTTTGTGCTATGGGTTCTACCTCGTCATGTGGAGTGGGTCCTTATTTTGGAACTCGAGCATAAATATACTGGAAAAGAGGATGTTTATTATCATCTGGAACTTCACTCCTGGTCGCCTTTACACCAGTTGACTGCCTGTTGCGTCGAAGGTTGATGACCAAGGGTGGAGGCTTTTGGTTCAAAGTGATCACTAGAGGATCACTCCCTTCTCCTGTCTTGGTCTTGTCCAGGTGGATAGCCAAAGGTTCTATGGCTTTCGGACGAGTGGTTCGTCCTTTCACTTTAATGGACAGCGGCAGTGTGGCAGAGGGCTCTTTTGGCTCCCGATGGGATTCCTCCTTTGCCTCGTACGACCCTTCTTCCACGTGGTCCTGGGAGTACAACACGGCATCGGAGTAGTACGACTCTATTCCTTTGAACGGGTTTAGGTCAGCTACCTCCGTCTGTACTGTTCCTTGTGCGTCTACATATTTAAGGCATTGATGTAGGGTTGAAGGAACGATGTTGTGGTCGTGAATCCACGGTCTCCCTAGCAAAATATTGTAGGACACCTCTGAATCGATGACATAACATGTGGCCACCGATCTAAGGTTGCCGATCTGGATTCTCAAGCGAATTTTCCCCAATGGCTTACTTTTTCCAGCGTTGAAACCCACGATTGTAGTGGTAGTGTAAGCCAGTTCGCTGGTAGGAATTCTCAGTGGCCTGAGCAGACCGTGAGGGATGATGCTGATCGACGATCCCGGATCTATGTGAATCCGGTCGACTTCTATGGAACCGACGTACCCGGTGTAATAGAGGGGCCTGTCATGTCTGTTATGTTTTAACAGCATGTCGTCTTGAGTGAAAGTGATATTTGGGACCACCTCCATTACGCTGTGGCACTGAGGACATGCCACTGGTTCCTCGTCGGGGGACTTGAGTTGGGTCAAGTACGTCTCTGCCTGCATCAGCGCTTCACTCAGGGCTAGACGAGTGTCAGGGGAGAGCCTGAGTAGCTCAAAGATGGACAACCTGGCTGGCGTATTGGCTAGTTGGACCAGGATGTCAAATTTGTATGGCTTCTCTAAACCTTTGCTTGGAATGTTTTTCACAGGTTTGTCGAAGCGTATTTCTTTCTGCTTTCCCTTTTCCGCCGGAGTAGGTTTCGCAGGGCTGATGTTTGGCATGACGGGACCTTGCTCTGAAGGTTTGGTAGCTGGAGCGTCAGCTGGCGCGCCTTCCTGATTTGCTCCGTTGTCGTCGAGGTAGGCCCTCCCTGAACGGGTTGTGACAAGTACCTCGTCTTCGTCTGATGCAGAAGAAGTTGTGATCATGTGGCATGATCTGTATTTGGGACTCTTCTTGGAGTTAGGCTTGGCTGCCTTGGTCTCCCTCTCGAGCTCTGGCACCAAATCCGGGTGAACCCACATAATCTTGCCCTGCCGGGTAGTTAGGGGCACCAGGTTGTGATTTTGACCCCTAGCCGGGGGGAGGTTAACGATGTTCATCGTTGCCCGGGATATAGGTGCAACACCATTAGGGACCTTTTGGGGAGGCAGATTGCCAAACTGCAGAGAGATCATGTTGGCCGCGACCGTCTTCTCGGTGCTGTGCAGATTGATGGCCTTAGCATCAATTAATCCCTGGATCTTCCGTTTTAATACATAGCACGCCTTTGTCGGGTGGTGTACGTATCTGTGGAAGACGCAGTATTTGGGGTCATCGGTATTGCCAACCTCCTGGGGCCGCCTTAGCTCCGGGAGGGTGATCTTGCCACTTTTGACGAGACATTCAAAGATACTTGGGATATCGTCGTCGTCGAAAGAGTAGACTTCGACGGGCCTAGAAGTCCCGGGTTTTGCTTGCGTGGTTGCCGCAATCTTTGGTCTGGCCGTGTTGATTGCCAGGGCTTCTTTCCCTTTGGGACCACGAGGATGGTCACTGCTGGGAGATGACCTCTTGCCTCTGTCAGAGGCGGAGATCATGATGCCATTGTCGCGTGCCTTGCGACTGTTGTCTTCAGCGGCTACTGCCGAGATGATGAACGAGGGCCAATCATGGAACTGATATGGTCCTGTGAACACCGAGACCACGGGAAGGAGATTTTTCTTGCAAATGTCCACCAACGCAGAGTCTGAAACTCCTGGAGGCATCTGTAAGGTGGCCTGACGAAAGCGTTCGATGAAGATGCGAACGTCCTCCTTTTCCTTCTGTTTGACTTCGATGAGGGAGGACATAGACATGTCCATTCCTCCCTCGTAGAATCGTGTGAAGAACAGAGCTTTGAAGTCCTCGAAGGAAGTAATGCAGTTGTCCTCCAAGCTACGGTACCACTGATAGGCTACTCCTAAGAGACAGCCTTTGAACACCCGAGTGAGGAGGGCATCGTTCCCTTGTAGCAACACCGTCATCATACTGAAATAGTTCATGTACTGACTTGGTGATGTTTTTCCCTCGAACAGAGCCATAGTCTGAGGTTTGTATCTCGGAGGGAAAGGGACCTCCTCCCAGACAGCTGGGTAGGGCTGTATGATTCCCAGTTTCTTGAGCTGATCTTTGTGCTTCAAGGCGTCGAACTGGGCTTTCAACTCTCGTACTGCCTGCATCGGATTCTCAGTCGAAGGCGGGGCTACTGAGTGGTGCGGAGTCAGTTGTATTATAGCTCCAGCGGGAGGTAGAGCATTTTCTAGGTGAGGAAGCGGAGGAACTGTTGACTCTTGATCCAGCGTAGGCTCTTGGCTTGGGTTGGATGGTGGTGAGTCCACCCCCGCGCGTATCTGAGTTGGCGGGACCGACGCTTGAGCCATGGTAGTTGCATGCTGAGCGAGCATCATCTGGTGCATGTTTTCCATTACGGATTGCATTTGTTTCAGAGATGTCTCCAGTATAGTGATGCGTTCCGCGTTCCCTGATGGCGAAGCTTCCTCGCGCTCATCTCCAATGGCGTAAGCTCCCATTTCCCTGGGGGTCATTGAGGGATTAGTATAGGTCATTATAGAAGTCGACTCCATACTTTCTGCCTCTGATTCGGGAACTTGGCGACCTTCGACGTCGGAATCAGAAGAAGATGACGCTGGTTGTTGTGACCTTGCACGAGTGTTTTGGAACACCCCGGCTTCAACGTCTCCGAGGGGCTTACTAAACCTCCTTCGGCTCGGAGGTCTAGAAGGATGACGTCTTGAGCTCGACCCTCCTCTAGGTATGTATGAAGCCATGTTCACAGACGCATGCGCGGGTTCCCCTTCCTGGAAAGATAGTGAGTAGCTCAACCGGTCGAAAATCGATCGTTTCGCCTTGGAGCAGCAGCAATTAATCACAACTTTATGACTATTACAATAGTGTTCGCCAGGAGGCGAAATAGACATGTTGGAAGGTCCCCTTTCTTTACGCCTCCTGATTAGATACTTGCGTAGGTCAGGAGGGTTTCTTTCCGCCGTCTGAGTTTGTTTTATGCCGAGGGACCGTGCCTGGCGTAATCTGGAGGTTCGCTCAGTCTGGCGTGAGGCTGGAGAGGCCCTCAGTTGGCCATTAGCTTCTCGCGTAATCCGGAGAATAGGCAGATCATTCTTTTGCTGGCGTAAAGGCCCAGTAGTTGAATATTCACCCGCCTGCTTTTCCTTGCGGAGATCGCAGCGCTCATCTGGTTCAACGTAAAGGTCAGATGTCGTTTTGCGCATAGAGCATGATCTGTACTTCTGATTTGGTGTTGAGGCGCCATAAGAGGTTTTGTCTGTACCGCGCGTAGCGGGAGACTGATATCTGTGCGTAGAGCGTAGTGGATACTCCTGGGTTAGCGCTGAGGCTTTGCCAGAAGCTTTGTCTGTACCGCGCGTAGCGGGAGACTGATTTTTGCGCGTATAGCACAGTGGATACTCCTGGGTTAGCGCTGAGGCTTTGCCAGAAGTTTTGTCTGTACCGCGCGTAGCGGGAGACTGATTTCTGTGCGTAGAGCGCAGTGGATACTCCTGGGTTAGCGCTGAGGCTTTGCCCGAAGTTTTGTCTGTACCGCGCGTAGCGGGAGACTGATTTCTGCGCGTATAGCGCAGAGGATACTCCTGGGTTAGTGCTGAGGCTTTGCCAGAAGCTTTGTCTGTACCGCGCGTAGCGGGAGACTGAATTTTACGTGCGGGGCACGGAGGGAGCGATGCTACCACCTCATTGGTCCGAGAGATCGGAGAGATCGGAGAGTCCACCGGAACGGCGGAGGATGTCTTGGGCATCCACACTTTGTGTAGCTTCCTGCTGTCTTGGACGGAAAGAGAGTGAGAGCTACCCCCAGTCCGAAGCATGTCTTCGTAGGCAGACTGGTCGAACTGAACGACCAGTGTCTTCTTCACGGTTCCTACAGATACCGCATCGTGTTGAGCAATTACTTCCTCGTCAGAAGAGAAAGATGTCCCCAGCAGAGTCGCCATCTTGTTTGTGGTATTAAACGAAAGAATGAAAGTGTATTTCAATGACGGGGTTTATAAGAGACCCGCGCCCTTTGGTTTACAAACAAACTTGTACAATGTAATCCTATACGAGGATGTGGGAGTACAATTTATTTAATCTGGGTATAAATTGCTATAGGTGTCTGATCTGCGGTCGATCACTTTAGCCCTTGGACTACACGATGTTGAAGAAGTGCCGTGGAAGACAGGATGCAGCTTCGGAGGTTGCAAAGGAGGGTGGATGCGCGATGCTGAAGGTCGTCGCTCCCTGTTCCTTGCCCGAGCTCTGGATTCTTCTCTCTCTCTCTCTATCTCTCCTCCTTGATCTCTGGTTCGATGACCTTGTCCGATCTTCGAGTTTTTAGTTTTTCGACCTTCTTCTCCCCATTGATAGGGGTCTCTATTTATAGAGTTTTGGTGACAGTGACCACTCCGTCGGTGTAACAACCGAGGAGTGGACATTACAGCACCCCTTTACACAATGGTTTAAAATAACCAATGCCTGCGTATAAATGACCTTTTGAGTGAGCATGTGACGCGTGTCCAACTAAGGGGACAAAACGCGTATATCTGCTACGAAGATCACGGCGTAGAAGCCACGTAGGTAGGTATCCCTTGTGTAACAGAGGTTGGCATAAAAGCCAAGTGACTGTCACCTTGGCGTAGAAGCCAAAATAGGCATAGAAGCCGAACAGGTGTAGAAGCCGAATAGGCATAGAAGCCGAACAGGCATAGAAGCCGAATGGGCATAGAAGCTGAACAGGCATAGAAGCCGAATGGGCATAGAAGCCGAATGGTCGTAGAGACTGAGAGGGCGTTGGAAGCCGAGGGAGCACTGATCCTGAGCGGGCGTAGAAGCCACTGCTTACCGTGCCGAAGTGCTGATGTGGACGTCTTAGCCGGAATTACGGCTTTCGAAGATATAATCAAATCTTCTACAGAGATTTGTCATCATCTTGTGCATTAAATGCGGAGACGTGTTTTGAAGGTCTGTAGCCCTTCTGTGCATCCGTCGCAGAGACGTGCCTTGAGGGAAACTGTCACTGCTCTGTGTAATTAGATGTAGAGACGTGCCTCGAGCCCCGTATGAAGTGCAGCTTTTGACGTGGCAGCGGTTTGTCTTACTGCGGAGCGTAAAACAGCTCATGTTTGCCTGTGTAAAACAAGGCAGCGTATTCCCTTGTACGCGAAAGAGCGGTTTACGCTGGGGGGACTTTGGTAAACGACGGTTTGGTGATATTTTAACCAAATCCTCTGCATTAAATGCAGGGATCCGCCATCATACTGTGGGGTACGTCCCGAGGGGTCTGCCATCGTTTCCAGCCGTCGTCTGGGTAGCCGTGCAGCACTTTTTTGTCAGGAGTCAGAGGCCAGGTTCACCGCGTGACTTGACAGGTTCATTTTGGGGAATACGAAGCGTTCCTCGTATGCATTAACGCTGCTTTGAGAGCGACTGAGTTTTTACGCCATGGAGGTGATAAAGAACTCTGTTTATGCTGGGGCGGCCTGGACGTACCGTACTTACGCGGATGGTCCTTTGAGCTCATATTTTACGCTGTATTTGGCGGAAGAGCTCTGTTGCATGTTCGACGGCTCTGGAGGCCTCTGCTTACGCTGCTCTGCATTAAGATGCTGCGTAGATCCTCCCAGCGTATTTTTCATGCTTCTACAAGAACTAAGATAGAAATGATCACGAATCAGATAAAGAATATAATAGTCATAATATAACTCATGAGTCTAAAATAATACATCAATGAGTCTGAAGAAGTAACAAAATAAGCTGGAGACAAATCCAGTACAAAGAATACTACGAAGCTACAACTCCAGGGTCAACTGTCTCAGTTGGGATAAGTCCCTCCTGAGCCATGGTCTCAGAATCTAAACCCACAACATCCTGGGGTCCATAATAGGTAGGGTACCACTCCTTAGTGTCATCTGGAAAAATATATCCAGTCAGAAAAGGAGCAGAGTACATCTCTAACAGCATTTCAAATCAATGATATAAACTATGTAGCAGAAAATAGATGTGAATATACAAGATGCACAATAGATACGAGAGATACATACAATAAGAAAATACTGGAATAAATACAATAATGAATAATATGTCAATGAACAAGAATACTAATGACTAAGTGTGTGAGTACTAGCTTAACATGTGATCGGCTTGGGCAAGATGCAATACGGCCTGGCTAATCATACGTGCGGTGTATGATCAATACTATTCAGTAATCAGTACTTGATACAATAGGGGTATTGATCATATATCTATACTAATACTCCCCACCATTGACTGATATAATAGATCCAACCATGGTATGCTATGGCACGAGATTCCCCAAGAAGATAGCTAGTCTTCCCGAGAATCAGTGTCTGTATATGTACAAGATAATCGATGAAACAATACTTGCACCATATACACCATATACCAAGGAATAACATCTCATGACGAGATCCGGATATACCAATCCGTGTAACCATAGTGTCAAGAGAACATGGATACCTACATTAGATACAATGAACATAGAGGATATCATAAATAAGAAACTATCAGAGAATGTACTCGCCTGAAATCTAATGAATAGTCTCACAGATGTCTAACACGGTGCCTCGAAGACCTAGATATGGAATACAACATCAATACAAGGTTCCGGAAAGAAAATAAGTTAAACTAGTCAACTTCTAGGCCAATAAGTCAATTCTAAGTCAAAAGTCAACTATGGTCAACTCTAAGTCAACTAAGGTCAAACTATGGTCAACTATGGTCAACTAAGTATTTCTAGGTTGCTAAAACATAACACAAAAATATTCGGTCAAGATACTAAAATCTAATTCAAGAAACCGACATCTTAAAAAGTTAGGATACCGTATCTCCGGATACGTAATTCCCAAGGTAAAACATCAATAATATAAATAAAATAATTATTTATAATAATATTGAATCACAATTACAACATCAAATAGGTACCTTGGTTTTGAACCAACTTGGTATCTCAACAATAATCACAAACTTGATACCCAAACCCCACATCTTGGGTATCCCCAATTACCTTGGTCTCCTCAAGGTAATTCCCAATACCTTGGTATATTAATTACCCTTATATATATAATATACATATATACTAAGTATATACATCTGAAGAATTTAGCAATATATAATATATTATATCAATATCAATACATATATAATATATTATATCAATATCAATATCAATACATATATATATATATATATATATATATATATATATATATATATATATATAAATATAAAATCAGCCAACCGTCGCTAAAAACTGTGCTGAAGTACTGATTTCTGATACGCTAGCTTTATAGTGACAGTTTCTGCCTGTCGCTGAAGCTTATGCCACTGTTGCTGCTGAAATCCTGCACTGCTGCTGTTTTGGTGACGGTTTACAACCGTCACCGAAGCAACTGTCGCCGCTGCTGCCTCTTTTCCCGTTGCTGCTGTCTCTCATTAATGACAGCGGCTGTTGTCATTAATGGCCGCCACTGCTACAGCGGCTGCTACTGCCTTGTTTAATGACAGCGGCTGTCATTAATCCCACTGTCACTAATAACCTGTTGATATATATAGCATATATATATATATATATATATATATGAAAATCCATAATAAAAAATATATATATATATCTATATATATAAATATAAATAAGCTATAATTATACCCCCCTCTATAATAATGTACATATTACGACATAGCCTCAACACACACATACATAAATATATTATATTATACATCTATACATATATATAAATAATCATATAAAAACTATAAGTAATATAATTACCCAATTAAACATACATATATATTTTATAAAAACATATACATATATACCAAAACTATATACTATAACATATATATTAATGCATGAAGAGGAAAAGCTACATATAATACAAAGAACTATGATACAATAAACACTATAATAAATACACTATAATACATATATAATATCTATATTTATATATATATATGCATAATTACAAACTTCATGAATTAAGAGCACAATAATTAGATCTACACATAATAACACAACATATGAAGAGTATCACATCGTATCCCACTAGATCTAGGATACGCATGTGACACGAGTCCACCACACATCCAATTATACCCCGAAGGACACAAATAAGTCACATATATTATTTATGAATAATACGAAGTATCAAATATAGATCTACGTGTCCGTGTCAAAATACGACATGTATAAGGTCCCGTGTCGAAGAAAAAATCCCTAAAATAACACGTATCACCAAATTATTGGGATACGACCTATACGTACCCAATTTTGGATATAACACTAGTCCCAAACACATAAATACATGTCAAATTGATCTATAGTATCAATTGACACACACAACAAATATTAATCTCAGAATTCCCCCAAAATTGACACAAAAGCACCATAACTTTCTCCATAGGCCTCCTATGAACACAAAAGTAAATCCTATGGGTAGCATATGCATATGGGTTGATTTTCCATGGTTAAATCTCAGATTTAGAACTTATTTTAAGGGAAAAAACTGAATTGTATATATTGGGAGATGAATTCCCAATGAAACCTCCAATTGAGATAAAATTGCCTCCAACTTGTAGATCCTTGCTCCTCTTTGTAGATCCTTGCTACTCTTTGTAGATTCTTGCTTCCTCCTTCTAGATCCTTGCTTCTCAAGTCTCTAATGGTGATTTGGGAAGGAATTGGAATGAAATTTGGAAGAGAAATGAAATGGGAATGAAGGAAATTTGGTAGTAGAAAATTCTAGATCTAGATTTGGAATAAAAAAAGGAGAGAGAAATTTCCCCCTCTATTTAAATAGGCCGGCCCCTTTTCCTCTCCCTCAAGTTATCATGTAATATCCATTATACCCCTTGGAGCCTCTTATGAAGAAATAATTAAGGAAGGAAGCTTCTAGTCTAATAATTTAATTAATTTAATCCATCTCCTTAACAATGGGCTTTCTAAATGGGCTAAGTTCTAACCAATTAATTAATGTTAGTCCATGGGTCCAAACTAAACTAGTTACGTCCATTAACACAAGTCCAAAATAAATAACTAGCATCTATAATAATACAACAAATAATTATTTATCATGCACAATATTTAATTAAATAGGAAATTACTAAAATACCCTTTCCTAGAAAATATAGTAGTGACAAGTCTACCCTCCTTAAAATAATTTCGTCCTTGAAATTCAAAGATGAAAACTACCCCTAGAAAATAACAGAACAGAACTAAAGAATCACAACTAACTATGGAAGAACATAACAATGAACAGAACATAACTTAGGAAATAACATACCTCAAGGTACAAACAAATATGGATAACCCTTCCGTATTTCATCCTCTCTCTCCCAGGTAGACTCTCCTGGAGAGTGATGCCTCCATGCGACACGCACCAAAGGAATAGTCTGGTTCCTCAGCACCTTCTCTCTCCGATCCAGAATCTCAACTGGCTGCTCTGGATAGCTACGAGTAGGGTCCACCTCTATCTCCGAGTGATCCAATACATGACTAGGATCTGCCACGTACTATCTCAACTGTGACACATGAAACACGTTGTGCACTCCCTCCAATTCAGGTGGCAAGTCTAGTCTATAAGTAACTGTACCGACCCTCTCTAGAATAATGAAAGGTCCGATGAATCGCGGACTAAGCTTCCCGCCTCCACCGAAGCGAATCGTGCCTCGTGTCAGAGAAATCCTCAGAAACACCAAACCACCCACCTCGAAATCTAAAGGTCTTTGATGGCTTTTGGCCAATGCCGCTGTCTGTCCTGTGCCACTTGAAGTCTGTCTCTGATCAACTGAACCTTCTCTGCTACATCCACAACTATCTCTGGCCCAAGCAAAACTCTCTCTCCAACATTGTCCCAAGACAAAGGAGTACGACACCTCCGACCGTACAGAGCTTTAAAAGTTGATATCTCTATACTGGCCTGGTAACTGTTATTGTAAGAAAACTCTACCAAATAGAGATGGTCCTTCCAAGAACCCCCAAAATCTAGTACACAAGTGCGCAACATATCCTTGAGAGTCTGAATAGGCCTCTCTGACTGCCCATCTATCTGGGGATGATATACAGTACTGAACTTGAGCTGAGTGCCCAAACTCTTCTGCAAACTCCTCCAAAAATGAGAAGTAAAACGACTATCCCGATTTGAGACTATGCTGACGGGAACTCCATGTATCCTAACAATCTGCCTCACATACATCTCTGCCAGCTTCTCCATAGACAAACCCACCTTGAAAGGCAAAAAGTGGGCCTACTTGGTCAACCTATCAACGATAACCCAAACCGCATCTTTCCCTCCTGGAGATCGTGGAAGTCCGGACACAAAATCCATAGTAATGTGCTCCCACTTCCACTTTGGAATGGGTAATGGCTGAAGTAAACCTTCTAGCCTCTGCCTCTCGGCTTTCACCTGCTGGCACACTAAGCATCTCGATACAAACTGTGCCACTTCCCTCTTAATGCCATACCACCATACACTCTGTCGTATATCCCGATACATCTTGTTAGCACCTAGATGCATGAAATATTGAGAGCGATGCGCTTCCTGTAACACCTCCTCACGCAGCTTCCTACTAGGCACACACAATCTATCTCTATGCCTCAAAGATCCATCCTCTGTAATAGTAAAATCATCTTCCAATCCTGCTCTCACCTGATCTCTGATACTCCTTAGAGATATATCCTTATACTGTGCTGCCTTGATCCTGTCGATCAAATATGAATGTATCTGCAATCTCCACATCTGTATAGAACAACCAGGAATAATCACCTTAATGCCCAAGCTCTCCAAGTCCTCCAACAAATATCGATCCTGCGTCAAGAACATAGCTACCGGATACCTACTCAAGGCATCGGCAACTACATTAGCTTTCCCAGGATAATATTACAAAGAGATATCAAAATCTTTCATCAGTTCCAACCACCAACGCTGCCTCATGTTTAACTCTTTCTGCATAAAAACATACTTCTAGCTTTTATGGTTTGTGAAGATCTCCACACGCTCTCCGTACAAATAATGTTTCTACAACTTCAGAGCGAATATAACTACTGCCAACTCCAAATCATGGCTAGGATAGTTATTTTCATGAGGACGTAATTGCCTGGATGCATAGGCAATAACTTTCCCATGCTGCTGAAGAACACAACCCAAACCTTTCCCCGATGCATCACTATAAATAGTGAAACCTCCGGACCCTGATGGCAACGTCTAAATAGGAGCAGACGTCAACCTCTTCTTGAACTCCTCAAAAGCATCCTAGCAATCCTCCATCCAAACAAACTCTACATCCTTTCTTGTGAGTTTGGTCATCGGCTCGGCAATCCTCGAAAAATCTTGCACAAACTTCCTGTAGTAGCCTGCCAATCCCAAGAAACTCGTGATCTCTGCTACCGAACTCGGGGTCTTCCAAGATTTCACTGCTGAAATCTTCTTCGGATCTACTGAAATACCATCACCAGTTACAATATGCCCCAAGAATTCTACCTTGTCCAAGAAAAACTCACACTTGGATAACTTTCCATATAGCTTCTCCTTTATCAGCACATCCAACACAATCCTCAAATGCTCCTCATGCACCTTCGGTGTTCTCGAGTATATGAGTATGTCGTTGATGAACACCACCATAAACTTGTCAAGGTACTGGTGGAACACCTTGTTCATCAAGTTCATAAATACCACTGGTGCATTAGTCAAACCAAATGACATCACCATAAACTCGTATTGACCATACCAAGTTCTAAAAGCAGTCTTCGGTATGTCCACCGACTTTACCTTCCCTGATGGTAGCATGATCTCAAATCTATCTTAGAAAACACTTTCGCACCACTCAACTGATTAAACAGATCATCAATCCGTGGAAAAGGATACTTATTCTTGATAGTGAGATTATTCAAAGCCCTGTAATCAATGCACATGCACACCGATCCATCCTTCTTCAGTACAAACAATATCGGGGCTCCCCATGGTGAAGAACTCGATCTGATAAACCCCTTATCCTGTAATTCGTCTACCTGCTTCTTCAACTAGACTAGCTCGGTGTTGTTTACTCTATAGACATGCTACAAAATTGGTTCTGCACCTGACACCAAGTCTATAGAAAATTTAATATCTCGATCTGGTGGCAATCCTGGCAATTCCTCAGAAAACACATCCAAGAACTCTACTATCAATAGATGTGGCAACTCCTTGTCTTCCACCATAGCTCTACAAATAATGCCTTCTTCCTGCTCTGCAGCTCCTCTAGCAAACTCAAACTCTGGCTCTCCTGGCGGACCAAACAAAATTCTACCTCCTCTACAATCTATGCTAGCATGGTGCCTACTCAACCAATCCATCCTAAGTACAATATCGTAGCTCGGAAGTGGCATTACAAGTAGACACGCACTCAACTTTCCGCCTCCCAGAGTAACTCTCCGATCCTAGCAAATATCAT
This sequence comes from Iris macrosiphon, assembly GCA_036927795.1. NCBI lineage: Eukaryota > Viridiplantae > Streptophyta > Magnoliopsida > Asparagales > Iridaceae > Iris > Iris macrosiphon. The sequence continues at coordinate 65,109,409 of JAYESA010000007.1, read as the reverse complement.
TAACCAGGATAATGCCTCCCCCGGTCATGATCTTGCAAGTCCTAAGCAAAGACTCAGCTACCAAACCATGCTTTAGAGCAAAAGAAACAGATACAAAACTATGGAAAGCACCACTATCAAACAAAGCTAAAGCTGGAATGGAATCAAAAAGAATAGAACCTGCGATGACATCTCCGGTGGGTTCATCCTCCTCGACGGTCATAGCAAACACTCGTCCCTGTCGAGCATCTCCCTGCTGCTGATGCTAGACAAAATGCTGCTACTGTGTCGAAAGAGGTCCCCTCGGCTGTGCTACAGGTGGTCTCGTCTGTGCCCTCAGAGCTTAAGCTGCTCCCTGAACTGTACGACGAGGACACTCCCTCGATTGATGCCCTTCAGTACCATAATACAAACATACTCCCAACCTCCTCCTACAAACTTCCCAGATATCGCTAGGCTTCTTGCAGTAGTTGTGTAACACCCCGTTCCGTTCTAGCGGACTGCCGTCTCAAACGGCAAAAGTGCAACTGTCCCGACCCGTTTTGCCTCAAATAAGAAGCAAAGGATATCCAGACTTGTCCCTGCAGGAATCGACTTCGGCTTTCAGAGGCTCGCTCAGGCGTATCGCTCTACCGAGGCGAATCATCGCTAAGGTGGGTGGCTACGGTGAACTTGTCTTTGCTTAGCCAGCACACATAAAATCTGGAATATTCATGCTAGTCGCTAGGTGATTCACCCCTGCATGCTAATAAATCCAACGCACCTAGCTAAGGGAATAATCCCAACTCATATTGCTTGCTAGAACATGGAAATTGAAATACTGCTTATGTTCAGACCCTCGCATGCTAAGTCCCTTAACGATTTCAACTCTCGGCTTACCTTCGGGTCCGAGCAACGTACCTGCTTATGTTCCTTAGAAACGCATGCTTGTCTGCTTAATGTTTGCCTTGTTTTCATCCAAACCCCGGGAGACTACTAAGTAGTCGTCCCGTGCGTGATTGAACCTGCAAGTATCTAAGACCGTTGGGTCATCAAGCAGCCCCGAACCAGGGGAATGCATCAAGACAAGACAATCACTGTACAGAATCAAGATTCAAGTATCTCGTGTTCTCGTGTTCAAAGTGCACTTGCGTCTCAAGTTCCAGTGCACTCCTGTTCCCGTGTATCTCGTGATAATTGACTGACCCAACAACTGCATTTCGCGGACAACCTGTGCACAAGGTATTGAACGTTCAAGTTCCTGCGGACGGCTACACCGGGGCACCGGAGCCGATCCGATCCGGACGGAACTTTCTGATAGTCTAAGGTGAGTGGGCGGCATGGAGTGAACGCCCCAATGGCCTAGCGTCTCGCTCCATACCGTCCCGGGCGAGGTGACGTGTAGCGGCACAAGACCTCTCGCACCCAACCCCCCAGAGACTATAAACGGTCCTTTATGGCTATGCCAGCGACAAACGTTCATATAGATAAGTCATCCTCGCTTAGCGGCTACCCGCGTGCGAGTTACTGCATCGCATCAAGAAACAACTGAACACCTGAACGATCATGCTAAAACGACCCTAATGTTTGCATATGCTATGCCTCCTGAATGTTATACTTACCCGTGCCTGAATTAACAATGTTTGCCTCAATGTTTGCCTTGGACAGGGAAGGAGATGGTAAGATGGTAAGTCTCGCCGTGTTTCCTCTATATCGCACGGCGCACTGCCCGACACATTAGGCTATTCAATATTTGCATAAAACTGATCCTAAGGCAACTAGAAAGACAACTTAATAGTTGTGCACGGAACCTGTATTACGTGTTTGGATTGGTCGAGCGGGCGAGTAGCTTCCCCACCAGTGCATTCAATGTACTGATAATCCACCAGTTTGTGTGCAGGGTGCGGGAGAACCTCGTTCGGTGCGGATGCCTCCAACGTGCGTGCTAAGGCGTGGACATCACTCCGAAGCAACGGTGCGTTCGGGACTGAAGCACATATACAAGACATAAGTTGTGAACATCGCCTGAACATCGCCTCTACAATCATTCCATAATTGTAGCCACTTGGCACGCTTTTACTGTTTCAGAGAGAGAGGCTTGAGCGACTTGTAATCTCGGCTATACGCCGCCTGTAACACATGTTCATATCAATAAAAGAGCTTGCTTTACTTAAACTTGTGTTTCAATGCTTCCGCTATATTTGTCAACTCAGAGAACTTGTTACCGATCGCCTATGCGTTCATGACTCCGCTGCACTCGGACAATCTGTGCGACTCTGTGGCTTAGAACTCTTATCGCCAGCCAATGAATCACGGCCTTGCACGGGCGTGGCTCACGCTCGTGCGGCATCACGCCCGGATGGGTTAAGCGATTGTTCCGCGGGAGCGCTGGCGAGGGTGATTCCCGCCTAGCGGGAACGGCCGATTTGCCTGCGGGAGATCGGGGCGTGACATAGTGGTATCAGAGCCTGGCTTCTACGCCTTTGGACTTCGATTCGATATCTCTGTTTCAAAAGCTCGTTCGTGGGTTATGTGCACGCTCTCTCTCAATGTCTCGATGGGATGTTCCAACAATAAGTCTAAATACTTTCAAAATGCGTTTTGAATAATATGCTTGCTTGTCTGGTTGTATGCTACGAGTGGCCTTTGTGCCAACCTGTGCGAACCCTTGAGAGTATCGCTAGTAGCTTGTCCGAATTTCACTAACTCTAAGTTTGGTTGAATGCATCTATTCAAGGGACGCCTTGAACTAGTGCACCATCCAAGACTTAAGAAAAGGTAAAACTCGATTGCTGAGACTTCGCTATCACTAAGCTGGTTGACGTGCTCACACTAGAAATGCATGTCGAAGGTGCGCACGATCCAGTCTAAGCGATATGCTGATTTTGACGCTTGTACAAGTGAATATCCAAATGAACAAGTACAACGACTTGTCTAGGATTGCCTCAACCCTAGATTACTGCTTGTCCTCAGTAAGTCTCGAGGACGAGACTTTTTCTGAGTTGGGTAGGATGTAACACCCCGTTCCGTTCTAGCGGACTGCCGTCTCAAACGGCAAAAGTGCAACTGTCCCGACCCGTTTTGCCTCAAATAAGAAGCAAAGGATATCCAGACTTGTCCCTGCAGGAATCGACTTCGGCTTTCAGAGGCTCGCTCAGGCGTATCGCTCTACCGAGGTGAATCATCGCTAAGGTGGGTGGCTACGGTGAACTTGTCTTTGCTTAGCCAGCACACATAAAATCTGGAATATTCATGCTAGTCGCTAGGTGATTCACCCCTGCATGCTAATAAATCCAACGCACCTAGCTAAGGGAATAATCCCAACTCATATTGCTTGCTAGAACATGGAAATTGAAATACTGCTTATGTTCAGACCCTCGCATGCTAAGTCCCTTAACGATTTCAACTCTCGGCTTACCTTCGGGTCCGAGCAACGTGCCTGCTTATGTTCCTTAGAAACGCATGCTTGTCTGCTTAATGTTTGCCTTGTTTTCATCCAAACCCCGGGAGACTACTAAGTAGTCGTCCCGTGCGTGATTGAACCTGCAAGTATCTAAGACCGTTGGGTCATCAAGCAGCCCCGAACCAGGGGAATGCATCAAGACAAGACAATCACTGTACAGAATCAAGATTCAAGTATCTCGTGTTCTCGTGTTCAAAGTGCACTTGCGTCTCAAGTTCCAGTGCACTCCTGTTCCCGTGTATCTCGTGATAATTGACTGACCCAACAACTGCATGTCGCGGACAACCTGTGCACAAGGTATTGAACGTTCAAGTTCCTGCGGACGGCTACACCGGGGCACCGGAGCCGATCCGATCTGGACGGAACTTTCTGATATTCTAACGTGAGTGGGCGGCATGGAGTGAACGCCCCAATGGCCTAGCATCTCGCTCCATACCGTCCCGGGCGAGGTGACGTGTAGCGACACAAGACCTCTCGCACCCAACCGCCCAGAGACTATAAACGGTCCTTTATGGCTATGCCAGCGACAAACGTTCATATAGATAAGTCATCCTCGCTTAGCGGCTACCCGCGTGCGAGTTACTGCATCGCATCAAGAAACAACTGAACACCTGAACGATCATGCTAAAACGACCCTAATGTTTGCATATGCTATGCCTCCTGAATGTTATACTTACCCGTGCCTGAATTAACAATGTTTGCCTTAGACAGGGAAGAAGATGGTAAGATGGTAAGTCTCGCCGTGTTTCCTCTATATCGCACGGCGCACTGCCCGACACATTAGGCTATTCAATATTTGCATAAAACTGATCCTAAGGCAACCAGAAAGACAACTTAATAGTTGTGCACGAAACCTGTACTACGTGTTTGGATTTGTCGAGCGGGGCGTTACAAGTTGTATGGAGCTTGCTGTAACTATCTCTGCTGCTGAGGTGCCTGGTGAAAAGATGCCCTAGCTGGAGTCTGGTTCTGCTATAGCTACTTGAAAGGTCTAGACTGGAAATGAGGACGTTTGGCAGATACTGTATTGCCGTTGGCCCCCCATAAAAGAATCACGGTCTCTCTTGGGCTTCAAACCTAACTCCCGCTCAACCTTGCGTGCCTCCGCAAGTATCTTCGAGTATGTCTCATAAAAAGACGGAATGAAAATCTTTACTTCCCAGTTTAGACCCTCACAAAAACGAATAGCTCGAACCTCCGGCTCCCTCACCAGATACTCTACAAATTAGCTCAACCTACCGAACTCTGCAGCGTACTCCTCCACAGACATGCTCCGCTGAATGAGACTTTCAAAATATCTCCCCAAGTCTAGCCTGTCTGCCCGGGCAAAAAACTTCTTCTTGAAAAACTCCTTGAATACCTCCCAAGATTGTCCTGCGTCAACCAGAACTGGCTCATTCCTGAACTAAGTGCGAGCAACGTCGAACAGTTGAAGTCCTACCACCTCAACCTTCAGATCCTCAGAAAGACGGGACACCCTCATAAGATGCTCAATTTTCTCGAGCCAATCATCAGCATAGACGATGCCCTCTGTCCCCTTTTAAACCCTAGGCTCCAATTTCTTGAAGTCCTGAATATTGCCTGGCCGAAGCTGAGCAACCTGAGGAACATCCTGTTGCTGGACCAGAACTCCTCTCTCAACTACAACACGAGCAAGCTGATGAGCACTCTCGATACCCTACCATAGAACGTCAGTCCGCCTCTGATATGCCTCTGACTGAGCCCTCTGTGCCTCAAGCATCTCACAAAATAGTGTAAACATTCGTGACGCCTCTGCTGGCACAGGAGGTGGAGGTGGAAGCCCCTCAGATACAACTGGTACAGTCCTCTGAGTTGGTGGTGGACCTCTAAAAGCAGCTGACACTCCAATCACCGGAGAAGTGACTGGTGCAGACCCTCGGGATGTCGCAGACCTCTCAGAAGCTGCTCTCCCCTGCTGCGATCTAGTCTTAGGCGGCATCCTGAGACAAAGCGAAAGAGAGAATCAATATGGCACAAGATGTAAGACATTCAAGGAAAGGACAATTTAAGAGATCAAGTATCAATATCAAAGGAGAATAGTTGAATCAAAAGAATTTTTCTAGATGTGATTGAGTATCTTAGCCTATTTCCTATATCCTATCGCAGGCTCACAGTAGTACAACTAAATTGTCGCACTACTACGACATCACATACTTTATGAAGCTAGACCTGCATGGGCCACCACTAAAAATGTATCACGATCCGTACCCGGTGTAAGGGTACAAGTCGGAAACAACGCCAGCCTACGCCGTATAATCGGTAGTAGAACGCTGTCTGGATAATCTATCTAACAATATAATAAACCACCAATAAAGATAATATACTCAATCACATAACTAAGATAGAAATGATCACAAATCAGATAAAGAATATAATAGTCACAATACAACTCATGAGTCTAAATAATACATCAATGAGTCTGAAGAAGTAACAAAATAAGCTGGAGACAAATCCAGTACAAAGAATACTATAAAGCTACAACTCCAGGGTCAACTGTCTCAGTTGCGATAAGTCCCTCCTGAGCCAGGGTCTCAGAATCTAAACCTACAACATCCTGGGGTCCATAATAGGTAGGGTACCACTCCTCAGTGTCATCTAGAAAAATATATCCAGTCAGAAAAGGAGCAGAGTACATCTCTAACAGTAGTTCTAATCAATGATAAAAACTATGTAGTAGTAAATAGATGTAAATATACAAGATGCACAATAGATACGAGAGATACATACAATAAGAAAATACTGGAATAAATACAATAATGAACAATATGCCAATGAACAAGAATACTAATGACTAAGTGTGTGAGTACTAGCTTAACATGTGATCGGCTTGGGCAAGATGCAATACGGCCTGGCTAATCATACGTGCGGTGTATGATCAACACGATTCAGTAATCAGTACTTGATATAATAGGGGTGTTGATCACATATCTATACTAATACTCCTCACCCTCGGCTGGTATAATAGATCCAACCATGGTATGCTATGGCACGAGATTCCCCAAGAAGATAGCTAGTCTTCCCGAGAATTAGTGTCTGTACATGTACAAGATAACCAATAAAACAATACTTACACCATATATACCATATACCAAGGAATAATATCTCATGGCGAGATCCGGATATACCAATCCGTGTAACCAGAGTGTCAAGAGAACATGGATATCTACACTAGATACAATGAACATAGAGGATATCATAAATGAGAAACTATCAGAGAATATACTCGCCTGAAGTCCAATGAATAGTCTCACAGATGTCTGACACGGTGCCTCAAAGACCTAGATATGGAATACAACATCAATACAAAGTTCCGAAAAGAAAATAAGTTAAACTAGTCAACTTCTAGGCCAATAAATCAATTCTAAGTCAAAGATCAACTATAGTCAACTCTAAGTCAACTAAGTTCAAACTATGGTCAACTAAGTATTTCTAGGTTGCTAAAACATAACAAAAAATATTGGGTCAAGATACTAAAATCTAATTAAAGAAACCCACATCTTAAAAAGTTAGGATACCGTATCTCCGGATACGTAATTTCCAAGGTAAAACATCAATAATATAAATCAAACAATTATTTATAATAATAGAAAATCACAATTACAACATAAAATAGGTACTGTGGTTTTGAACCAACTTGGTATCTCAACAATAATCACAAACTTGATACCCAAACCCACATCTTGGGTATCCCCAATTACCTTGGTCTCCTCAAGGTAATTCCCAATACCTTGGTATATTAATTACCCTTATATATAATATACATATATACTAAGTATATACATATAAAGAATTTAGCAATATATAATATATTATATCAATATCAATATCAATATCAATACATATATATATATATATATATATATATATATATATATATATATGTATATATATAAGTATATAATCATATAAATATAAAATCTGCCAACCGTTGCTGAAAACTGTGCTAAAATACTGATTTCTGATAGCTGGCTTTATAGTTACAGTTTCTACTTGTCGCTGAAGCTGCTGTCACTGTTGCTGCTGAAATCCTGCACTACTGCTGTTTTGGTGACGATTTACAACCGTCACCGAAGAAACTATCGCCGTTGCTGTCTCTTTTCCCGCTGTTGCTGCCTTTCATTAATGACAGCGGCTGCTGTCATTAATGGCCGCCACTGCTACAGCGGCTGCAGCTGCCTTGTTTAATGACATCGGCTGTCATTAATCCCACTGTCACTAATAACCTGTTAATATATATATAACATATATATATATATATAAATAACATAGATATATATATATATAAATCCATAAAAAAAAAAAATATATATATATATAAATATCAATAAGCTATAATTATACCCCCCTCTATAATAATGTACATATTACGACATAGCCTTAATACACACATACATAAATATATTATATTATACATCTATACATATATATAAATAATTATATAACAACTATAAATAATATAATTACCCGATTAAACATACATATATATTTTATAAAAATATATACATATATACCCATACTATATACTATAACATATATATTAATGCATGAAGAGGAAAAGCTACATATATATATTCTCTATATATAATACATAGATCTATGATACAATAAACTCTATAATAAATATACTATAATACATATATAATATCTATATTTATATATATATGCACAATTACAAACTTCATGAATTAAGAGCATATTAAGTAGGTCTACACATAATTACACAACATATGGAGAGTATCACACCGTATCCCACTAGATCTAGGATACGCATGTGACACGAGTCCACCACACATTTAATTGTATTCCAAATGACACAAACAAGTCACATATATTATTTATGAATAATACGAAGTGTCAAATATAGATCTACGTGTCCTTGTCAAAATATGACATGTACAAAGTCCCATGTAGAAGGAAAAATCTCCAAAATAATACGTATCACCAAATTGTTGGGATACGACCTACACGTACCTAATTGTGAACACGACACTAGCCCCAAACACATAAATACATGCCAAATTGATCTATAGGATCAATTGACACACACAACAAATGTCAATCTCAGAATTCCCTCAAAATTGACATAAAAAGTACCATAACTTTCTCCATAGGCCTCATATGAACACAAAACCAAATCCTATGGGTAGCCTATGCATATGGGTTGATTTTCCATGGTTAAATCTCAGATTTAGAACTTAATTTAAGGGAAAAGCTGAATTGTACCTATTGGGAGATGGATTTCCAATGAAACCTCCAATTGAGATAAAATTGCCTCCAACTTGTAGATCCTTGCTCCTCTTTGTAGATCATTGCTTTTTCCTTCTAGATCCTTGCTTCTCAAGCCTCTAATGGTAATTTGGAAAGGAATTGGAATGAAATTTGGTAGGGAAATGAAATAGGAATGAAGGAAATTTGGTAGTAAAAAATTCTAGATCTAGATTTGGAATGAAAAAAGGAGAGAGAAATTTCCTCCTTTATTTAAATAGGCCGTCCCCTTTTCCTCTCCCTCAAGTTATCATGTAATATCCATTATACCCCTTGGGGCCTCTCATAAAGAAATAATTAAGGAAGGAAGCTTCTAGTATAATAATTTAATTAATTTAATCCATCTCCTTAACAATGGGCTTTCTAAATGGGCTAAGTTCTAACCAATTAATTCATGTTAGTCCATGGGTCCAAACTAAACTAGTTAAGTCTATTAACATAAGTCCAAAATAAATAACTAACATCTACAATAATACAACAAATAATTATTTATCATGCACAATATTTAATTAAATAAGAAATTACTAAAATACCCTTTCCTAGAAAATATGGTAGTGACACCAGTACAGCAGACGTACCAGATGTAGAGGCCAGCCCTGCCAGCTCGTGCTTGTCCCTTCTGTAAGAAGGCAGGGCATGGATGGGATATTTGCAGGAAGAGGCTCGGTCAGTGCTTGTTTTGTGGATCATCAGATCACCAGCTGAGGGATTGTCCCAAGACCTTAGCTCGTACAGCTCAGGATGTAGCCCCGATCCAGAGGATACCCGTGAGACACCCGACGGGACAACAGAGAGGACCTTCTTTACATACCTAGCAGTAGAAGTTCGTGCAGCACCAGCACCAACAGAGAGGTGCACATCAGGGGCGAGCTTTTGCCCTGACCATGGAGGAGACAGAGCCAGTCAGAGACATTATATCAGGTCCAGTCTTACTTAATTTTTTTCCAGCTCACGCCTTATTTGATTATAGTGCTTCTCATAGCTTTGTAACTGTATCTTTTGCTCTGAGACATCGTCTCGAGTCTGAACCGTTGGCGCAGACTTTCAAGATTACGATCGGGGGTGGCATCATCCTGGTCAGTGATGTTTGCAAGAACCAGAGAGTTTATTTGGGAGGCCGTGAGCTGAGTGTATGTTTACTTGTAATGCCACTTCCGAGTTACGATATAGTACTCGGGATGGATTGGTTGAGTAGACATCACGCTAGTATCTATTATCGTGGAGGCAGAGTTTTATTTCAGACGCCAGGAGAGCCGGAATTCGAGTTCGTCCGAGGAGCAGAGCAGAGCGAGGGCAATTTCTGTGGAGCTTTGGTAGAAGAGATAGATCTGCCACATCCACTGATTGCGAAGTTCTTGGATGTCTTTCCAGAGGATTTGTCAGGTTGCTACCGGACAGAGATATGGAGTTCTCTATAGATTTAGTGCCAGACGCAGAGCCGATCTCTCAGCACGTCTATAGAGTAAACAACAGTAAACTGGCAGAGTTGAAGAAGCAGGTGGATGAGTTACAAGACAAAGGCTTTATCCTTTCCAGTTCATCACCATAGGGTGCTCCGGTACTGTTTGTACCCAAGAACGATGGGTCGGTAAGTATGTGTATCAACTACAAGGCACTTAATAACCTCACTATCAAGAACAAATATCTGTTGCCGCAGATTAATGATTTGTTTGACCAGCTGAGTAGAGCGAAGGTATTCTCGAAGATAGACTTAAGGTCAGGGTACCACTAGGTGAAAGTAAAGAGGGAAGACATCCCGAAGACAGCTTTCAGGACTCGTTATGGGCAGTTCGAGTTCTTGGTGATGCCGTTTGGTTTGACCAATGCCCCGACAGTGTTCATGAACCTGATGAACAAGGTATTTCATCAGTACTTGGACTAGTTTATTGTAGTCTTCATAGATGATATTCTGATATACTCGAAGACCCCAGAGGAGCATGATCAGCACTTGAGGATTGTCTTGGAGACCCTCAGGAAGGAAAAGTTGTATGGCAAGTTGTCAAAATGCGAATTCTTCCTTGATAAGGTTGAATTCCTTGGGCATGTCATTACAAGAGATAGAATCTCGGTGGACCCGAAGAAGATCTCAACAGTTGAATCATGGTCTACCCCGAGTTCAGTAGCAGAGATCAGGAGCTTGCTTGGATTAGCAGGCTACTACCGGAGGTTTGTTCAGGACTTTTCTAGACTAGCAGGGCCGATGACTAGGCTGACCAGGAAGGACGTGGAATTCGTCTAGACTGAGGATTATCAGTCAGCATTTGAGGAGCTGAAGAGAAGATTGACTACAGCTCCCATCTTGACACTACCATCAGGAGCAGAAGGATTTTCCATTTACAGTAATGCATCAGGGAAGGGTTTGGGTTGTGTACTACAGCAGTACGGAAAGGTGATTGCGTATGCTTCCAGGCAATTACGCCCGTATAAAAAAACTATCTTACCCATGATTTGGAGCTTATAGCGGTTATCTTTGCTCTCAAATTATGGAAACACTATCTATATGGAGAGAGAGTATAGATCTTCATAGACCATTAAAGCTTAAAGTATGTGTTTACACAAAAAGAGCTCAATATGAGGCAACGATGATGGTTGGAGCTGATGAAAGACTTCGACATATCTTTGCAGTACCATCCAGGGAAGGCTAATGTAGTCGCGGATGCTTTGAGCAGGTATCCCGTGGCTATATGCTTGACTAGAGACAGACATCTATTGGCAGATCTCGACAGTTTGGGCATTGGGGTATTGATACCGGGAGTCATAACACAGATGTGGGGACTTCAGGTTCAGTCGGAGCTGATAGACTGAGTCAGAGCCGGATAGTATGAGGATGAGTCTCTGAGGAGCATCAGAGCACAGGTTCAGGTCAGACTGGCAGAGGACTTTACCGTCGTAGATGATGGATCAATGCGATATGGTACCAGGTTGTGTGTACCAAAAGGAGCTTTGCGCAAGGAGATTAAGCAAGAGGCACATCATTCCCAATACTCTATACATCCTGGTGCCAACAAGATGTATAGAGACATGAGGGAGCATATATGGTGGTATGGCATGAAGCGGGGGGTAGCTGGCTTCGTGTCTAGATGCTTAGTTTGTCAGCAGGTCAAGGCAGAGAGACAGAGACCAGGAGGATTGCTTCAGCCTTTGCCCATTCTGGAGTGGAAATAGGAGCATGTAACTATGGATTTTGTATCGGGGCTTCCGCGTTCTCCAGGAGGCAAGGATGCAATTTGGGTCATCGTGGACAGGTTGACTAAATCAGCCCACTTTCTGCCATTTAAAGTGGGTACTTCTACGGAGAGACTTGCGGAGATGTATGTGCGATAGATTGTCAGATTATACGGTGTTCTAGTAAGCATTGTCTCGGATTGGGATAGTCGCTTTGCGTCCCATTTTTGGAGGAGTTTGCAGGCTAGTTTGGGCACTCAGCTCAAGTTTAGTACCGCTTACCACCCTCAGACGGACGGACAGTCAGAGAGGACTATTCAGACTCTCGAGGACATGCTACGCACCTGTGTTTTAGATCTTGGAGGTTCTTGGGACGATCACCTTCACTTGGTAGAGTTTTCATAGAACAACAGCTACCAAGCCAGTATCGAGATATCACCATTCGAGGTATTGTATGGACGGAGGTGCCGCACTCCGTTGTCCTGGGATGATATTGGTGATAGGGCTCTATTGAGACCAGAGATGGTAGTGGATACAGCGGAGAAGGTGAAGCTTATCAGGGACAGACTTCGAGTGGCACAGGACAGACAACAATATTGGGCCAATAGCCACCGGAGACCTTTGGAGTTTGAGGTATAGCTTTAGTTTTGTCTTGCTTGTGTTTGATTGTTGCTTGTGCTAAGGTTGTATTTAGTGCTAGGTTGGCGATATGGTTTTCTTGAGGATTTCTTCGACACGTGGCATGATTCATTTCGGTGGAGGCAGCAATCTTAGTCCGCGATTCATCGGTCCTTTCAGTATTCTTGAGAGGGTCAGTGCAGTCGCTTATAGACTAGACTTACCACCTACACCGGAGGGAGTGCACAATGTGTTTCACGTGTCGTAGTTAAGACGGTACGTGGCAGATCCGAGTCATATGTTTGATCATTCGGAGATAGAGGGGGGCCCTATTCTCAGCTATCCAGAGCAGCCAGTGGAGATTCTAGATGGGAGAGAGAAGGTGCTGAGGAATCAGACGATTCCTTTGGTGCATGTCGCGTGGAGGCATCACTCGCCAGGAGAGAGTACCTGGGAGCGAGAGACAGAGATGCGCGAGCGATATCCATATTTGTTCGAGCCGTGAGGTATAATTCTTTCTTGCATTGTATTATTTATTTTGGTAGATAGTTTCTTCCTTAATTTCGAGGACGAATTTTTCTAAGGTGGGTAGGTTCGTCACCCTCACATTTTTATCCAAGGGTAGTTTAGTAATTTCTAATAGGTATTAATTATTTTAGGATTATTTAAATTAATATTTGTGTATGGCTTGATTTATTTATTTATTATATTATTATTGCTGCTAGTGTAGATTTATTTTGGACTTGTGTAGTGGACCAAACCCAATTATTTAGAAGCATGAAACAAACTTTTAGACTAGTCTAAGTTGAGCCCATGAATTAGGCCCATAGATTAGGAGGTTTGATTAATTAGTGAAACCATTAGACTAGAACCTTCCCTCCCTAATTATTTCTTCATGAGAGGCCCCAAGGGGTATTTAGGACATTATACATTGCTTGGAGAGGAGTTTATGACCATCCATAATTAGGAGGAGAGAGAGTGCTCTTATTTTATTTCTTTTCCAAATTTCTAGATCTATATTTCCCTCTTCCAAATTTTCTCCATTCCCTCATTAATTCTCCATCAATTCTTTACCAATCACCTTCTAAATTAATTATTGAGGCCTCCATATCAAGAATCTACAAGCAAGAAGCAAGGAGCAAGGAGCAAGGAGCAAGGAGAAGAAGGCCAAGATCTACAAGGAAAGGAGCTACTTGTTAATTGGGACCTTTTCATTGGGAATCCATCTCCCAATAGGTACAATTCAGTTTATCCCTTCTATTAGACTTTAGATCTGATATTTTACCATGAGAAACCAACCCACATGCATAGGCTACCTATAGGATTTGGTTTCGGGATAATTAGAGACCTACGGTGGAAGTTATGACCAAATTGGTGCCAATTTTGGTGGAATTTCGAGATTGGCACATGTAGTACTTGTCAATTGATCTAATAGATCTAATTTATACTTGATTGTTTGTTTGTGACTAGTGTCATGTCCACAATTGGATATATGTAGGCCGTATCTCGTCAATTTGACAAAATTGGTTAATTTTGGGGGTTTTCCTCTGACACGGGACCTTGTGCATATCACATTGTGACACAGACACGTAGACAATCTAATTTCTATGCTTATTGTTCATAAATTATGTATTAGACTTGTATATGTCCTTAGGGATGCGTTTGGTTGTGTGTTGGGGCCGTATCACAAGCGTATCATAGAGAAATTGTGATACGGGTGCGATGCACTCCATGTGTTTGTTGTTTGGCTTATTTTCTATACATGCATATGTAATTATATATGTATATACTATCTATACATTATTTGGGGTATGTAATAGTGTATTTTAGGTTTTGGTATATACGTTTGTCTACATGTGTATATTATGAGGGTATCTAGATATATAGAGCCATGTTTACATATTTATATATATGTATGTGTTACCTATATATGAAGTGTGGTTGAATATATACATGGGTAGTATGTATCTATAGTAGTTATGTTATATATATATATATATATATATATATATATATATATATATATATATATATATAATTGTTAAATGTATATGTTAGAAAATAGGTAGATGTATATATTTATACATATTCATTGGAGTGTTCATAAAGACTTGTGGTTGCGTGCGGGTGACTGTGTGTACATGGGAGTGGGTTCAACAGCAACAACCCTTAAGCAAGAAGAAACTAAAGGACAGTGACTGGAACAATAAAGTCTCTGTATATATTGCACACAGTAAGGAGTGAGTATCAGCAGCATCTGTTCTATGCAGTATCTCGTGTACGTGGATGAGCTACTATGAACACTACAAGGAACTCTACAGTGAGGAATGGAGAACTCGACACAGCAGACCACTGTGTGAAGATACTCACCTGAAGACTGCAACACCTGAAGACGGAAACACCTGAAGACTGAAACACCTAAAGACTGAAACACCTGAAGACTGAAATACCTGAAGACTACAACTGACCCGAAGACTACAACTATCCCGAAGACAGCAAACAACAAATAGTATGTAAAGAACAGCTGCAACAGAGGATTTACTGATGGAACATCAGCTACAGTAGAGGCTTAAAGAATGGAACAGCAGCTGCAGCAGAGGCTCAGGCTAGAGGAAGCAGCATATGGAGTCCCTCCACTATGCAGAGTTAATGTATTTTAAACCCAGCTTAGTAGCAACCATCAGGTATCTGTAGAGGGGGGTTCTCTGTATCAATCAGTTCAGTATTTCTGTGTAGTGTTAGTAGATTGTCAGTTATTAGTTATAGACTTAGATAGTTAGCAAGGCAAGTGTTGAGTATTAGTTTAGTTGTGTTTTAAACTATTAAGATTAGCTAATAGCAGCTAGTACCTATATATATATATATATATATATATATATATATATATATATATATATATATATATATATATATATATATATATATATATATATATATAATTTTGTTAGTGTAGATATACCTTATTAATGTAATAGTTAACTAAATAAATATATGCATACTTGTATTGTTTGTTAGTAGCAGTAAGTTTATATATGTATACTATAGTATAGTGGTATTGTTAGTACATAAAGGGTATGTTAGTAGTTAGTGGTGAGTTATATTATATGTACTAGTTATAGGTAGTCTTTGAGTTGCCTTGGGTTACCAAGGTATCACCAAGGTATGGGTCGATACCCAAGGTATTGAGATTGGGTATCAGGTTAGGTGCGATACGCATTTGTGCAAGACCAAGGTATCCTATTTCCTTGTTTTGATATAGTATTATTCATAATTGACTTGTATATATAACTAAAATACTATTTTTATATCCGAAACTTGCGTATCTTAGGATACGACTCTTTGAATGTACTGTGGTGTGTTAGCTTAGCTAGTTTATCATAGTTTCATAGTATATCGACTTAGTGACTAGCACTAGACTCTTACAACCTAAAATTTATTAGTTTGACTTAGAAATGTCATATTAACCTAGAATTGCTTCAACATCAGTTATTTTTATTATTGAACTTTGTATTGATGCAACATACCATATATAGGTTGTGAGACACCAACTTGGGCATCGAGAGACACACTTTGCTCAGGACTTTAGGCGAGTACATTTCTCTGTTTGTTTTTAATTCATAATATTGTATATATGCATGTTCTAGAATAGTATACATTAATTTCTGACACAGTGATTTCACGGATTGGTGCTATATGGATCCCGTCAGGAGGTGTTATCCCCTACCGTGTGCAACGGGTACCCAGTCACATGTATTTTATCGTGTGCATCGGGTATTGACTTTCATGTGCTTCTTGTGCATCCACTATTTCGTGTGCTAGTGTGACTATCATGATCATGTACGTAATGTGTCGTGATTGGATCCATGAGTATTGGTTGGGGAGGGGAAGTAGGAGTTGGTTATGTGATCAAAGCCCTCTTCATCTCATGTGCATGTCGATTATACACCTCACGTATAATTGAGTTACCTTTATACCTCATGTGCAACCTAAGTCGATCACATAACGAACTTACACTTTAAAACACATAGCTAGTATTCTTGTTCTCTACTTGAAATTATTTCTCGTATTTACTTTCCAGTTTTTATTGTACTTATTACTTGTTCACCCTATATTGTATATTCTCTCTACTTGTGCATCTTGTATCTTTTTTCTATTGCTTGTTATATATGCTCGATTATATTATTGGAACTGCTTTCAGAGGTATATACTTCGCTCCAATCCTGACTGGATATATTTTTCCAGATGATTGGCTAGAGGAGCTGTGTCCCACATATTACGGCTCTCAGGAGGGTAAGACTTTAGAGGATACTCCCCTAGAGCAGGAGGACATAATACTAGTGACCGAGGAGGTTTAGTTTTTGATTAGTGATCTTGTATTAGACTATTCTTTTGTAGAGATCACATATGTATTATTATTTCAGACTTGTGGCTTGTATCTTTCTTTCCTTCGCTATTTCCATTCGTGCATTATTTTCTACTTATTTTTATTTATGATTGAGATTTGATATACTTGTGAGATACCATATTACTCCTCCGTTTGGGAGTTAAGATGATTGACATGTACCATATATATTGATTGAGATGTTAGATAGTTAGAAATGACCCAGACAGCATTCTACGCTGATTCTACGACGTAGGCTGGGCGTAATCACGTACTCATGCCCGAATATCCGAGTACGGGTCGTGATAGCTTGTCCATAATCTTGATATTAGAACTTGTTCCTGCCCTGACTATTGTATCCGTATTGATACACTTAAGTGGACCAAGAGTGCTACTCGATATATAGTGAGCCATCGAGCGACATACACTTGCTACATGACATATGTAATTATTTTCTTGTACGGATCTAGTAGTTGGACAGTGACTTTAGCCGTGGGTAGATACTATTGATTGTTGCATCACACTTGTGTGAATCCATATTTTACTTTAAGAGACAATGTCGATTCGTATCAAGAGTGCCGTACTTAAAGTACGATATTTAGGAAGAAATGTTCATGTGACCACGATATGAGATTCTAAATCACCTATGGTTAACTAGGCAACTTAATTTGTAGAGCATTGAGAGGGTATGGTATCTCGAGAACGAGCATGTCGAACTATCCTAAGTTATCTGGGAGTAAAGACTGGCCACCATAGATACTGTATATCATCCGCCTTAGTGGAGTGCTGTATATTACTTAATTATAAGCTGAGCCAGTGTCTTTCCTAAAAAAACCTGGAACTGCTACTAATCATTAATTTAGTTCAGGGCTCTTGTTAGGGACTGGTGCATCATATATTCTAGCTTATATATTATTGTTTCAGCCAGCGCTGCTGGATTATGGCACAATCTGAGGATACTTATATATTATATTAGTGGGATAACTTAGAGATCACAAATCAAACCATAACACATGTTTGGCCGTTAAATCAGTTTTAGTTAGAAAAGTGGACCATTGCAGCATGAAAGTTTAACTCATGTCCTTATTTGGTTGTTGAGTTACGCTGTTGTGTTATAACGGGACATGGATCAAAGCTACTTATTATCACTATGTTATTTTAATTAATCCCTACTTGTGTATTGTACCTTCTGTTAAGTAAAATTAGGGATATAGACTGTCATGGCATAATGGTTCAACTCATATCCTTGGTTATTGGGTTGCACAACTGTGTTACGATAGCATGTGGACTGAAACTACGACACAAAGTTATTCTAGATTGACCATAATGAAGGGACATATTCTATCTTGATATGATGTGGCACTTTATGTCCTTGTATGGTGAAGGGTGTCATATTATGTCATGGATGAGATATATGCCATTGATTATTGGTTTATGCATCTCATGCTATAGAACTGGTTTTGTTTCTTCATTTCGTGCTTCCTTGTGGTACTTGCTATTTGGTGTCTGACCCCACTAGTTTTGCATTGTCCAGTTTAGAGCCAGCACATGAGGATCAAGTGTATCTCTCCCTCACTGATGGCATACACCAGAAGGATGGCTGCTGAGGGACACGAGTAGGTTCCTTCATTTACTGCTCATCTTTCATAGACTATAATATTTGGGCGTTTAGCCAACCGACACCTGTTGTACGGATAATCTGGATACTAGTTCCCCACAAGACTGTAATGTATTCAGACTGCAGCTGACTCACTATCATGTATACTTTTGATTGTGTATTTGGCATATTACTTTTAATTGCTAGATCTCTAGAATATTTTGATGCGGCATTGGGGACGCCTTACTGCTTAATCTGAAATATTCTATTTTATTGCTACTTGTTTGAATGATTGAGATATAGAAGTTCTTAACCCTAGAAGACTTAATTTTTAGTATGCACCCCCTTGTCTCTAGACTACCTTAACATATTATGGGTTGCTTCGGTATTCCGCAAGGTGTGGTTGGCTGAGTCATTCCCTCGCTCTCCAGTATTCTGGTTCTGGGGAGTGACACAGCCGGAACACATAATTCATCAAATCGTTAAAGACGACAAGGGCATTGGTCAATCCGAATGGCATTACCAAAAACTTATAGTGGCCGTTGAAAGGCTGACTTCGGCACGTCGTCCAGCTTGATCTTGAGCAGATGATAACCCGAGCAAAGATCAATATTTAAAAACACCTTCACGCCTTGTAGTTGAATAAAGAGGTCATCGATCTTGGGAAGGGTAATTATTTCGAACAGTGATCTTATTCAGTTTACGATAGTTTATGCAGAATGGCATCGAGCAATCCTTTTTCTTCATAAATAATATAGGCACGTCCCATAGAGACATGCTCGGATGAATATATCCACGATCTAATAATTCTTGTAATTTGACCTTTAGCTCTTTTATTATATCGGTGCCATTCGATATGGAGCTTTGAAAATTGGTCGAGTCACTGAAAATGTATCTATAGTGAACTCTATATCTCGGTCGGGAGGCATGCCAGACAACTCTTCTGTAAACACATCAGGAAATTTTGCCACAACGGAAGTAGACTCTACATTTACACAATCTCGCTGAGTGTCTCGAACGGATGTCAAGTACCCTTTACTGTCAAAATGTATCATCCATCGAGCAGACATTGAAGAAATCACCATGCAGGCATTCATCTCTCTCGATGCTAGACTTTACACATAGTACAATTTGATCTCACTAGGTAAACGAAATACGGCTTTCTTTTTCGTACAATCTATTGTGGCCGAGCAGGCGCCGAGCCAATTTATCCCCAAAATGATGTCGTAGTCCTTGATCTCTAAGACTATCGCATCGAGTAACAATTTCTTTTCTTTGATGCAAATGTAACCATTATGAGAAACTAAGCGAGCTGACAAATCCACGCCCGATGGAGTACTGACACTAAGGTTTAGGCTTAGCGGTGTTATAGGAAAAAAAATTTCAACGGTAAAATCTATCACAATGAAACTAAGTGTGGCACCAAAAAAAAAACAATACTCGAGTAGGTACATTATTGAAAAGTAATATACTTGACACTACCGTGTTGGAAGCAAATGTGTCTTCCCGATTCAGAGCATAGACCCGGCCTTGAGTGTTCTGCGATGCCGTCTGGTTCTTTCGAGGTGCTTGACCTTGATTCTGAGGCGGACGATATGGTTGTGGTGGGCGTTGGTTCGGTCCTCCCTCCAGACAATCCTGTGCCATGTGGCCAGGGCTACCATATTGGAAGCATCCTCCATTTGGTATACAAAAGTCTTTAGCAAGGTATCTACCACGATGCACTTTTTATAGTGGATCCCATTGTTCCTCCCCGGGTTATCACCTTGATAACCGTCATGGTTTGGATGCTTTGGCGCATTGTTACCTCCTGTGTTGCTAGGGCGCTTGTGATAAAATTTTTGCACAATGCTAGTGTGAACTGGAGGGTACTGTAGCTCTAGGGAGAGGGCATGGTTTAGAGACTCTTTCATCATATTCTCTTATTGAATATGTATAAATTTATTTTTCTTCTCGTGACGAACGACTGGCAGAAGGTACTCATCTTTGAAGGCTTAATGAAACATAGAACAAGAGATAATCATCTTGTCTTCTTCACTCAGGATAGCCTATTTTTGCACATCACACCAATCATGTGCGTTCAAATGGAGCTGGAGCTGAGAGCAAGCAACTCTCTTCGTTTCATCCATGCGAAGCACTTCAAAGTGGTCTTCTAGCTCAACCAACCAATCTAACGCCACGGAGGGGTCCTCAGTCCCTTTGAAAGTATAATGACACATCTTCTTAAACTCTGACATTTGAAGGATGGAACCCTTCTCGTTTGAGGGAGGAGGTTCCTGAGAGCACTAAGGTCCTACGGTCTCGACTAAAACTGGTACTGTCGTAACGGCCGTTGATGCAAAATGGTTATTGGAGACGAGTGTCGTCACAATCATTTATATCGTATTCATCTGCTTCTGCTGTGCCTCGATCTGAGTCCACTATGCTTGAAATTGAGCCTTAATCCGAGACTCAATTTGGCTCGGACGTAATTCTACCTGCCTTTGCTTTGTTTCCATCAAGCGCATTATCCGCTCGAACGGATCAACTGAGGGCACGACCGCTTGACTTCTATAGCTGCCTGAAGTGCCGAAACTGCTCTCTTACACCTGCCCCATTACTTGTGCTTGTGTGTTCGGCTCTGAGGCCATTCCTTCAAATAAAAGTAACTTATATCAGTCTCAAAACATATAATGGGCTTACTGTATGGAACTCATCTAATTTTGGCCAAGCAAATTCAAAATTCAACTAGGAGGGACATGGTCGTTTCAAGAAAACTATTCTAACATGAAGGTTAAAGGATCTGAAGCCATGCTCTGATATCAATATGTCACGTCCTAATTTCTGCTAGATCGATAATCGTCCCTCGGTTGTGATATTGTGCAAGCGTATGGCGCACCCACACAAGGCCTAGGCATAATGATATACATTTAGAAACAGATGCAACAGAGTACGCAAATAGATTATCACATATTAAAATAAAGAAAAGTTCTCTTTATTGATAATAAACATCTTTGTTACAAATACTTGACTAAAAAGTAAAGAGATGCCACACGGGCTTACAAGATAAACGCAAAATGAGATAGTTGATTCATACATTACATCCCTTAAAAAAATTCAAAAAATAAACCACTTTGGGTGCTTGTTTGCACTATCGCCTAGGACCTTCAAAGGGTATGTGCGAGATCCTTGAGAATATGTACTTGCGGTCCAAAATTCATGAACATGAATGCGTTAGACCAGTAAAAGGTTGGGGGAGGGGAAGCTTCAGCTCCTCGCCACGTGGCCTTGGATCGGGGAACCTTCTACAACGAGGGTCAGTCCTTCAAAAAGTACCGATGAGGGCGAGCTAACCCAACACACCAAATTGACATAGTATTCATGTGAAAATGCAACATTATTGTTATGTGATCTTTCTATCTTGCCCTAGATTAAGTTATAAGCAATTAATAGAAGTAAATGACATAACTAAATATGCCACCGCTTGGTGAATTTTACCTGCGCCGTCTGAACCACCTGTACACAACTTACCATGACCTTTCCTGCCACGAAGACATAGTTCGTTTGTAATGTTTAAATATACATATTATGTTACTAGTCGGACTAGGGATTGTTGGCTGTCTTTTCGCCTCGGGTAGCTAGCCCTTAGCGGACGTCTCGATTCATTATATGCTAGGACTTCAGCTAGCAAATATTCTACCCTGGGCGAAGAGGCCCCAGTGCCCCGACGACCGTTCATAGAAATCTACCCTTGTGCACAAGTTTTCATTGACCATGCATTGACTAAAGACTAAGTTATCAAACTAATCATTTTAAGACAACATAAGGAAATGAACTTCATGCATATTCCATAGTATAGGCTACCTATTCAATGATCACATTATAATTTACACTACTTATTGTATAGTTATAGATAAATAAGTTCTAGATATAACTGAAACATAAATAAGCATATGCATAGCAGACAAGCATGCAACAAAGTAATCGTTCGGTGAATCTGTGCATGTGAATAATATTAAGTATTTCAAGTCTACTTCATTTTACCTTAACTTAATTTTTTTTATTATTATGGTATCGTTGACCGGAACGCACACATGAGTCAGATTATTAAGAATGAAGACTTGGAAGAAGGGTGCAAATCGAGAGTAAGGCCACTCACAAGTTGGAGAATTGGAAAAGTGAAATGGGAGATCTTCAAGACTCCGATCGCGCATCGCCTACACGATCACCTGCACACACCAACAAATGATCAATATCTCCTATTTCGGTTACCCAGAGTTCGATACAAAATACAAAGTTCAAGGAACGAAGACAATAAAATTCATAAGAATAGTTCAAGAAAGCGCAAGCCACAAAACCAATAAGAAATCAACAAAAGGGTATAAAAACGAGCAAAGAAACCACCATAACAGAAAGGCCTCACACGACTCTGCCACTGATACCAAGTATTTCTTAGTCCCGGTCCCCGAAAAAGGGGAACGGGGCACTACAGACCCAGCCTAAATGAAAGCACATATATGGCCAACACGCTATGCATCCTTCAGCATGCAAGATCTTTTCTGTTACAATCGAAAGGATCTTCACACAGTTAGTGTTAACTACATGTCCAACTGATCAAGTCACAAAACCTCAAAATATCATCAACAACCAATCCCATCCGAGACCACTTGTCAGTACGTCCATGGTATGTGACTATTTTGCATCCGAAATATGTTGAAGGAGCCCTATACGACCACCAAACAGAGGCATATGCGGCACCTATAGCTCGTCAGCATGACGAATATAAGTAGCAGGTAGTATACCCACAAAAGGTAAAGCAATATACGTATGCACAAGCTCATGAGAGAGAAAAGAGAATAGATCTTCATTCTCTCGTCGGACCGTCAACGAAGTAAAGCAGTCACTGCAGTACTCGATCTCCATTGTCACATTTCCCAGATTAAAAAATATTGTACTTAGTTCTTCTATCTAAGATTTCTTTGTACTTCTTTTATTTGTATTCAACCAAGTTCCTTTCAACACTTTTAATGGAAAATAAGGTGGCGACTCTGCTGGAGACATCCTTCTCCTCCGAAGAGAGGGTCGTGATGCAGTTTGAAGTGTCTAAGTTGGGTTTGACCCAAAAGATGCTGGTTGTACTCTTCGACCGACAAGCCTTCGTAAAAATGCTTTCTGAAGGCAGCGCTTTGCCAAGGCTGGCAAAGCCTATGAAGACCTGCAGTATATGTGTAGCCAAGGCCACTGCACCTCGCCCAACTGCGGAGCATACGCTCCATGTCTCTCTTTCGGTCGCAGAAAATACACATCATGCGTCCACACAAGCTGTCCCCAATTATGTGGCAGCCTTTTCTGATAAGAAAAGTGCTCGACACATAAGCTCTGGCAGAAAAAAATACTACGATGCCAGGAGTTTGAGAGCTAAGGTACATTCCATGCGGCCACAACCAAGGCTGCATCAGACGGCTCATGCAGCATCAGGCTCCAACCACAGGCATAAGGCTATATACGGCCTCGACGGCAACAAAAATACAGTCTTCCACCGAATCCCATGCGACGATGATTCCATACGCCATACTGAGAAAGGGGAAGATATAAACTTGGACTCTTTGTACTATGCACCGATGGGTGCTAGAATGAGGAAGTCTAGGATAGTGCGAGCTCGTCAAGCTCAAGCGACTGCTCATCCGGTTGACCGTCAGCAGGCACCACTAACTATTATGCATCCCCTGATGGAAAGCTATACAAAACCGATGCATGCATCTAGCCCACAGTGGCAAACAAAGATGGTCGGTCTCGAAAGTCTTCCACTAACGACCCGAGAAAAGTTCTTGTACGAACCCCAGGTCAGGAAGCAAGGACAACACCTACATACCCATTTGCTCGGTCTACCCGTGCTCATATGGAGGGTGTGAAGGTGAATCACCCCTCTCTTGACCTACACAACATAATCAATCACAAGCACAAAATGAGAGAAATAACTATGACATATGAGGTATCATCTCCAGGGCATCACTGTGCCAACATCGTCATCAAATGCTACCTTGCCAAGGTAGGAGCACCTACAAACATGCAGTCGACATTCCAATGACTGCAACCAAGAGCACTCGTCCAACAGTATCCCAAAGAGAAGGTGCAAACACTAGAGGAGGAAGAGCTTCCCTTCGCCTCATGTTACTCTGCTTGGAAGTCCCCCTATATGTGGGTAGGTCAAAAGTCTAACACATCCAATCCTTCACTCTCAACTAGCGCATCAAGGGACTGGAGGCAAGCCGCGATGCCTATAGAAGTAGTATTCCTGGGTACGCGCTTGAAAAAGAAATTATCAGCTACTGGGGGTAGCCCTTCCTTGATGCCCCAGATGACTATGTAACCTGGTGGTTGTGATCCTTCAGAACTCTATAACAAACCAATATTTTGAGGAGACGGATATTCCCAAGGAACCGATGCTGAGATTCTAGGGGGTAGCCACACTCATCGGGAAGATGCATCTTGCTACAATTCTGAAGAGGATGCATCACTGCCAACATTCCCTGAGGACTATTCACTGCAAGAGTTTAAGGCAAAAAGTATGACGTCTACTATTCCATCCATCTCTCCCCACGTAAGAACAATGTATATGGCAGGAGATGATCACGAGGGTCCCAATGATCGATAGCGTCTTGAGACCCTTGAGGTCATGATACAAACCATTAGCGCGTCAATACAAGCCTTGACCGAGACAATGCTGAAGATCAAGAAAATTATGGCCTCACAGCCACCAAGGGTTTAAGGTAAGGCAAGTCTGGATCCCAGGACCAACAGGGACTCAAATACAACCATTCCACCTGTTGGCAGCAATCACGCCTTACCTAGATCATCAGCTCCATCTACAGTTAATGAAGCCCGGGAAGTAATAAGGGAGGTCCGAGAACTTCGAGCCCGCCTGGACTCACTTGGTAATCGGGATAACCTGTGTGAGCTCAGATTACGGCAACCATATCCCCTCGAGTGGAGAGATGTGTCATACCCATCCAAGTACAATTCCGTCAACATGACTCTGTTTGATGGGAAAACCTCTCCTCGATAGTACACGAGTTACTTCAAGATGGCAACGAGGCATCTTCCTCGCTATGACACTCTCCTCACCAAACTCTTTGTTTAGGCATTGTCGAGAGTAGATTTTAATTGGTTTTACAGTCTCCAAGGCAATTGTATCTCGTCATTTGACAAACTCAAAAGCCTTTTTCTTACCTAATTCTATGATGGGAAAATAACATGACGATGTCCTCTCTGGTGGACATCATGCAAAGAGAGAAAGATCCTGTACGGGAATACATAGAACGATACAGGCAAGCTGCTCTAAAGTTGCCTTCCATTAATCCTGAGTCCATGCTGATGGACACATGCTGAAGGAATCTATTACCAACAGTCAGGCTCTTGATGGGAGACACTCAGTTCAAATAATGGATGTCGTTCATCATAAATAATGTCGGTGCTGAAAGAAAAGTAAACGACGCTCGATAGCTAGGCATAAAAATCTCCGTCACCGACGAAAGGGGAAGAAGTCCTTATAACAACAACAACAACAACAACAACAATAAAAACAACAACAACGGCAGCAATGTCCATGATGGCAAAGGGAAGCAGGCCCTTGTTGCTAATCTAGCTAAGAAGTCCAAATAGAAGCCTGCAGAGGCTCCAAAATCGAATAAAACTTATACCTTCAAAGATGAGAACATCATGGCAATCTTCGACATATTAATGAAGGGCAACATGCTTCTACTTCCCGATATCAAATATCCTGAGGAGGCATATAAGGTTGATGATCCTAAGTACTGCCACTACTACCGGTACATCCACCATTCAACGAAGGATTGCTATATACTGAAGCAATACATCCAGTGCTTGCTTGATACCAAAGCTCATAACTTGGACTTCGATGACAAGACAGTCACTGCCGACATGATATCTCTTCAGTTTGGCGACTTTCCAGCAACGGAGACCCATGATGGTGTTGTCCCGATTCCAAGGACAATGATAGAGGCTGTCAACCTCCCTCCAGCTTCCAATGTCACTACTATATTTTCTAGGAAAGGGTATTTTAGTAATTTCATAATTAATTAATATTGTGCTTGATAAATAATTATTGTTGTATTATTTAATTAATGTTAGATATTATTTATTTATTTTGGACTTGTGTTAGTGGACCTAACTAGTTTAGTTTAGACTCATAGACCAACATGTATTAATTGTTAGAATTGAGCCCATTTAGAAATCCCATTGATTAGGAGGATGATTAATTTAATTAAACCATTAGACTAGAAGCTTTCCTCCTGAATTATTTCTTCATGAGAGGCCCCAAGGGGTATAATGGATATTACATAGTAACTTGAGAAAGGGGTAAGGGGCCGGCCTATTAAAGAGGGGGAAAAATATTTCTCTCTCCTCTTTTCATTTGTAAACTAGATCTAGAATTTCTCTCAACCAAATTCCTTTATTCTATATCATTTCCCTACCAAATTTCATCCTAATTTCATTCCAAATCACCATTGGAGACTAGTGGAGCAAGGATCTAGAAGGAGGAAGCAAGGATCTACAAAGCGGAGCAAGAATCTACAAGTTGGAGGCCAATTTTATCACATTTGGAGGTTGCATTGGGAATCCATCTCTCACTAGGTACAATTCAGTTTTTTCCCCTTAAATTATGTTCTAAATATGAGATTTAACCATAAAAAATTAACCCATATGCATAGGCTACCCATAGAATTTGGTTTTGTGTTCATAGGAGGCCTATTGAGAAAGTTATGATGCTTTTTATTTTAATTTTGGGGGAATTTTGAGATTAACATTTGTTGTGTGTGTTAATTGGTCCTATAGATCAATTTGGCATGTGCTTGTGTGTTTGGAGCTAGTGTCGTGTCCATAATTGGGTACATGTAGGTCGTATCCCAACAATTTCGTAATACATGTTGATTTGGGAGTTTTTCCTCCTACACGGGACTTTGAGCAATTTACTTTTTGATACGGACACGTAGATTTATGTTTGACTCTTCGTATTTTTCATAAATAATATATTAGACTTGCTAGTGTCCTTTGAGGTACGTTTGGATGTGTGGTGGACTCGTGTCGCAAGCGTATCCTAGATCTAGTGGGATACGGGTTATGTGACGCTCCATATGTTATGCAATTTAAATTCTAGATCTATTTTCTCTTGTCATTGTAATGTGTAATTATATGTATGTGTATATATATATTGTTGTGTATATATAATTATGTATTAATGTGTCATAGATCTATGTATCTATTTTACCTATGTGTGCATATATATTTATGTAGCTATTATTCTACATATGTAAGAGCTATTTAATATTGTAGTATGTATATATATTATTAGTTGTGTTATATATATATATATATATATATATACTTATATGATATATGTATACATATTATTGTATGATTATATATACGTATACGTATATGTGTTGTTATATATATGATACTATATATATATATGTATGTTAAGTCATATATAGTTATTATGTACACATATATATGTATATGGAGGAGTATGTATGTATGTATGCATATATATTTATATAGTTGTATTTATATACATATATTAGTATATATATACTGTGTATATATTAATCATATTAGAGGGAGATTTAGCCACAACAGCTATGGCGACAGAGCAGTGTCCCCAACAGCAACAACAACGGATTTAGCGACAGCAGTCGCAGTAGCAATAGCAACAGCATCAATAGCAGTAGCACAGCAACAACGATAGCATACCATGGTTGGATCTATTATACCAGTCGGGGTTGGGTAGTATGTAGTATAGATATGTGATCATACCCTCCTTGTATCAAGTCTTATTCATTGAATAGTATTAATCATTCACCGTACGTATGATTAGCCAGGCCATAAATCTTGTATCATATTCCCAAGCCGATCATATGTTAAAGCTAGTACTCACACACTTAGTCATTAGTATTCTTGTTCATTTTCATATTGTTCATTATTGTATTTATTCCAGTATTTTCTTATTGTATATCTCTTGTATCTATTATTGTATCTTGTATATTCACATCTATTTATTGTTGCATAGTTTTTATCATTGATTAGAACTACTGTTAGAGATGTACTTTGCTCCTTTCCTGACTGGATATATTTTTCCAAATGATACTGAGGAGTGGTACCCTATACATTATGGTCCTCAGGATATTGTGGGATTAGAGTCAGAGATCCTGGCTCAGGAGGGACTTATCCCAACTGAGACAGATGACCCAAGTTTAGTAGCTTCTTAGTATTCTTGTACTGGATTTATCTTCAGCTTATTTTTGTAGTATTCTTTCACACTCATTGATGTTATTGTTTTAGACTCATGAGTTGTATGTGACTATTCTATTCTTTATCATATTTGTGGTCATTTCTATCTTAGATCTGTGATTGAGTATAATGTTATTGTTGATGGTTTATTATATTACTAGATACATTACCCTGACAGTGTTCTATCATCGATTCTACGGCATAGGTTGGACGTTGTTCCCAATTTACATCCCTACATCGGGTGCGGGTTATAACACCCAACCAAGAAGCCAGGCTAGTACAACTTAGCAGACCCTGGGGCGAGGTCATGAGGGTTCACCCAGATCTCATTCCAGACTTGATGTAGCAAGCAACGCCTTCGCCGTCAAGTCCAAAGAAAGAAAATCCAAATCTTACGACATGGTTTCCCTTACCACCGAGGAAGCCATTGCGGGGGTTACTAGGTCGGGCCTTGCCTACCGGCTGGACTACGATTATCCCGATGATAGTGCACCTCCAATCATTACACTTGTTATATCTAATCCGGGTCTATCTTAACCCTAACAACAGACAAACAAAAGCAGACTCATTTTGACAAGCCTCTGCGGAAGGAAGGATACATCACAAAGGCTAGAGAATCCCTACAGCTTTGATATATTGGCATAACTCGCCAATACTCCAACTAATCTATCGCTCTTTGAGCTCCTCTGCCTCTCTAAAGACACCCGGGGTGCTCTATACGAGGCATTGTAGAACACCAAAACTTACCTGGCCCAGGTCAAGCAACCGAATAAGAACCCCATCGCATATCTCTACTACAACAATGGGATAGAGGCGATACCCAACATCACGTTCTTTTAGTAGGATATGTTGTTAAAGAATAATAGACACGATCTCCCCATGTATTACACAGGGTATATTGGCGCCATCAAAGTGGATCACATGTACATCGACCCTGGTTCATCTATTGACATTATTCCACAAAGTCTGCTTTAGACCCTGGGCATCCCTATGCACCGACTGACAATGTCACGACCCGCACCCAGAATTTGGGCATGAGCTGTGGGTACGTCCAGCCTACGCCGCAGCATCGGCGGTAGAACGCTGTCTAGATCTCAATACTACTAAACATAACTCATAACCTGTCAATGATCTCAACTTCATAGGGAGCACAATAAATAATACATTGATCAACAATTCATAATATATACTCAATCACAATAACTATAAGAAATAAATGGCACGATGAGATAAAAAGATAATAAGTACTAACATAAGTCAAGCACAATAACTCAAAATAGAGATAAACTACTGTCTAGCTGTCCAACATAAATAGTCTCAACACGTCTAAAAAAAAACTCAATATAAGTCTCATTATAAGTCTCAACATAAACTCAAATGCATAAAATAATAACTGTCTAAATAGCTGCAGGTAGTGTCTCCTCTAAGGGAAGGGACTCTTCTAAGCTCTCTGGTATGTAGTTTTCCTCTACACCTGGTCCATAATGTGTAGGACAGAAGTCCTCAAGATCCTCTGGAAAATATATCCAGTCAGGATTGGAGCAAAGTACAAGCACTAACAGCAGTTCCATGTATATTGACAAAAACTATAACACAGTGTAAAGAAATACATGATGGATATAAATACTGGAAATAAGAATACTAGAGATAATGAAATACTGGAATAAGAAATATTGGAGAATATATCATCATCAATAGCACAACTAGCAATGTATAAAAATACAAGTGCATGCTAGAACAATAAACTAGAAATACATGAATAGAGTATCTAGCTAAGTGTGTAAAACATCAGTCTATCATGTGATCGACTTGGGACAGATCAGGCTTGTTACATATGATTAGCTATGATTCATGTAAGGTCAGGATAACTATCCATCTAGCTATGATGCGAGCAATAGTCAGGCTAATCATATATAACAGGCTATGAGGCATGTAATGGTCAGGCTGCAGCCGACGTGAGGTATGGGGTGAGCTATGATGCATGTAGAGTGGGGTATGATCACATAATCTACTAATATTTCCCTGTCCCCAGCTAGCACGATGGATTCCAATCACGACTCCTTGTGACAGGTCTCGATGATGCTAACCTGTGTATCCATAGTGTCAGAATTAAGTACGCTATACAACTAGAATCATAGAGATGATCAACATAATAAAAACTGTCAGAGAATGTACTCGCTTGTGGTCCTGAGTTGGCAATACTAATATCCTATTTTCGAAGTCTCGTCTGAACAATCCAACAGTCCTATATACATAGTATAATAATAAGATAGCATCAGTCATTACACTAGCATACAGACAAATATAATTACTCTGAACTTAGAGACTACGCTAGGGGTGATACTTGTCAACTAACAGGGTCAAGTGTGCATCTAACTGCACGGGTGTCATATCCTTAAATTCTGTGCATAATCAGACAATCAACTCACTAACACATGTCTAGAGATCTAAATCCCGTGTAACACCAACACATGTCTAAGCCAGTACGTTAGTGGACACAAGGCAGTCAATTCACTAATATTCAGGGTCACATAGTTATATGCAAATACGGGATACCCACTACTAACACTTATGGCCATACAACATATATATATTACAGTCATACCTAGTACTAGCAATCAATATATATATATATATATATATATATATATATATATATATATATATATATATATACATCAAACTAATTATTATATGCATATACGCACGCACACACATACTAGTTATTAGGTTCACCGATACGGGTCTTGCAATCACATCAACTAAACTGTCATGAAGTAATATGCTAATCCCTAATAGCATTCACTCATGTACATACATACAACATGAAAGGAAGGCAAGGTCAAACCTGTGCGTGCACGTGAACAAGGGGGTGTCGCTGACCAAAGATGGTGCTCGGGCTCCGACGAGGGTGGCTGCGTGGTTGGCTGTGCACGACGGTCGACGAGATTGTGAAGGTCGGGGTGACTCGCTGCTGTCGGAGGAGTCCGGCGTGGGGAAGTCGCTACTGTGGAGTGGGGGGAAAGGCTCTGGCGAGGGTTGCTGTGGGCGGTACTCCGGGGTGAGGGGGTCAGCTGCTCCGGTGGAGGTTGACGGTGGAGTTTTGGTAGTGGGGATCGGATGGTGGCGATGGTATAGATGATGATGATTGTGATGGTGGAAGGAGGCATCGGTGGCGGTCGGGAACGGGTGGCCTGGACGAAGAAGATGAATGAGGAGGATGGTGGTGTGGCGCTGCCGAGGTCTCGGTAGGGATGGCGTTCAGGCGGTCAGGGAATAACCGGGGTCCGTGGGTAGGAGGCAGCGGGAATAGAGAGGGTGATGGAGAGGTTGAAGTCGGCTAGGGTTTAGGTTTGATGTTGAGATGGTTGATGAAAATAATATATATATATATATATATATATATATATATATATATATATATATATATATATATATAGGGAGCAATAGGGTGATGTAAACCTAGGAAATTGGGCCCGCCTATGCATTCCTTGGGATGGGGTTGGGTGTTTCATGAAGGAAGTTTGGATGGCTAGGATTGTGTTGGTTTAAATGGATGGCTAAGATGGTGAGATAGCAAGTTTTTGAGTGTTGCACACTCCTAAAATATGGGAAAAATTGTATGTGACCGGTCAAAGAAGAGGGGAGGTTTCTTCATGTGTTGGGTCCAATAAGATATGGACACCTCACTGCAATTTTGTATAAAAGTCCCAAATAATTAGAAAATTACACAAAAACTGGAAATTAAAATACCTGTCATGCGACAAATATTGTGCGACTAAAATATGTCACAAAAGGACATATTTATGAGTTACACAAAAGTCAAAATGGAAGACTGGCACGTCTAGGATAAGGGTGTAAAATTTGTTGGAAGACAAAAGCTAGTGTAGCGCTCCCAATATCGAAACAATGGTAAGGTACAATAATCCAATAAAATCATAATAATAATATAATCCCCAATAATTAAATCCCAAAAAATATACTAATTAAAAATCCATAATCCTATAATTTGCTCAGAGGTTCAACTAGTAGATTTCTAGGTCCAGTTTACTAACTCATGCATTTAAGAACACTATATATATATATATATATATATATATATATATATATATATATATATATATATATATATATATATATATATATATATATATATCATGCAATATATTAACATATTAAATTAATTAAATGAAAAGACGAAAATATCTCTATTCTGGAATGTGGTAGTGACAGACAGCAACCAATACTACCATGAGTAGCTTCAACGTTGGAAGGTGCTACTCTATTGGTAAGATTCGCTTGAAATGTCAGATCAGTAATTTTAAAACATAGGTCACTTGCTACGTCATAGACGTAGACGTATCCTATAACATCTTATTGGGGGCATCCGTGGATACATGAGTACATGATCGTACGTTTAACCCTGTAGCAGTGGTTAAAGTATGTCGACGATCATGGTATTGTCAAGGCAGAGTTTGCCGATGTTGATCCGTTCAAAGGGGCCGAGGCCTATTACTTTGACTCAATCCTTTACAAGCAAGTCCACCAAGACAATGGTGGCAATGATGTCGACGATGAAGAAAAAATTGGTACAACATCGAACGAACCCTTGAGGGTCCATCTCAAAGGACGTATCCCTGACACAACTCCTCCCCTCGGGGTAAAGCTACATAAGAAGGCACCGGAACCCCTGTTCGTTCGTCTACAAGGCCAAATTGACCACCCAAAGAAGATCCTGTATCCACTACTGCTTCAGAAATACTGGTGGTAAAACTTTGCAGGAGACCTCCGAAGCCGTCACACACATTATAAACGGAGCCTAGGAAAGTTGAACTGGAAGAGTACATAGCTACTCATGCTGATTTTTTGTCCCTAGATGATATAATTCCCTCAAAAATGATACCTTACTTTATGAATAAAGGGTTATCTTTGAACCACTTTAAGGTTGTATATTTAAGTGCATTGTACTCTCAAGAGCACTATCTAGGCCCGCAACTAGATACATAGGTGGCTACCTATGCAGTGATCCAAATTATCCCAAGCCAAATCTCCTACTTCAAAGTGCCAGCAAGGAGGATGGAAGACAAACTCATCATCTTTGATAGAATATAATATCCTCAGTCCTTCATCTCGGAGGAACAACAACATAAACATGAGGAAGAAATGATGCAAATATACCGCTAGAGCTCACAAGCCAAGCACCTTATCCAAAAGATAGGTTATGATCTTAAAAGCGACTGATGCCTGAATTATGGCAAAGGAAGATGACTGCCTCTGCGTCTCCTCACTCCTGCAGGCAAGTCCAAGAATTACTACACAAAAACTAGACATGGTCTAGGGTATGTTACACCTCTATCTACTCCCAAAGACTCGAAGGAGGAGGGCAAAGTGTATTCTTATAAGCATAGAAAACATGCTTAAAAAGATGCTATCTATCAATATGGCATCCGCTCGCCCAGAAGAAGACGATGAGAACCCACTTGAAACCTTTGAGGTTGAGCCATGGGCCCAACGCCTGGGCGCACAGTGGGAGCTACAGTTCAAGCAGCAAGAACCTTCCACTGAGGACGAATTTGGAACCACATACGTGGACAATTTTTCTGGATAGGTCAAACTATTAGAAGCAAATAGAAAAGGAACATCGAGTGGGATCAAAGAAACTAGCAGTGTACAAGTCGATCTGGATGACGAATCCACCACTAAACCTATCTTTATCAGTAAAATTATGTCCGATGAAGCCCATGGATCCCTGCTGTAACTCATAAGGGAGTATATCGATGTCTTTGCTTGGATCTATGAATATATACCAGGATTAGATCCCCAGATCATAGTCCACAAGATCAATATCTTACCAAATGCTAAGCAAGTTAACAATAACAATGACGGTTCCGTCCAGACATCATGAACGTCATCGAGGCTGAAGTAAATAAACTGATAGCCAGTGGTTTCATCTGCAAGAAACAATATCCAGATTAGGTAGCAAACATTGTGTCTGTCATAAAAAAGAACAAAAAAAATTCAAATCTGCATTAAATTCTGTAATCTAAATGTGACATGCCAGAAGGACGAGTTCTCCCTCCCTATCACGGACATCATGATCGATAACACCTTTGGCTTCGAGTGCATGTCCTTTATGTATGGATTTTTGGGCTATAATCAGATCAAGATATCCCCAGACGATGGGAAGCATAAGTCATTCTGAATACTAATAGGGATATATTGCTACACAGTTATGCCCTTTGGTCTGAAGAACGCAGGTGCTACATACCAGCGAGCAATTAGAACTATCTTTCATGAATATCTGCATAAGATAGTTGAGTGTTATGTCGATGGCATCATTGTTAAAATTTGCTTCCAAGACAACCACCTCGAAGATCTGAGGACGATATTTGATCTAATGCGGGCGCACCAGCTGAAGATGAACCCTACCAAGTCATTCCTGGGAGTCTTTAGTAGCAAATTCCTGGGTTTCATCATAACTTTAAAAGACATTCATATAGACCCTGACAAGAGCAAGGCAATCCTTGAAATGCACCCGCCATAGAACCTCAGAGAACTTTACGACCTTCAAGGGTGGTTGGCATACATCATGAGGTTCATATCAAACCTCTTTGTACGTTGTCATCCCTTCACTCAGCTCATGAAAAATGGAGTCTCCTTCGTCTTGACTGAAGAATGCCAGCAATCATTCGACGATATTAAGAGGTATCTTACAAGTCCCCCAGTATTGGTGGCCCCTATTATGGAAAAATATTTCTTGCTATACGTGTGTGCGATGGATCAGTCCCTCGGTGCTCGACTAGCCCAGAAGAGTGATGCAGGTCATGAGAAGGCCATCTATTATCTCAGAAGATTAATGGTCGGTACGGAGCAAAGGTATAACCCTGTTGAGAATGAATGTCTTGCTCTGGTCTTTGCTATCCGGAAGACTCGACATTATGTGGCTGGACAAATAATCTATGTGATCTCGCTATTTTAACATCTAAGGGTTCTCATGACCAAGCCAGGGGCGCTTAACTCCCGCTTGGCTACATGGGCGATACTATTGTTGCCATACGATATGATATTCATTCCGCAGAAGGCATTCAAGTGTAGTGCCCCGTTCGCCCTTTTTCGGTGAGCACGACTAAGGAATACTTGGTATCATTCGACCAGGACAGATTGAATCAAGATTATTTTCTTTTTATGGATTGGTTTCTTCGGAATCAAGTGCCAAATTCAGTGGACCGTGCGTCAAAGTCGTGAGGGAGCCTTTCTGTTGCTCTGGTTTCTTTGCTCATTTTTTATGCCGCTTGGTTGCTTTCTTGTTGGTTTTGTGGCTTGCGTTTTCTTGAACGATTTTAATGGAATTTATTTTCTTTGTTTCTTGAACTACATATTTTGTATCAAACTCTGGAAGACCGAGGCAGGAGATAACGATCATCTGTTAGTGCGTGCAGGTGATTGTATAGGCGACGTGCGAGCGGAGTCTTGAAGATCTCCCCTTTCTCTTCCCCGATTCTCCAACTTGTGAGTGGCCTCACTTTTGATTAGTGTCCTTCTTCCAAGTCTTTATTCTTAATAATCTGACTCGTTTATGCATTCCGATCAACTATGCCATAATAATAAAATTGAGTCAAGATAATAAGAAGTAGACATGGAAGATTGATGCTTATAACATAAAAATCTCTGAATGAACACCTTATTGCGTGTTTGTCTGCTGTGCATGTACATATTTATGTTTCAATTATATCTAGAATTTATTTATCTATAATTGTGCAATGAGTAGTACATATTTGCAATGTGATCACTTGAGAAGTAGACTATACTGTCAGAGTATGCCATGAAGTTAAGTTCCTTATGTTGTCTTGCATATTTTATTTGATAACTTAGTTTTAGATGATGTGTAGTCAAAGAAAACTTATACACAAGAGATGTAGTTCTACGAACAATCGTCGGGGCACTGGGACCGCTTTGGCCTAGGTAGAACATTTGCTAGTGTAGTCCTAGTATTGGATGGGTCCGTATGTCTGCTAAGGGCTAGCTACCCGAAGCGGAAGGGCAGCCGACCCATCCCTCATCTGACCAGTGATATGTTATATATGTTTAAAATGTGCAAACTAACTATATCTTCGTAGCAGGAAAGGTTATGGTAAGTTGTTTACAGGTGGTTCAGATGGTGCAGGTAAAAGTCACCGAGCGGTGACATATTTTTGTTATGTTATTTTATTCTATTGCAAGTTGTAAAATTTAACTAAGACAAGATAAAAAGATCAAATAATAATTATGTTGCATGTTCACATGAATAAGGTATTGATTTGGTGTATTGGGTTAGCTTGCCCTCAATGATACATTTCGAAGTACTGACCCTCTTTACAGCATATTACCCGAGCCAAGGCTTCATGGCAAGGAGCTGAAGCTCTTCCCTCAATCTTTCACTGGTCTGACGTGTTCATGTTCGTGACTTTTGAAGCGCAAGTACATATTCTCAAGGAGATGGCACACACCCTTTTGAAGCTCCTAGGCGATGGTGCAAACACGTACCCAAGGTGGCTTGCTTTTAAATTTTTGTAAGGGATGTAATATATGGATCATCTATCTCATTTTGTATCCATCTTGTAAGCCAGCGCGACACTCCTTTACTTTTGAGTCAAGAGTTTGTAACAAAGATGTTCATTATCAATACAAAAAACTTTTCTTCATTCCAATGTGTGATATTCCATTTGTGTACTCTATTGCATATGTTTCTAAACTATATCATTGTGCCTAGGCCTTATGCGGGCGCATCTTACACTCGCACAATATCATGCCCGGAGGTCGCTTATTGATTTAGCGAAAATTGGTGCGTGACATTAAGGGCCAAGCTTTGTCAATTTTTTGGCATCTCATCTAGTGCCAGAAATCTCAAAGCTCTATAAGGAGATCCCAGACGAAGTAGTGGACTCAAACACGACCACATGCGAGGTCGATTGGCAAATATTCTTTGTCGATGCTTCAAGAACGGGACCTAAAAGCAATATTATCGTTGGGATCGGGATAGTACTGATTCCCCCTTATGATTTAGTTATCCACAGCACTTACTCTCTTACAGAACTATGCTCCAACAATGTAGTAGAGTATAACGCTCTCATTATTGGACTCCAACTCGCTATAGAAGTAGGGGTAGGATATCTGGAGGCATATGACAACTCAAGGCTGATCGTCAGTCAAATCCGGGGAGAGTACGAAGTTCGGCACAAAGATTTAATCCCTTACCATCAAGTCATACTCAGTATAATTTATACTTTTGAGTGCTTCTTTATAGAGCATATACCCTGACTACAGAATATCGAGGCTGATGCCCTGGCCGGCCTCGCAGCCTCATTTGCCGTTCTGGTCAGTAATCATGAACTGATCACTATAGTCAGCCAAGAACTAGTCCACTCAAAAAACAACCTCAGCACATGCCTGGGCTATTCAGTGGAGACAGACACCAGTGTCCAAGACTGGAGACTCCTATTCATCGACTAAGCGGTCTATAGGACCCTGCCCGAGGACCCAAAGGAGTCTACTTCAATCAAGAAATGTTTTCTCTGGTTCTATTATGATGCGGCTACTAAGATGTTCTATCACCGTTCCTATGACAGACTTCTACTATGATGCTTATCGAATACAGAGGCGAAGCAAGCACTCCGTGAAGCTCATGATGGTATTTGCGGTGCACATCAACCCGTTTTGAAGTAACAAGATCATCTTTGGAGGATGGGTTATAGAGTGTTACAGGCTATGTAAGAAGGAGAAGTTGAATCAGAAAGGAGGATCAGGGGTTGTAGAGTATCTAGTGTGTCGGGTATCTATGTGTCAAGCTCCACTCCCAAAATACCGAGGGACTGGACACGTGGCAATGGCCAGCAGCACACACCAATGGGCAAACCCAATTTAATTGACCGATTATGGTGTACTTAAGCTGTAAACAATAATAAATAGGTCTATGATACAAGTCATAGTCTAATTCTAATCTCATCCACAGAAGGTAATCACAGATCAATATCAGAATAATCTATATGTAATATAAGCAACATCAAGTCTCAATAAAATATATCTCGGGAAACAATCCGATAATGAGTTTGATTCATCAATACAATAAAAGGAAATAACAGAAATAACTGAGCATAGATAAAGCAGGTACTCAGGAGAAATCTTCGGCGATCACCTCGTCCTCGGGTTCTGGTACTGCTCTAATGTATGCTCATGTCCAGTATATCTCGGGGTAGATCTTCTCTGCTAAACCTGGGGACATAATTCGGATCCAGGTCCTCAGGGGACATAGCAAGGTATAAGAATAACTCAAGCTATAATAAATACAGTGCAATAATAAATGAATCAATAGGGTAAACTATGTAACCAGCTATGTGATATGTAAGTAAGAGCATCACTAAAACTCAGACTGAGACTACTACAAGCTCTGTATCGGGGAGCCGGTAGCAGTTATACTATGTAGTTTACTATGTAGTGGGCCTACGACACTATATATAAAATCAGCCTGTAGCCTGTGTGTCTCTCCCCACCGAATATAATCACACGTCTCATATCCACGATGTCTCATGTCCATGTCATGCAAGATCATATCTAATGTAGCAAGTCATATGATAGCTATGAACATAAAGTCTATATAACAAATCCTGTAGCCTATACCGAATCACCATGAATATCTTAGAAAGATTCTGTCTCATAAACAGTGTCAGGTGTCCTATGGTATGACGTACTTGATGATGCAAGCACGAGAATGTATAGGGTTTCGATATCCATCGCTAGGTGACGTTACACAACTTCGCGTACGGAGTTG
The DNA here is from genome assembly GCA_036927795.1 of Iris macrosiphon. Taxonomy (NCBI): domain Eukaryota; kingdom Viridiplantae; phylum Streptophyta; class Magnoliopsida; order Asparagales; family Iridaceae; genus Iris; species Iris macrosiphon. The sequence goes on along the minus strand of JAYESA010000007.1, from coordinate 65,069,847 downwards.
ACACCCGAATCTTATTCGGACGTTAAGTAATGTCACACGGTCCTCGTTTGAATATTTATATCATATAATTAAAACAAGAGAACATTATGTAGCAAATACTGCAAGATTGGCAAGGTACACTTGCCTGGGGTTTGGTTACCAACAGTTGCTTCGGTTACAGTAGGATACTCAGGTACTCCAGTTGCTAAAATAAATACTACCATCATGTTCAGAAGATATCAAATATCTAGAATTGCCTGTCCATAAGTCCAATTAGGACACAGGGGCAAAAGTGACAGTTTTTTGTCAAAGCGGGGTCCACATGTGGCCCACTTCGCACCGAAAAATGTGCCAGAGACAAAGTTCTCTAAATTTGTCAAACTTAGTGACTATAAGTCCAGAACGACGATATGAACCCAACGAAATGTCCAGAACTGAATTCCGATGAGCCGATCACAAAATTGCCCGTCAAGTGGAGCCGTGGGGCCCACGATACGGGATTTTGTCAACGTTCTCAAAATCGAACCAAACTTGGGTCACAGGACCCAAAAAATGCTACGAGTCCGATGGCACAAGTTTCGTTTTGAAATGATGAGCACACACAAAGTTACAACAAGTTTCAGAACAGGGCCAATACGGAGCGTTGTCGACGGATACACGTTGATTCCGGTGTGCAAGCACATCCAAATCAACTTCCGAAAAATCCCACATGTCCGTATCGACGGCGTGCACCCTTCGGTGAAGTTCGCAGTCGTCTCGTTTAGCGGGGGGCACCCAGTTCCGAGAAAAATCAGGGCTTTAAAGACCAAGTTTTTGGTCGTTTTCACCCGCGAATAACATGCAAATTATACCTCAATAAATTGAACAAAAATAGGGTTTAAAAACTTGGCCATATGGTCTAAATTACGGTTTAAGTAGATTTTAGAAATAGTTAACAGGTTGCACGCAAAACGGTCGTGAACTTGCGAGTTTAGGACCAATTTTTGAATTTCCAGAAATAGGATTTTTTTTCCTGATTTTGTACGGGTTTCGAGGGGGTCACACGATCTATGTGCAGGATTCGATAGAATGGAAATCGGAACGACGTACAGAGAGATACTAGGCTGGAAAGACAGGTATCTCGCTGATCGAAAGGACGTGACGCGGGGGCACGGCGGCGGGGCACGACGGAGTTGTAGTGCTGCAATGGTGCTGGACTGCTCGGGTAGGGTCGTCGGCGGCGGCAGGGGCTCGGCGGTGGGAGCTCAGTGTGGTCGGCGTGTCGCCGGAGGCAGGGTCGTGGCGGAGGCTGGAGCAGCGGGGGAGGGGTTTGGTGATGGCAGTTTTGGCCCGGGGTTTTTTTTTAAAGGGATGGGGAGAGGGAGAGGGGGAGTGGGGAGGCTGGAGCGGGGGGGGGGGAACATGGCCGGGGTCATGGGCGGTTGGCCGCGTGCGGGGCAGAGCGGGGGCGGTTGACCGCGGGGTCGTAGGGTTCGTGGGAGAGAGGGGAGCGGGTTACTAGGTCGGGTTCGGGTCGGGTCGGGTTCGGTTCCGATCCGACCCGTTAGGGTTGGGGTTAGGTTCGATTCAGTTGTGTAGGGTCCGGTTCGGTTCAATTAGGGTCTGGTTCAGTCCGATTTAATTGGGTTTAAACTGGTTTAATTAAATCCTTGGTATTTAGCTATTTAAAAATAGTTTTTGAGCCCAATAAATTCCAGAAAAATTATACAACATCTAATAATTAATAATACACCAAAAATATAATTTTTGTAATATTTTAATACTTAATTTAATCCATAAAAATATTAATCCCTGAAGGACATTTTTAATAATTAATAAAAAATCACCAAAAATTAAGAAAATTTATTTTTTTAAAATTAAAAAAAACAGTGTGTTTCAATCTACCCACCTTAAAAGAATTGCGTTCTCGCAATTAAGAAAATAATCGATAGCAGAGATGACGTGGTTGTAAGAAATATTTGTTGAAGTACGACACAGAAAATAAGAAATCATGCACAAGGAAAATTTGAGAGAAAGTGTTAAGCATAACACATAGGGAAGGGATAAAGTATTTCCCTAGACAATGAAAGTTAGGAAATTCAAGGGTAAAAAATCTTGTTACAACAAAGAAAACTATAGCTTATGAAAACTAGGTTATCAATTACTAACAAGTTTAAAATACTAGGTTATCAAACATTAACAGGTTCAAGATACTAGGTTTAAGGCTAAGGTCATGAACTAACATGCATGTGCTATGGTATTACTAGGAATAGATAGCTGTGAATAACTCAAATCTTACGCGTATTTGCTACTCCACGAGTCTGCGCGTCCTCCATTGTTATCGCAAAAGCTGGTCTACGTTCTTGTGATGGCGTCCTTTGCTGTTGCTGGGCCTGCTGAAAGAGTGCTTCCTGGGGTACGAAAGGTAGCCTCGGTGCTGGTATAGCTTGTCGGTTTAACATTAGTGCTCCCTCTCGATGCTCAGGACAATCCTTGGCTAAATGTTGGCTGGATCCGCAAATCAATCATAATCCCAACTTGCATCTGCATTCGCTCTCTTGATTGCCTCGCTTGCCACAATATTGACATGTTGGTCGTATCTGTGGAGATGCTTTAGTTGGCTGGTGCATGTGAGTTCTCTTTGCAGCTTCTTCCTGTGGTGGTCTGGCTGGTGCTGATGTGAATGGCCGCTTAAGGCTGGACTCTCTCCTGATGATGCGCTCCATGCGTCGGGCTGCAGCAAGGACGTCCGTGTATGAAGTAGGTACAACAGATCCGATCAATCTCTGTATCTCAAATTTTAGTCCATCAAAGAACTTCTCAGCCTTCTCCTCTTCTATCGGGATCAGGGTAGGGGCAAAGTGACTCAGACGAATGAACTCTGTATTATACTCTTCCACTGTCACACTGTCTTGAGTGAGGTAATTGAACTTGTCCCGAAGTTCTGATCGAGCAATAGATGGAATATACATCTCCTGAAAGAGTCTGTAGAACTCCACCCAAGTGACTCGGTCTGGTCCGAGCCGACTCTCCTCAGATAGCGACCAGTGATGTGCATTGCCTGTTAACTGCATTCTGACTGCAGTCATCCAACGTTCCCTTGGAAGCTCAGCTACTTCTAATTGATGTTGAGTGTTTGTGAGCCACTCATGAACTTCAGTGGGCTCCTCCTTGCCTGAAAAGGTACGGGGTTTCAACTGGCAAAAATCGGTAATAGATCCCGTCGATGGCCCTCTAGCTGGTAGGTTCTCCTTCTCCAGCACGGTCACTATACTATTTCTCAGATTCTCTGCCTCGTGATGCTGAGCCTCTTGATAAATCTGCTATTGGGCTTGTATCATTGCATAGATCATTTGAAATATCTGTTGTTCGTCCGTAGCCTGCCCTTGTGGGAATATGGGTATTGGTGGAGTAAACTGTGGCGGAGGTAGAATATCGTCTCGCCGGAATCTTGAGCTATGCTAATTGGCTTGTCTGCTTTGATATGCTGATTGACCTCCATCCACTAGTGTTACTTCATCTTCGTTGGTTACCACAGCACATTGTGACAGGAGTCTCATTATTTGCTCCTGGATCCATTCTGCATCCAAAATAAACTATAAGAGGAGCACAGAGGAATCAAGGCAGGATGCATGTCAAAAAATTAATTCGAATCTGATATAGATATCAAGAACGATTCAATCAAGTGGATTCAATCCACAAAAACCATGTTACGCCCCAGTCCCAAAATACCGTGGGAATGGACACGTGGCAATGGCCAGCAGCACACACCAATGGGCAATCCTAATTTAATGGACCCATTAGGGTGTAATTAAACTGTAAACAATAATAAATAGGTCTACAATACAAGTCACAGTCTAATTCTAATCTCATCCACAAAAGGTAATCACAGATCAATATCAAAATAATCTATATGTAATTTAAGCAACATCAAGTCTCAATAAAATATATCTCGGGGAACAACCCAATAATGAGTTTGATTCATCAATACAATAAACAGGAAATAATAGAAATAACTGAGCATAGATAAAGCAGGTACTCAGGAGAAATCTTCGGCGATCACCTCATCCTCGGGTTCTGGTACTGCTCCAATGTATGCTCCTGTCTCGTAGATCTCCTCTGCTAAACCTTGGGACATAATCCGGATCCAGGTCCTCAGGGGACATAGCAAGGTACAAGAATAACTCAAGCGATAATAAATGTAGTGTAATAATAAATGAATCAATAGGGTAAACTATGTAACCAGCTATGTGATATACAAGTGAGAGCATCACTAGAACTCAGGCAATGACTACTACAATCTCTGTGTCGGGGAGCCGGTAGCAGTTATACTATATAGTTATACTATATAGTTTACTATTTAGTGGGCCTACGACACCATATATAAAATTAGCCTGTAGCCTGTGTATCTCTTCCCACCCAATGTAATCACACGTCTCATGTCCACGATGTCTCATGTCTACGATGTCTTATGTCCATGTCACGCAAGATCATATCTAATGCAGCAAGTCATATGATAGCTATGAACATAAAGTCTATGTCACAAATTCTGTAGCCTATACAAAATCACCATGAATATCTCAGGAAGATTCTGTCTCATGAACAGTGTCAGGTGTCCTATGGTATGACGTACTTGATGATGCAAGCACGAGAATGTATAAGGTTTCGATATACATTGCTAGGAGACGTTACACAACTCCGCATACGGCGTTGACACCCGAAACTTGTTTGGACATTAAGTAATGTCACACGGTCCTGGGTTGAATATTTATATCATATAATTAAAACAAGAGAACATTATGTAGCAAATACTGCAAGATTGACAAGGTACACTTGCCTAGGGTTTGGTTACCAACAGTTGCTTCGGTTACAGTGGGATCTTCAGATACTCCTCCGGTTGCTGAAATAAACACTACCATCATGTTCAGAAGATATCAAATAGCTAGAATTGCCTGCCCATAAGTCCAATTTGGACACAGGAGCAAAAGTGACAGTTTCTGGTCAAAGCAGGGTCCACAGGTGGCCCTCTTCGCATCGAAAAATGTGCCAAAGACAAAGTTCTCAAAATTTGTCAAACTTAGTGTCTACAAGTCCAGAACGATGATACGAACCCAACGAAATGTCCAGAACTTGATTCCGATGAGCCGATCACAAAATCGCCCATCAAGTGGAGCCGTAGGGCCCACGATACGGGATTTTGTCAATGTTCTCAAAATTGATCCAAACTTGGGTCACAGGACCAGAAAAATGCTACGAGACCAATGGCGCAAGTTTTATTTTGAAACGACGAGCACACACAAAGTTACAACGAGTTTCAGAACAGGACCGATAAGGGGCGTTGTCGACGGATACGCGTTATTTCCGGTGTGCACGCACATCCAAATCAACTTCCGCGAAATCCTACATGTCCGTATCGACGGCGTGCACTCTTCGGTAAAGTTCGCACAAGATCAAGTGACCTCGTTTAGCGGGGCACACCCAGTTCTGAGAAAAATTAGGGCTTTAAAAGACTAAGTTTTTGGTCATTTTCACCCGCGAATAACTTGCAAATTAAACCTCAATAAATTGAACAAAAATAGGATTAAAAAACTTGGTCATATGGTATAAATTATTGTTCAAGTAGATTTTAGAAATAGTTAACAGGTTGCACGCAAAACGGTCATGAACTTGCGAGTTCGGAACCAATTTCTGAATTTTTAGAAATGGGTTTTTTTTCCTGATTTTGTGTCACAATTTACGACCGACACAGGATGCGATACCCTGAACGAGTTATATGAGTTTCGAGGGGGTCACGCGGACTATACGCAGGATTCGATAAAACGGAAATCGAAACAACGTACAGAGAGATACGAGGCTGGGAAGACAGGTACCTCGCTAATCAAAAGGACGCGACGCAGGGGCACGGCGGCGGGCCACGACGGTGGCGGCGGCGAAGTTGCAGTACTGCGGCGGCACTGGACTGCTCGGGGAGGGTCATCGCCGATGGCAGGGGCTCGACGGTGGGATCTCGGTGTGGTCGACGTGTCACCAGAGGCAGGGTCGTGGCGGAGGCTAGATCAGCGGGGGTGGGGTTTGGTGATGGCAGTTTCGGCTCGGGGGGGGGGGGTTTAAAAGGAAGGGAAGAGGGAGAGGGGGACCGGGGAGGCCAGAGCGGCGGGGGGGGGGACGTGGCCGGGGTCTTGGGTGGTTGGCCGTGTGCAGGGCGGAGAGGGGGCGGTTGGCCGCGGGGTCGTGGGGTTCGTGGGAGAGAGAGGGGAGCGGGTTACTGGTTCGGGTTCTGGTCAGGTTGGGTCCGGATCCGATTCGACCCGTTAGGGTTGGAGTTGGGTTCGGTTCAGTTGAGTGGGGTCCGGTTCGGTTCAATTAGGGTCCGGTTCAGTCCGGTTTAATTGGATTTAAGCTGGTTTAATTAAATCCTTGGTATTTAGCTTTTTAAAAATAGTTTTTGAGCTCTATAAATTGTAGAAAAATTACACAACATCCAATAATTAATAATACACCCAAAATTATAATTTTTGTAATATTTTAATACTTAATTTAATCCATAAAAATATTAATCCCTAAAGGATATTTTTAATAATTAATTAAAAATCACCAAAAATCCAGAAAATTTATTTTTTTAAAAATTAAAAAAAATTGGGTATTACAATCTACCCACCTTAAAAGAATTGCGTCCTCACAATTAAAAAAATAACCGACAACAGAGATGTCACGGTTGCAAGAAATATTTGTTGAAGCACGACACAGAAAATAAGAAATTATGCACAAGGAAAAATTGAGAGAAAGGGTTAAGCATAACGCATAGGGAAAGGATAATGTATTTCCCTAGACAATGAAAGTTAGGAAATTCAAGGATAAAGAAATCTGGTTAGAGCAAAGGAAACTACAGCTTATGAAAACTAGGTTATCAATCACTAACAAGTTCAAAATACTAGGTTATCAATTATTAACAGGTTCAAGATACTAGGTTTAAGGCTAAGGTCATGAACTAACAGACACATGCTATGGCATTACTAGGAATAGATAGCTATGAATAACTCAAAAGCTTATCCGCGTCCTTGTGATGGCGTCATTTGATGTTGATGGGCCTGCTGAAAGCGTGCTACCTGGGGTGCCAAAGGTGGCCTCGGTGCTGGTAAAGCTTGTCGGTTTAACATTAGTGCTCCCTCTCGATGCTCAGGACAATCCTTGGCTAAATATTAGTTGGATCCGCAAATCAAACATAATCCTAACTTGCGTCTGCACTTGCTCTCATGATATGCTCGCTTGCCACAATATTGACATATAGGTAGTATCTGCGGAGATGCTCTGGGTGGCTGGTGTATGTGAGATGTCTTTGCAGATTCTCCCTGTGGTGCTCTAGCTGGTGCTGATGTAAATGGACGCTTAAGGCTGGACTCTCTCCTGGTGACGCGCTCCATGCATCGGGCTGTAGCAAGGACGTCAGTGTATGAAGTAGGTACAATGGATCCGATCAAGCTCTGTAGCTCAATATTTAGTCCGTCGAAGAACTTCTCAGCCTTCTCCTCTTCTGTCGGGATCAGGATAGGGGCAAAGCGACTCAGACGAATGAATTCCGCATTATACTCTTCTACTGTCATACTGTCTTGAGTGTGGCGATTGAACTTGTTCCGAAGTTCTGATCGAGCAATAGATGGAATATACATCTCCTGAAAGAGTCTGGAGAACTCCTCCCAAATGACCCTGTCTGGTCCTAACCGACTCTCCTCAGATAGCCACCAGTGATGTGCATTGCCTGTTAACTGCATTCTGAATGCAGTCATCCAACGTTCCCTTGGAAGCTCAACTGCTTCTAATTGATGTTGAGTGTTTGTGAGCCACTCATGAACTTCAGTGGGCTCCTCCTTGCCTGAAACGGTACGGGGCTTCAGCTGGCGGAAATCGGTGATAGATCCTGTCGATGGCCGTCGAGTTGGTAGGTTCGCCTTCTCCAGTGCAGTCACTATACTATTTCTCAGATTCTCTGCCTTATGACTCTGAGCCTCTTGATGAATCTGCTGTTGGGCTTGCATTATTGCATAGATCATTTAAATATCTGTTGTCCGTCCATAGCCTGCCCTTCTAGGAATATGGGCATTGGTGGAGTAAACTGCTGCGGAGGTGGAATATCGTCTCGCCAGAATCTTGAGGTATGCTGATTGGCTTGTCTGCTTTAATGTGCTGATTGACCTCCATCCACTAGTGTTACTTCATCTTCGTTGGTTACCACAACACCTTGTGGCAGAAGTCTCATCGTTTGCTCGTGGATCCATTACTCTGCATCCAAAATAAACTATAAGAGGAGCACAGAGGAATCAAGGCAGGATGCATGTCAAAAAATTAATTCGAATCCGATATAGATATCAAGAATGATTCAATCAAGTGGATTCAATCCACAAAAACCATGTCACACCCCAGTCCCAAAATACCGGGGGACTGGACACGTGGCATTGGCCAGCAGCACACACCAATGGGCAAACCTAATTTAATGGACCCATAAGGGTGTACTTAAGCTGTAAATTACAATGAATAGGTCTACGATACAAGTCACAGTCTAATTCTAATCTCATCCACAGAAGGTAATCACAGATCAATATCAGAATAATCTATATGTAATATAAGCAGCATCAAGTCTCAATAAAATATATCTCAGAGAACAACCTGATAATGAGTTTGATTCATCAATAAAATAAACAAGAAATAACAGAAATAACTGAGCATAGATAAAGCAGGTACTTAGGAGAAATCTTTGGCGATCACCTCGTCCTCGGGTTTTGGTACTGCTCCAATGTATACTCTTGTCCTGTACACCTTGGGGTAGATCTCCTCTGCTAAACCTGGGGAAATAATCCGGATCCAGGTCCCCAGGGGACATAGCAAGGTACAAGAATAACTCAAGCCAGAATAAATGCAGTACAATAATAAATGAATCAATAGGGTAAACTATGTAACCAGCTATGTGATATGCAAGTGAGAGCATCACTAGAACTCAGGATGAGACTATTACAACTCTGTGTCAGGGAGCCGGTAGAAGTTATACTATGTAGTTATACTATGTAGTTTACTATGTAATGGGCCTACAGCATCATATATAAAATTAGCCTGTAGCCTGTGTGTCTCTCCCCACCCAATGTAATCACACGTCTCATGCCCGCGATGTCTCATGTCCATGTCACGCAAGATCATATCTAATACAGCAAGTCATATTATAGCTATAAACATAAAGTCTATGTCACAAATCCTGTAGCCTATACAGAATCACCATAAATATCTCAGGAAGATTCTGTCTCATGAACAGTGTCAGGTGTCCTATGGTATGATGTACTTGATGATGCAAGCACGAGAATGTATAGGGTTTCGATATCCATCGCTAGGTGACGTTATACAACTTCGCGTACGACGTTGACACCCGAATCTTGTTCGGACGTTAAGTAATGTTACACGATCCTGAGTTGAATATTTATATCATATAAGTAAATCAAGAGAACATTATGTAGCAAATACTGCAAGATTGGCAAGGTACACTTTGGACACAGGGGCAAAAGATATCAAATAACAAGATTGGCAATGTATAGGGTTTGGTAACCAACAGTTGCTTCGGTTATAGTAGGATCTTCAGGTACTCCTCCGGTTGCTGAAATAAATACTACCATTATGTTCAGAAGATATCAAATAGCTAGAATTGCCTATCCATAAGTCCAATATGGACACAGGGGCAAAAGTGACAGTTTTTGGTCAAAGCGGAGTCCACATGTGGCCCACTTCACACCAAAAAATGTGCCAAAGACAAAGTTCTCCAAATTTGTCAAAATTAGTGTCTACAAGTCCAGAACGATGATACGAACCCAACGGAATGTCCAAAATTGGATTCCGATGAGCCGATCACAAAATTGACCGTCAAGTAGAGTCGTGGGGCCCACGATACGGAATTTTGTCAACATTCTCAAAATCAAACCAAACTTGGGTCACAGGACCAAAAAAATGCTACGAGTCCGATGGCGTAAGTTTCGTTTTGAAACGACGAGCACACATAAAGTTACAATGAGTTTCAAAACATGGTCGATACGGGGCATTGTCGACGGATACGCGTTGATTCCGGTGTGCACGCACATCCAAATCAACTTTTGCAAAATCCCACACGTCCGTATCGACAGCGCGCACCCTTCGGTAAAGTTTGTACACGACCAAGTCACCTCGTTTAGCGGGGCGCACCCAGTTCCGGGAAAAATTAAGGCTTTAAAAGACCAAGTTTTTGGTCGTTTTCACCTGCGAATAACATGCAAATTACACCTCAATAAATTAAACACAAATAGGGTTTAAAAACTTGGTCATATGGTCTAAATTACCGTTCAAGAAGATTTTAGAAATAGTTAACAGGTTGTACGCAAAACGGTCGTAAACTTGCGAGTTCGGGACCAAATTTTAAATATTCAAAAATGGTTTTTTTTTTCTGATTTTGTGTCACGATTTGTGACCGACAAAGGATGCGATAGCCCGAACGAGTTGTACGGGTTTCGAGGGGGTCATGCGGTCTATGCGCAAGATTTGACAGAATGGAAATTGGAACAACGTACAAAGAGATACGAGGCTGGAAAGACAGGTACCTCGCTGATCGAAAGGATGCGACTCGGGGGCACGGCGGTGGGGCACGACGGAGTTGCAGTGCTGCGGTGATGCTGGACTGCTTGGGGAGGTTCTTCGCCAGCGGCAGGGGCTCGGGGGCGGGAGCGCGGTATGGTCGGCGTGTCGCCGGAGGCAGGGTTATGGCGGAGGCTGGAGCAGCGGAGGAGGGGTTTGGTTATGGCAGTTTCGGCTCGGGGGGGGTTTAAAAGGAAGGGAAGAGGGAGAGGGGGAGCGGGGAGGCCAGAGCGGGGGGGGGGGAATGTGGCCGGGGTCGTGGGCGGTTGGCCGCGTGCGAGGCGGAGCGGGGGTGGTTGGCCGCGGGGTCATGGGGTTCGTGGGAGAGAGAGGGAAGCGGGTTACTGGGTCGGGTTTGGGTCGGGTCGGGGCCGGATCTGATCTGACCCATTAGGGTTGGGGTTGGGTTCGGTTCAGTTGAGTGGGATCCGGTTCGGTTTAATTAGGGTCCGGTTCAGTCCAGTTTAATTGGGTTTAAGTTGGTTTAAGTTGGTTTAATTAAATCCTTGGTATTTAGCTATTTAAAAATAATTTTTGAGCCCAATAAATTTCAAAAAAATTACACAACATCCAATAATTAATAATACACTCAAAATTATAATTTTTGTAATATTTTAATACTTAATTTGATCCATGAAAATATTAATCCCTGAAGGACATTTTTAATAATTAATTAAAAATCAACAAAAATCCAGAAAATTTATTTTTTAAAAAATTAAAAAAAAAGGGTGTTACACTATGTGAGCAGAGTAATACTTATGTGTGTGTGTATTTCTCGTGAGGTGAGTATCAGAGATATGGGGAAACTCGAGTAATGTGGAGCAATTATGAAGTAAACTTAGGGTAAACTTGAGGCTAGTAGGTGCTCATGTTATAGAGTAAGAAGTGTATCAGTTGATCAGGATTAGCAAGGGGTACCAGGGTATGTGTATTTTGGGTTGAGTCTCTGTTAAAGAGCTAGGAAGTACCCAGTGCACTTCAGGCAAGGAAACAAGCATGAGTGCTTTGTCTCGAGCAGTAACTGTGCTTTGTCTCAAGTAGCAGCAGTAGCTGCATGGTGTCGAGCATCCGTGGATGAGGTTGGGTGTGTGTGTTGACAATGTGCACAGATATAGAGGAATTTTAGACCAGGTAAGGAGCAGTGACTGTAAGAAGGAATATAAGGGTCTTTGGAGTGGTAGAATGTAGGATTTGTGATATATCATAGACATATGTTATTGTATTAATAACCATGCATTAGTGTACTATATTCACATAGATGTATAGGTATATATATAGTTGTGTTAGTTGGAATATTGCAATTAGGATCAGATAAAAGATTTAGGGGCTTTGGGAATGGTTTGGAGTGACTGTAGCAAGGGAGTGTATGCACTCCAGGTTTTAGTAATGTGTGTGGATGTTTGTAGGGTAATATTTCTTTGTGAGAGTTAGTGTAGGAGGTAGTGAGGGCATAGTGGGTACATGAGTGGAGGAAATGTTGGGACCTATGCAAACAAGGATAAGGTGGTACAAGGTAGTGTTAAATTGGCTACAGAAACTTGGGTACTAAGAGTGTGATGTTGTGCTTTGGTATCAGTAACAAGTTTCCAACTTCTACAGTAATGCAGTGTTAATATGTAGAAATCCATATATTTCTATACACTATCAGATCCTATAGTGTCAGGTGATAGGGGTGAGTGTAGGATAAGGTAAGTGAGGTATCAATGTGATACTAGTATGAGGTATCATGATACAAGTTAGGAAGTAGATTAGTATATGTGTTATGCTTTAAGTTAAGTGTTATAGTTGTGTGTAAGCAGTGTGGTATCTTGATACCAAGAGAGCATTTGTATCAAGAGAAGAAAAGTGAGAAGCTAGTGCAGGTATTGGAGATGGGTAAGATGTCAGGTATTCGAGAGTAAGTGTGAGAGTGCTAGTTAAGAATAGATAAGTGAGGTTATTTAGGGGTGTGTCTATGTGAAATTATATGAGTAAAGTGTGTCAGTTAGTGTATGTTATGTGGTGTATCAGTGGTTAAGGGTATTTGAATAGTTTTGTGTTTGAAGGACATTCATGAGGGAATTTAGGTCTGTGGGGGGTATCCAGGATGTGTTCAGATGTAAGTTAAGTATAATAAGTTAGGTGTGGGTAATTAGTTATGATACTAAGGTAATGATAATTAGTAAATATAACTATTATATCATACTAACTAGTAAATATAACTATTATATCATACTAACTAGTATATTTAGATGTTATATATATAGATACTTGATGATATTAGTTAGATTGACTAGTATTGGACCTAGAAACCTTGACTAGTTTGACCCTAAAAGTCAACTATTTAGGTAGTTTGACCTAGTTTGACCAATATGACCTACTCTTAACCTAGAAAACTATATTTAGCTTACTTAAACTTGTTTTTACTTTATTACACCAAATAACATGCAATCATTTATATAGGTTTGTTTGATACCACTTCGGACACCGATTTGCATCATTTGCTCAGGACTACAGGCGAGTATATTCTCTGATAGTTTCTATTATTTGATATTTACTATAATTCTCATACTTAGTGATGTCCTACTTGATTCTCGGACATGATTGTTACACGGATTAGTTTATATAGATTTTAGTTACTATATATTATTTTTCACATTCATTGTACACCTCGATCACCTTGCTCATATGTTGATTCCACCTTGTCTTTCGTCTATCGTGATATGACTTGATTGGGATATATTGCATGATTATGGATAGCCAATCCTATTGGATTGAGCCATACTCTTATGTGATTGTGGATTGCCTATCCTATTGGATTGAGCCATACTATTGCGTGATTATGGATACCAATCCTATTGGATTGGGCTGTACTATTGTGTTACTGTAGATAGCCAATCCTATTGGATTGAGCCGTACTATTGTGGATAGCCAACCATACGTTACCCGTATGATTGAGCCTTACTATTATGGATATTGATTATTGATTATTGACTATTGGTTAAACACATGCTGGAGTAGAATTTCACAACACATAGTTAGTACAGTTCCTTCCTACCTATTTCCTATTCATTGTGATACTCTTTATTGTTCCATCTTCTTATTTTTTACATGACCTGTTATATAGTATAGTTATTTATTTCTATATTGTTGCTGATAGTTATGTTTTTATTTTTTATTCTTATCATGTATAAACTCACTATTACAGTTTTATAGTCTTTGTCAATTAATTGGAACTGCTATTGGGTTATACTTTTCTCCATTCCTGACTGAATATATTTTTCAGACGACGACTTAGAGGACTGGTGTCTGACATATTACGGACCACAGGAGGGAGTGGAGACCATGGGCCCTAACTTTCAGGAGTGATTACTAGGAGGACTAGCCGGATTTGGGGGAGTGGGATGGGGAGTAGTGTGCTTGAGTAATGATCTTCATCTCCCAAATAGGATATTGTAGGTGTTCCCGGTTATGGGTCAGGTCATTTAGGGGCTTGGTAGAACCTGGTGAACCAGGCCTACTACTAAACATTGATTCCTTCTTTAAAATATATCCCTTCCATCGGAACCCTGTCTCAATCGGTCGAGCAAGAAAAGAAGGAAAGCGAACACTTTATTCCCTTCCCGTCAGAGCTAGCAATCCCGTCTCTTCTTATTCCTAAGAATATTCTATTAGTGCAAGAAAATATTAACTCAAATTTGATCATACTGGTGCTTATTCAAGTGCCAATCTTTCGGCTGTGACCGGTGCGGCTCTACTGTTGAACCTGTTTCACTCTTCGAAGAGAAAACTTGAGTAATGTAATGAAACGGATTCTGGGATTGAAGGAACCTGCTCAAATGAATGAATTTACGTATAAAGAAGAACTTGTCACTTGATATCTTAGTTACATTACTTAGCTTTTGTAATGGATCTGTCTCCAGCTATTAGACTTGAGATGTATTTGATACTTTAGAATTTTGATGATGTTGATAGACTCTTAGACTTGGATAGTGGTTGTAGCTATTCTAGCTTAAGACTTTATGATTTCTTTCCTTATATAATATTGTGCCACTTCTTCCTTATAGATCATTGTGATTGAGTATTGATTATCACTACTTATTATCATATTGTCCTTCTTTTGGAGTTGTGATGACTTTGACAGGTTATGATTATTATTACATGAAATGATTAGATAGTATTGTTGACTTAGATATTGTTCAATCACCGATGCTATGACGTATGCTGGACATACCCACGTACTCGTGTCCTCACACCGGGTGCAGGTCGTGACACATATTCGGCAACTAAACAAAGATATATGCAACACATATAGCCCGTCAGCATGTCGACTATACGTAGCAGGGTAGTACACCCACAAAAGGGAGAATAATGTATGTGTGCACAAGCTCAAGAGAGAAAATAGAAAAGAAAGCATCTTTATTCCCTCGTTGGACCATCAACGGAGTAAAGGAGTCACTGCAGTACTCGATCTCCATCGCCACATTCCCCTGATAAAAAAATATTATACCTAGATCTTTTGTCTAGGATTTCTTTATACTTATTTTGTTTGTATGCATCCAAGTTCCTTTCAACACTTGTAATGGAAAACACAAGATTTGAAAAGGACCAGAATGCACGTAATCTTTTAAATATATATATGGAGAGGTTATACATATCATTTTTGAAGAAGGTCATTTTATTACTAACTTCTGGTAATTAGTATAATTTATGACCCGAAGGCCGACAAACTTAGGCAGAAGGCCACATCACGGCTAAGGGACCGCACCCGATCCAATGGCCCAATCCAGGACATAATCCGCCAGCCCGTGCCTGTACCTGCATCTCAGCACCCGACCCGCTAGCTAACCCATGTTTGCAATAGCATAACAGCACCCGACCCGCTAGCCAACCCATGTTTACAATAGCACAACAACACCCGACTTGCCTGACCCACACCAGCTGTACCATATTAATTTTCTACTATTTAAGAATTTAATCTGCCTCCCCAAGGTTGGTTTTATATTATGGAATTATCCTATATGACATAGGTTGGATTGGATTGAGTGGTTAAGATTAAAAGAGGTAGACCCCACTATCTTTTAATCTCAACCACTCAATCCCAATCCAACCAATATAACATAAGGTGGTTCCATAATATAAAACCACCCGGGTGGTTCTATAACATTACTATATATATATATATATATATATATATATATATATATATATATATATATATATATATATATATGGAAAATAATATTTTGCCTGCGGGTTATGACTGTGAATTGGCCCGCGGGGCCATGCGGCAATATCTCACTGCCCCCTGCTAACATAGGCCTACCACCGGGCCCTCGACCAGTGGAAGGTTGCCACCTAGCCCCGCGGGCTAACCCGCGGTCACAACCGGCGGGCCAAATAGTGCCTCTCCCAGAATACTGAGTAAATACGGGGAACATGGCCAACTTCACCGTACAAGGTATAAATATATCGTACGACAGTCACGATTGTCACTAGACTATGGGGTGCATACTACAATAGAGTCTCCTATGGCTTCACAAAATATCTATGTCTCCATCAGTCAAACAAGAAGTAGTAAATATATATTATGTAAGATAAAGCAGTCTTACCATATAGCATTTTTGCCGCTGAGAAAGCTTGCCACATAGTAGTCTCGTCACATAGAATTCTTGCCTCAGAGAAAGCTCGCCGCATAACAGTCTCGCCGGATAGAATTCTCGCTGTAGAGAATCCTCGTTGTTGAGAAAGTTTGCCGCATAGAATTCTTGCCGGTAAGAAATCTCACCGCATAACAGTCTCGCGGCAGAGAATTCTCGTCGCAAAGAATTCTCGCCACCTAGAATTCTCTCTCGCCGCAGAGAAAGCTCACCGCATAACAGTCTCGCCGTATAGAATTCCATGCGTAGAAACAAGATTCTAAGCATAAACTGGTCATCTTCCCCAAAACAGCAGTTGAGAAACCCATAAAAAATTTTAAAACTTGTTTTGGCCATAATTTTTTTATTTTAAGTCAAAATTAAATATTTCAAAGGTCAAATTGCATGAAATTAAATTCTCTATAACATGGTAGAATTAGTTTCTAAATTTTTTACATTTGAGAGATCAATTCCACAAAATATCTGAAAAGTACTATTTTTAAATGTAGATCTACTCAAAATCTTTCACCAAAATAAAAAATACCATATACTAAAAGTTAAAGAAAATTCAGAGACATTTTTGATCAAAAATATTTTTTATTTACTAAAAATAAAAATATGATAAAATTCATGGTGTCTCCAATTTGAGCAAGGTGTACTTACCTTGGTAGCTATATAGTCTAGCCTTTACTCTTCCTAAAAGGAGCAAAGAAAGCATTTCCTAGTTTCTAGTTCCTAAGGTTTGTTCTTGAGGGAGAAGAGTGAAAAGAAAATGAAGAGAGGAAGGAAAGAAAGATGAAAAATAAGAGTAGAGAGAGAAAAAGTATTATATATACACACATTTATAGGGGAAGGGGTGATCTAGCCTTGTCATCAATCCATGCTCTCTCCTAAGCCATCTCAACCATCCAAGAAAATACAAGGGTTCAACTAGAATGAACCGGGTAAGAACTCATATCAAACCAAAATCCAACCATGAGAAATATGACAACAAAATATACAAAGGTACATAACACAATATAAGTAAATTCCCAAGAAAAAAATTAAATACCAACAATTCAAAATACAAAATCTGGGAACGGACATGACATCTCAACCATTCATAGAAAAAATTCATCCTCAACATTTTACTAAAGCTAGTTGAGCTGATCACCAGTACTAAAAAAGCTCAAAAAAATATGGCTGGCTCAATATCAAAACAAAATATGACATATAGATATATAATGAAAGCAACAATAATATAAATAAATTCGTAAGCAATAACACAACCTGAAAAGAGAAGAGTTGGAGGTATATGAAAAAATATGTCTCCTAAGTCATCTGGGTAGAAATTTGTTCTCGCTGGCCTACGCTAACTCCCATAATGGACAAGGAGCAAGTCTCAAGGTAAGTCAATTCAGTCAAAGATATGACTCTGTCCATGACATACCTTCATAGTTGGTACACATCATACGAATGCAGAATAATGGGATTAGAAAATCATCGAATATGTGGAACCAGGAGAAATAAAATTGAAGGAAGCCCAGGACATACCAAACTCTGCCTGTCCATGCCTTGGGGCTGCTGCAACTGTGCCCTCAGTCTGACTAGGCTGTTGTAGCCTCTGATAACCCCACTGGTGCTCCCTCTGCTGAAATATCTAAGCCTGTGTCGACAATGAACGCTGAGCTACTGGCCTTACCACTAGTATTGGTCCTCAATGTGGCATTGCCCCTGGAGAAGACAGTGCCAAAAACTGCTAAATTGGCCCTCCTGGCCTCTTCATCTGCGGGCAATTGGTTATCACGTGGTCTGAACTACCATAAATCTATTACTACCCATTCGTTGTCCTGCATACATCTCGCGTGTGACCTCCCTTGCCACAAATGGTATAACCCACTAGCGCCCCCTGGCGCTGCTGTTGATACCTTGGCTGGTGCCGAGCTGGTGCCGTCATAAATGATGTTGCTGGACTTCGTGGTGCTGAATCATGAATACGAACACGAGGGTTTAGTGCTGACATCCGAGGTACTTCTTCTCTGCCTCCACTCTGGATATGTGACCTCTTCTGACCTTCAGTCATCGCTGACAACTCTAGACATGTGACCTCTTCTGAACAAACATTCGAGGTACTGCTTCTCCGTCGCTACTCTGGACATATTGAATAGAGGTTGGGGTTGAGGATACAATATCAAGGTTGGTGATCAAAGACAGTCCAAGGTCTTGAGGTTTGTTCACTTTCTTCTCCTATTTATTGTATGTGGCATGATGATAATTTCTTTGTTTAGGAAATCAGGTGCCTTATTGGTGATAAAGTTAAGAAATATGAATTTATTGACTGTATGCTTCTCATTATAGTCACAGGGAATGCCTGTGACATCCTAAATAATGTTTGGTTTCCTCTTCTTATTTGGTCTATTGAACTTTTGGCTAGCTATATGTGAGAAAGAAATAGTATGTAAGGAATATTAGTGTTAGTGGTTAGTGGATGTTTTCGTGTGATTGTTGTATTCAGTTTGAGAGTATGTAAATGGTGAGGGTGTGCTAGTGAGATACTTGTGGTGTAAGTGTCACGACCCAGTGCCAAAATACGTAGGACTAGGACACGTAACCATGCCAGCCGCAAGTATATGGCAACTCCAATATATGGAAACCATAACACATGCGTACGCTGTATAATGAACAATAATTCATAAGTGGTAAAACTATCACAAGTCACGGGGTATAATCTAATCTCATCCACAGAAATCAAATAGAAATAAATAACCAATATCTATGAAATTATATCTCAATATAAAGTATCTAAAGATGACAGTCGGATGGAAATAAATCTACTGCCGAACTAGAATATGGAATAAACAAGATAAATACAATATAAGTACAACATCTAACAATCACGAGGCTCGAAGAGAAGACCTCCTCGAAATATATAAGTAGCTAGTTCGGGTCTGCGCTCTTGCGAATACTCATGAACATCTACACCTGAAAAGGGACCAGGTCCTCAGAGGGACATAACAAGATTCATAGAAATATGCCATAAAGTAAATACTAAATAAATAAAAGGGGTGCGCTAACCATCTAAGTGAAATACAACTTGAAGGCAACTTTGAGTGTATGGGAAAGTGTAGACTAGACATATGCTGACGTAATTCACCAATTGTGACAACTGGCTAGTATATGCTATATATGCCCCCATACAAGGGCGATGTAATATAATAACGTCCATACCGCTCCAAAGAACGGGGAATCTGCATAGTATAACGTCCATACCGCTCCGAAGAACGGGGAATCTGTATAGTATATAACGTCCATACCGCTCCGAAGAATGGGGCATCTGAATAATATAATGTCCATACCGCCCCGAAGAATGGGGCATCTGAATAATATAACGTCTATACCGTTCCGAAGAATGGGGCATCTGCATAAAGGAAGTGGGTGTCCCGTACGCCTACCAGTTGTCCTCCCCGCCCAATGATCTATGCATGTTGTATCCACAACATGCCTTAGCTACTACGCCGAGGCATCGTAACTCTGGCTCATACTCTATCGCTAGAACAATAGCCAAACCTTACAACCAAACAAGGACAAGGATTGGGCCATCGTACCACGATAGTATATGTTCCGCCTACTAATAACTGCTAAGTCTTCTAACATGCATCACTATTAGCAGTTATGCCCTATCCGTCGTACGACCTACACGTACAGGTGGCCAACCGCATAAGCAAGTCCGTGCCATATATGAGACTCACAACACATGTATGAAATGTGTCAAGGCCTGGGTAGTCATACCGATAACTCCATAACTTTAGGTGGGTCTACTAGACACTAGGTCAGACACAAGTCCTAACGTCAACGCCTTCGTTGACTGCACCCGAGTCTCTCTCGGACGCGCACAATTATATAATATAAAATAATAAATATGCAACTAATAATATAACTAAATTTAAATAGTACAACAAGGCAAGGTATACTTGTCTAGCAAGAGAGCTGCAAAGTGTAACGTCTAGATGTCAAACACCAAGAGTCAAAAACTACGGTCTCAGAATGAACATCTCCGGATGCTGAAATAAACATCACCAACATTCCCAGAATAAGTAAAATAGCTAGAAAATACTACCCTTTCGTACAATTTGGACACATGGGCAAAACAGTAATTTTGGGTCAAAGCGGGGTCCACGTAAGACTCACTTTATATCGAAAAGCGTGCCAGGGATAACGGTCTCTAAATAGGACAAATTATAGGTCTAACAAAATCTAAATTTTAGTACAAACTCAACGGTATGTCCAAATGTGGATTCCGGTGAGCCGAACACAATTTTGCCCAAAAAGTTAACCGTAGGGCCCGCCAATAGGCAACTTGGTCAACTGTCTCAGAATAATGTAAAAATTGGGTCACAGGACCAGCGCGATACCACGAGTCCAGCGGCACAAGTTTCATCGCATTCTGACAAGCGTGCACTAAATGGTGCAGGGTTTGCAAAAGTCACAATACGGGAAATTTTTTGCGGATACGGGCTGATTTCGACGCGCACATGCGTCCGAATCAGTTTTTGTGAAAGTCCACACGTCTGGGTAAACCGTGTACACCTTTTGGTATACTTGGTACACCACGGGGCGGTCCCGTTTGGCGGGGCGTGCTCCGTATCACTAATTTTTGTGTTTCAAAAAATAGATTTTTATGGGTTTTCATCCTAATTTAATTCTTCATACAGCATCAAATAAAATAATGTAATTAATAGAAAATAATCTAGGTTAGGTGGTCCTCGCATAGCAAGAAGAAAAACTAAATTTGGATCTCTGTGGTGGAAGATACGAGTCCGTAAATAGGGGTGGTTGCAACAGATTTTCTGATATTAAAAGTGGTCATTTTTCCTCGACTTGGTGTCGACTTTTGTCTAGGTTTATGCGTTGTTCGAGTTAAACTAATGCACAGATATAGAAGGGAGATAGGTCATGAACGTACAGGTGAAGACGAGATCGAGTTTGGTCGAGCGATGGTACGAGAATCGGCTCGTAAACAGGGGTACATTGCAATCAAATCCTGCAGTGCGAGATATTTGCGGTCGCGGCGAGCGGTCAGCAGATGGCTCTGGTGGGGCTACTCTGGGTCGGCGCGGCAGCTCTGGTTGAGTGGATATAAAGATGGGTTTAGGGTTAGGGTTTTAGGAAATAGAGTTATATATATATATATATATATATGGGAAGGGGGAGGGGATGAACCCGCGCGGGGGGGGGGGGGGGGGGGTGGGTTCCCTTGGGCAGCTGCTGCTGCTTTTGTTAATTTCTGACGGGTAGCGGGGTTTGGGGCTAAGCGGGTTATAGGTTTTAGTGGGTTAGGTTTCATTAGGTTTTTAATTAATCTTTTTCTTATTCTTTTATTTTCTTTTATTCTCTTTCTTTCTTTTCTATTTCTTTTCTTTTCTATTTTCTTTATTCTATATATATATATATATATATATATATATATATATATATATATATATATATATATATATATATATAAAATTCTAAAAATTATATTAGTGCATACAATAAATCTATCGACTGCCCACAGGGTCTCCTACATGGGATAAATTAAGGAAAAATTATGGTTGCTCCATAAATCCTCTAAGTGCACAATCACCTAGAAATAAAACCCAGTAAATTATATTTCTTCTAATTAGCTAATAAATACTATAATTTAATTAAATAGTAAATAAAAATTAGTTAATACGATTTTTAGAATTAGTGGTTTTACAGTAAGTGTGTATTGTATGTGTGTGTGTGCACAGCATTTGGATAAAATATGAGAAGATGGGGGTGCACTTGGTACCTATGTGTGTTTGCTTGAGGGGTCGGGCAAACGTGTGTGCTGGTGGTGTTACACTATAATATGATGCTATGCAAGTGGGATGTGATTTCTAGGTGAGCTGGGTTTCATTTGGGCTCATTTGTTCAGGTGTAGACAGAAACTCAAGTGCCATATCATTCTTAGGACAGTGCCATAGCTGATGGGGAATTATCTGCAGGAAGTCCACATTAAATTATATTTGGTGAGGAGAGTGTGACAGAGTATTTTTGAGTATGGAAGGAATATAGGTGAGGGGGAAGTGAACTATAATGTGTGCAAGAATTGGTAAGCTCCACCTCTCCTGCTCGATAACCATCTCCTGCAGATCCTTCAAATTGTGACGCTGCTTTGTCAAGAAGTAAGCTCCTCATCTCCTGCTCAAGGCGTCTGCTGTGACATTGGCCTTCCCTGGATGATACTGAAGGTCAAGATCGTAGTTCGAGAATAACTCGAACCACCTCCTTTGACGCATGTTGATTTCCTTGTATGTGAATACATACGTCAAGCTCTTGTGGTCTGTGAAGTTCTTCACTCGATCACCATATAGGTAATGCCTCCAGAGCTTAAGTGAAAACACTACTACTGTTAACTCAAGATCGTGCGTCAGATAACTCTTCTCATGGTCTCGAAGCTACTGAGAAGCATAAGCTATCACTCTACCCTGCTATATAAGGACACACCCCAGTCCCACTCTAGAAGCATCACAATACACTGAGAACCCACCTGGTCCCATTGGAAGTGTCAGAATAGGAGCCAAAATCAAACTCCTCTTGAGATTCTCGAAATAAGTCTGACAAGTATTTGAACACTCAAAGCGCACATCCTTACACGTCAGCTGTGTCAAGGGTGCGGAGATCCTAGCAAAGTTTGCTACAAATTTCCTCTAGTAGCCTACTAGACACAAAAAACTGCGCACATCTGAAGCTGTGCGGGGTACTGGCCAACTCTCAATAGCCTCTACCTTCTTGAGATCCACCTTGACTCTTACGCCAGAAATAATGTCCCAAGAATGAGATACGATAAAGCCAGAACTCACACTTGTTGAACTTCGCGTACAGCTCCTGCTCTCAAAGAATATGAAGAACTATGCAAAGATGCTGCTCATACTCTTCCTCACTCCGGCTATAGACCAATATTTCACCAATAAACACTCACAAACTGGTCTAGGTAAGGCAAGAAGATGCTATTCATGAGAGACATGAATATAGATGGTGCATTGGTTGCTCCAAATGGCATAAATAGGAACTCTTAATGACCATATCTATATTTGAACACCATCTTAGGTATATCCTACTCTCTAACTCTAAAATGATGATACTCAGACCGCAAATTAATCTTAAAAAATATAGTTGCCCTACTGAACTAATAAAACAGGTCATCTATCCTGGGCAATGTATACTTGTTCTTTATGGTTGCCATATTTAGTATTCTATAATCAATAACTAAACACGATGAATCATCTTTCTTTTTAACAAGAATTAATGGGGCTCCCCAAGATGATGCACTAGGTCTAATGAATCCCTTCGTTCTCAACTTCTCAATCATCCGGTACAAGATCTCCAACTCAGATGGTGATATCCTATAAACTCTCTATGATACTGGCTTTTCTCCTGGGATCAAATAAATATAGAACTCCACATCTCTAACTAGTGGTATATCTGCTAGCTCGTCGAGAAATACGTCAGAAAAATCATAAACTACCCTAGGAAACTGTGCCTCCTCAGTCTCTGCCATCATCAGTGTAATCTCCTGTGACTCTAGTGCACCTCTTAAGAATGAGAACTCCTTCCCACTAGGTACACAAAAGATAACCTTACCACTATGGCAATCTATTGTCGCTATCTCACACTCAACCAATCTATCCTAAAAATGACATGATAATCGCCTATAGGAAAATCTATCAGCCTCGCGAGAAACTCTCTCCCTCACACTATAACTCTAAATGAAGGATATACTTTATCTACTCTCATGAGACCATTACCAGTAAGTATATTCAACCTTACAGGTAAGGACTCAGACTCCAATCCAACTTGTATCGTAAAGCATGCAGATTTAAATGAATACGATACACCAGAATCAAATAAAGATGAAGCTAAATGAAAGTGGACGAGAATGCTACCTGCTATCACCTCTCCTACTTCCAAAGCCTCGTCCATCGATAGCAAAAAGGCTCGACCCTGCCCTCTGGGTGCTGGTCCTCTTTGCTGCTGACCTCTAGGTATCGCTTGTGCCTACGCATACTATTGTGGCCTCTGCTAGAATGTTTGAGCCTGTGGAGGCAAATGCCTCTGAACCTGCATCTGCTACTGTACTGGTGTTGGTGCCCTGTACTAGGCGCAACTGGCCGAACTGCTGACTGGACTGATGATGATCCAGTCTGGTTTCTCCTAGGACTTGCTCTGACTATGCGGTCTGATGCCCCACACAAGAAGCAGTATCCCTGTGTCCTACAACACCCTGATACTATATGCCCATGTATCATGCCCCAGAACCAGAATACTGGAGAGCAGGGGAATGACTCAGCCAACCAAACCTTTCAGAATACCGAAGTAACCCACAAGGTGTTAAGATTATCTAGATACAAGGGGGTGCATACTAAAAATCAAGTCTTCTAGGGTCAAGAACTTCTATATCTCAATCATTCAAACAAGTAGCAATAAAATAGAATATTTTTAGAATAAGCAGTAAGGCGTCCCTAATGCCGCATTAGAATATTCTAGAGATCTAGCAATTACAAGTAATATGCCAGATACACAATCAAAAGTACACATGACAGTGAGTCAGCTACAGTCTGAATATATTACAGTCATATAGGAAACTAGTGTCCAGATTATCCGGCTAAAAGGTGCCAGTTGGCTAAATGCCAAAATGAATATAGTTTATGAAAGATGAGCAGTAAATGAAGGAACCCACTCGTGTCCCTCAGCAGCCATCCTTTTGGTGCATGCCATCAGTGAGGAAAAGATATACTTGATCCTCAGGTGTTAGATCTAATACTGCCCATGAAAAACCAGTGGGAACCGGCCCCAAATAGCAAGTACCATAAGAAAGCATGAAATAAATAAACAAAACCAGTTCTATAGCATGAGATGCATAAACCAATAATCAATAGCATAAGTTCCATCCATGACATGACACGATACGACACCCCTTTACCAAACAAGGACAGGAAGTGCCATATCACATCAAGATAGAATACTTTCCATGATTATGGTCAAGCTAGAATAACTCTGCATCGTAGTTTTAGTCCATAGGCTATCGTAACACAGTAGTGCAACCCAACAACCAAATAAGGACATGAGTTGAACCATCATGCCACGATAGTCTATATCCCTAATTCCACTCAATAGAAGGCATAATACACAAGAAAAGATTAAATAAAATAATATAGTGATAATAAGTAGCTTTGATCCGTGTCCCATTGTAACATAGCAGCGCAACTCAACAACCAAACAAGGACATGCGTTGAACTTTCATGCTGCAATGACCCACTTTTCTAACTAAAATAGATTTAATGGCCAAACAAGTATTACGACTTGATCTGTGATCTTTGATTTATCCCAAAATATAATATATAAGTATTCTCATATCGTGCCATAATCGAGCAGGGGTGGTTGAACCAATGATATACAAGCAAGAATATATGATACACCAGTCCCTCACAAGGGCCCTGAGCTAAATTAATGATCAGTATCAGTTCCAGACTTTTTATAGAAAAGATATTAGCTCGACTTATAATTAAGTCAGATATTGTACTCCACTAATGCGGATGATATACATTATCTGTGGTAGCCAGCCTTTACTCCCAGCTAACTTAGGGTGGTTCGACATGCACGATCTTGAGATACCGTTCCCTCCCAATGATCTACAAATTAAGTTGACTAGTTAACCCTAGGTGATTTATAATCTTATGTCGTGGTCATATGAATATTCTTTCCTAAATGTCGTACTTTAAGTACGGGTACTCTTGATACGAATCCATATTGTCTCTTAAAGTCAAATTTGGATTCACCCAAGTATGATGCAACAATCAATACTATCTAGCCACGGATAAAGTCACTGTCCAACTACCAGATCAATACAAGTAAATAATTACATATGTCATGTAGCAAGTGTCTGTGCCTCGATGGCTCACTAAATATCGAGTAGCACTCTTGGTGCGATCAAGTGTATCAGTACAGATACAATAGTTAGGATATGAACAAGTTATAATATCAAGATTATGGACAAGCCAATGATGATCACAATAATTTGTCACTCTACTATATCGATAGATAAAATAAGAGTAGTGCGAGAACCCCTCGAGATTAGATCCACAATTCTTAAACCTAACAAGAACCGAGATTACAGACCCTTCCTTGAGTTGAACTACGCCCCTTATTCTGTCCAACGTATAATAAGGTGATCCAGGAAAAGTAGCCTAATCAGCAAGTTAGTACATGTAGGGCCATATCTATAGGTTCAGGTTGGGTGCTTAGTCACTTAGCATATAGTCACATCTGGGTCATATAATTCATTTCTCAGTTAACACATAGCATCACAATCATTCAATCAATATCTATATTAAACCAAGCAAGTGTCCATAGCGAGTAAGAAATAATAGGAGCATAGGAGGAAGGCGCAAAGCAAGGTACCGAATAATCATCGAGGCCGCATAGGGTCAAGGCCGCATAAGGTCAAGGCCGTATAATCTTAACAAAGTACACTCTTTGGGAAACATGTGATGTGACAAATAATAAATACAAGTAAAGTCAAGTCAAGTCAGAAAAGTGACTAATGTGACATATGATAAAAGTGTCAGAAGATAAGACAAATTATGTAAAGTTGTGCCGAGTCAGTCAGAGATTATGCGTTCAGAAGGAGAGGGACTCATAGCTCCTGGTCGCATAGTTGACTGGGCCGTATGATCCTCTTGGCCGCATACACACTTGGTAGCATGAAATCTTTTTGGACTTAGTGAAATTTTATTCGCTCAAGTTCATACATTTGACCAAGGGCACATGGCAAATTCAGTCATGTGTCCAACAGGGTTTTCCACATGCTGACTCGAGATGAGAAGTCTAGGCCGCATAGCACTTTGTAGCGCATAACACTCATTCGTCTCCACCAAGCAACAACTTTTCGGCCATGACCAAAAGCTCAAAAATGAGATTTTCTTTCTTCCACAGAAACCTCAAATGATGTCCAAATACAACAAAGTAAAGTTCTAAACTACTCAAAATCAAGTGTTCATCAACATAGAACAAAGAGTTTTCAAAAATATAAAGTTTTAAAAGATCAAAACCAAAAAATCCTCAAGAACACCAAGAAAACTCTAAAACTTAAAACTTAGATCTACTCTAATACATCCACTGAATCCAAAAATACCAAGTTCTAAATACACGAAAAATCATATAAGGAACATAATGGAACAAAAATATAAAGGGTTTCTCCATTTCTGGCAAGAAGTACTTGCATATGGAGGGGGAGAAGAAAATCTAATAAAAAGAATGGAAGAGGAAAAATGAGAGGAGAGAGAGGGAAATTGGGTTATGTCACCCTGACTTTTCTAGCTAGGGGTAGTTTGATAATTTGGCATAGGTATTAATTTTTTAGAAATAAATATTAAATATAAATGTAATGATTGTATTAATTATTTAATTATGTTAAGCTATAATTATTGTGATTAGTATTAGTTGTTTTATTAGAGACTTATGTTAATTAGTTAGTTAGAGAGACTAGCAATATTAGATTTGACACATATGGACCTAATTAGATTTGTCATGACAATTAGTGAGCCCAACTTGGACCTAAGCCCATTAGTCATTTCACTAATTAAATTAAGGATAATTAGTTTAATTATAATTAGTTAGAGACGTCCAAATATACCCGCCCTTAATTATTCTTCATAATACATCATGTAGGGGTATTTGGGACCTTAGCATGTTGCTTCGGGAAGGAGAAAGGGTCGGACACTTTGGCTTGTTCGTAACATGTCATGATTGGATCCATTGGTATTGGTTGGGGATAGGGGAATAGGAGTTGGTTATGTGATCAAGTCCAAGTGTATTCATGAACATGTCGATTACATATCATACGTGTAATTGAGTTACCATATTGTATTCGTGTTCAACCCAAACCATCACATAATGAACTTGTATTCCATGGCATATTAGCTAGTTTCATTTATTTCCATTATATTAAAGTTATTCTATTGCCTGTTCTTTATTTCAGTATATTATCTATTCACTCTAGTTCACTCCATTTCTTATGGCTAGTTATCCTGTATTCTTTTCTATTATCTGTTATATATGCTCGATTATATATTTGAAACTACTTTCAGAGGTATGTACTTTTCTCCAATCCTGACTGAATATATTTTTCAGATGATTGGCTCGTAGACCAGTGTCCTACGTACTGTAGGCCGTAGGATGATGTACCATTAGAGGATACTCATTTAGAGCATGCAGACTTAGTACCAGAGCCTGAGAAGGTTTAGATTATTGTTAGACAAGTATTAGATTTTTATTGAGGTTATTGGCATGTATATATTATTTTAGGCTTGTGGATGTATTGTGACTCTTTCTTTCGTTATTCCTTCTCATGCTTTATCTTTCCTAGTTCGCTTTGTGATTGAGTATAGCTTACATTTATCAGATATTATATTGTTCCTCTGTTTGGAATTGAGATTATTGTCAGGAACCACACACATATATATATATATATATATATATATATATATATATATATATATATATATATATATATATATATATATATATATATGAGATGTTTAGATAATAGAGTTGACCCAAATAACATTCGACCGCCGATGCTACAGCTTAGGGTGGGCATTGCTTACTACTTGTGCCTTCATTACCGGGTATGGGTCGTGATACATTTTTAGTGGTGGACCATGCAGGTCAAGAGTCACAAGTAGAGCAATATCGTAGTAGTGCTCACCTAGAGTACTGCTACGGGCCTGCTTTAGGAAATATGATTTAGGCTGAGAGTATACTCAACCATAACTAAGCAATACTTATAATATCATTTTTGCTATCCTTATCTATTAGAATGTTTACTTTACCTTGAATAGTTTTGTACTTCTGTGATGGTATCATATCATACTCAATATTGATTCCTTTGTTTAATCTATCTTCAGGATGCCATCGAAGATGCGTTCCCAGTGCTCACGTACAATGTCAGTGAGGTCGGTCACTTCGTTGCCTATGAGGGCAACACCAGCAGACGTTGTTCCAGCAGCTATATTCTAGAGGTCCGTTTAACCGATCCAGGTGGGCGTTTTCGTAGTAGCTTTCGGAGGTGCTCCACCTCCGGTATAGAGGGCAGCGCCGACAGTTTCAGGGGATCTTCTACCCCCACCTTCTGTAATTGATCAGACACAGATGTTTACGCTCTTTTAGCAGATGATGAAGGCACAACAGCGCCAATTAGTGGTTATAAGAATGGCATTTTGAATGCTTACTAGATTGCGCTTGCAAAAGTCGAGAGAGTCGCCTTAGTACAGCCACATACGACACCACCTCAGTTTATCACGCAGCAGCCGAGGCCGGGGACTATCATAGATTTTAAGAGGATAGGACCGAAGGACTTTAAAGGCACTGAAGGGATTAGTTATGCTAATGATTGGATAGAAGACATTGAGCGAACCTGCGGTTGGCACAGATTCTAGAGAGGTTGCAGGTAGAGGCCGCAGGAAGCATAATGTTTGATATCGCACTGACTTGGTTCAGGATGGACCCCAGTATCTCAGTACCGGGGCTTACTTGGGAAGCTTTTAAGGAGCTATTCAAGAAAATTTTCTTTCCAGATGTGGTTGTGATATCTCTAGAGAGCCAGTTTCAGTACCTCCTTCAGGGAGGTATGACAGTAGATGAGTATGCGGTAAAGTATTGCAGATTAAGCCGCTTTGTACAGGGACATAATATCAGAGGAAGATCCAGAAAGTTCAGGAAAGGCCTAAACAAGGAGATCAAATCAAATACAAATGGAGATCCCACCGCTACTTTTGAGGAGATTCTAAGACAGGCACAACGGGCAGAGGATGATCTAGGGCTTAGTTCTAAGAGGCCAAGGGACATAGGAGGATCTAGTACTAACGCGGGTCCAATGAAGCGACCTCATTTACAACAGCAGCACCAGAGGCACTTCTAGCAGCCAAGGTAGCAATATCATGGACCAGCTAGAGCGCCGGTACAGCAGATACACCAGATCCAGATGCCAGCTATTCCTTGTCAATTCTGTAAGAAGTAGGGACATGGATGTGATGCATGGAGGATAAGATTAGGCAAGTGCTTATTCTGTGGATCAGGAGACCATCAGTTAAGGGCTTTTCCTAAAGCTTTAGCTCGTCCAGCTCATGGAGGAGCTCAGGCATAGAGAGCACCCGCGAGACCACCAGCAGGACAACAGGAAGGACCTCCTCTACCTCCACAACAAAAATAGTTTACCTCGCAGCAGCATTAGCAGCAGAGAGGTGCCTATCGACATGGGCTAGCTTTTGCCTTGACCGTTGAGGAGTGGGAGCCAGTTGGTGATATGATTTCAGGTTTAGTCTATCTTGATTCTTTTCTAGCACATACTTTATTTGATTCCAGTGCTTCACATAATTTTGTATCTGTATCTTTTGCTTTAAAATATCATCTTGAGATTGAACCATTGGCGAGGACTAGCAATATCACGACCGGGGGTGGCATTATCCTGGTTAGTAATGTTTGCAAGGATCAAAGAGTTTCTTTAGGAGGCCGAGAGTTGAGCGTGTGTCTACTCGTAATACCACTTTCGAACTACGTTATAGTACTCGGGATGGATTAGTTGAGTAGGCACCATGCTAGTATTGATTGTCGTAGAGGCAGAGTTTTGTTTCAGGCGCCAGAAGAGCCAGAGGTTGAGTTAATCAGAGGAGTAGTAGAAAAGAGCGAGGGAGACTTCTGTGGAGCTATGGTGGAAGAACATGAGCCGCCATATCCATTGATTGCTGAGTATATGGACATCTTTTTCGAGGAGTTATCGGGGTTGATACCAGACAGAGATGTAGAGTTCTCTATAGACTTGGTACCATGCGTAGAGCCGATATTACAGTATGTTTATAGAGTGAACAACAACGAACTAGTGGAGTTGAAGAAGAAGGTGGATGAGTTGCAGGACAAGGGCTTCATCCTCTCCAGTTCATCACCGTGGGGTACTCCGGTATATTTATACCGAAGAAGGATGGTCAATACGCATGTGTATCGACTACAGGACACTAAACAACCTCACTATCAAGAATAAATACTCGTTGTCACAGATTGACAATTTATTTGATTAGTTGAGCGGAGCGAAGGTATTCTCAAAGATAGACTTGAGGTCGGGGTACCACCAGGTGAAAGTAAAGAAGGAAGACATTCCGAAGACATATTTCAGGGCTCAGTATGGGCAGTTTGAGTTCTTGGTGATACCATTTGGGTTGACCAATGCCCCGACGGTATTCATGAACTTGATGAATAAGGTGTTTCATTAGTACTTAGATCAGTTTTTGGTAGTATTCATTGATGATATACTGATTTATTCGAAGACCCCGGAGGAGCATAAGAAACACCTAAGGATAGTTCCAGAAACCCTCAGGAAGGAGAAGCTATATGGTAAGCTTTCGAAGTATGAGTTCTTTCTTGATAAGGTTGAATTCTTCGGGCATGTGATTACAGGAGACGGAATTTTAGTAGACCCGAAGAAGATATCAGTAGTTGAGTCATGGTCTACCCCGAGTTCAGTGGCGAAGATCATGAGTTTTCTTGGACTAGCAGGCTATTATCGGAGATTTGTTCAGAATTTTTCTAGGGTTGCGGAGTCGATGAATAGACTAACCAGGAAGGACATGAAGTTTATCTGGACTGAGGATTGTCACTCTGCTTTTAAGAAAGTAAAGAAGAGGTTGACTCCAGCTCCAATGTTGACATTGCCATCAGGGATAGGAGAATTTTCTATATATAGTGATGCTTCAGGTAAGGATTTGGTATATGTGTTACAGCAGAATAGAAAGGTGATTTCCTATGCTTCCAGGTAGTTATGCCCTTATGAGAAGAATTACCCTACCCATGACTTATAATTGGCAGCAGTTATTTTTGCTCTTAATCTGTGAAAGCACTACTTGTATAGAGACCGAGTAGAGATCTTTACAGATCACAAGAGCTTAAAGTATGTGTTCACACAAAAGGAGCTCAACATGAGGCAGAGGTGGTGGTTGGAGTTGATAAAGGACTTCGATATTGCTTTATAGTACCATCTAGGTACAGTCAAAGTTAATGGACCGGATCAGAGCCGCACAATTCAAGGATGAGTCTCTGAGGAGCATCAGAGCGCAGGCCTGGATAGGATTGGCAGAGGATTTCAGTATTGTAGATGATGGATCATTATCGTACGGTACTAGATTGTGTGTGCTGAGTGGAGCGTTGCGCGAGAAGATTCTTCCAGTGGTACATCGATCTTAGTACTCTATGCATCCAAGTGCCAACAAGATATATAGGGACATGAGAGTGCATGTTTGGTAGTATGGTATAAAGCGGGAGGTGGCTAGCTTCGTATCCAGATACTTGGTATGCCAGCAGAAAGGCAGAGAGACAGAGGCAAGGTGGATTTCTTCAGCCTTTACCCATCCCAGAGTGGAAATAGGAGCATGTGACGATAGATTTTGTTTTGGGGTTTCCGCATTCTCTAGGAGGTAAAGAAGCAATTTGGGTCATCATAGACAGATTGATCAAATCAGCCCACTTTTTGTCATTTAAAGTAGGTACGTCTACAGAGAAGCTCACGGAGATGTATGTGCGTCAGATAGTTAATTTAGTTACGGTTACAAGATTCTTGATTAGATACTTAAAGTAAAAAATTTATTGTTTAGGTCAATTGGATTCTGGAGGAGTGAGCGCGGGACCAACTTTGCAACTACATACTACAGACCCAGGCAAGTGTACCCTGCCAAACTTGCAGTAGATCCTATTATATTATCTTTTTGGATTTCTTTTCATATATATATACTCTTGTGATGTACCTATTCAACCTAGGACCGTGAGACGTTGTTTAGCGTCCAAAAAATATTCGTGTGTCGACGCCGTACGCGGAGTCGTGTAACATCACTTAAAGAGTTGATTCAATGATCCAATTTTTATGTGATTTCTTTACCAACTATGCCAGACCGTAGGACACTTGACACTATTTTATATGACAGAATCTTTCTTGAGTTATTCATGGTGATTCTGTATAGGCTTACAAGATTCGTGATATGAGACTTCCATATTATATAGATATCATTATAACTCATTGTACTAGCTAGAGGTTATGATGTTACATGTTATGGACATGAGATATCATGGACATGAGACATGAGGTTGCATTGGGTATGGAGAGACACACATGCTACAGGCTGATTATGTTTATATATATATACTATGTTACTGGGGTGCTTTAGTCTCTGTACCAGAGCTTGGCATATTTACTGGCCCTACGAGATACTACTTGCTGCTATGGACTCCCTGACACAGAGCCTGTAGTGGTCTCAGCCTTAGTACTAGTGATGCTCTCATTTGCATTTCACTTAGCTGGTCACATAGTTTGCCCTGAGGATCTATTTTTACTTATTGTATTTTATTTGACTTGAGTATTTATTATACCTTTCTATATCCCCTGAGGACCTGAATCTAGATTATGTTCCCAGGTGTAGACGAGGAGAGCTATCCCGAGGTTTATGGAGCAGGTGCTGCTATTGGAGACGTACATGTTACAGAGAACGGGGTTATTCCGGAGGACTTCACTTGAGCACACAGTATTCTCACCATTCATTTATTATGCTTAGTGTTCTTCGATATTTGATCTTGTAGTAACTTTTGGACATTGTACTTGGAGTTATTTTCCTTTCCATTTTGTTGAAGGGTTGTTCCCTGCAATATTATTTATATTGCTTTGGTTGGATAGATCATTTTATGTTCATTATGACTGGACTATTTCTTTGTAATTTTGATGCTTATCGTGGATGAGATTAGATATATAGACTGTAACAAGTATTTGTAGACCATTTTATATGTATTACAGCTTAAGTGCACTCTAAAGGGTCCATTAAATTGGGTTTGCCCATTAGAGTTGTGTTGTTGGCCATTGCCCCGTGGCTAGCCCCTTAGTATTTTGGGACTGGGGCAAGACATTTGTACTCATCGTGGACCTGACTGACTATTAATTTGGAGTCTCCATAGGCTATCAAGTAGTCAACCTTTAGTTGTTTAGCTAATTGAAGCCCAATAATGAGAGCGTTATACTCTACCATATTGTTGGAACATGGCTCCGTCAGCGAATATGCACGATGGATGACCAAGTCGTCAGGAAAAATAAGCACTATCCCCACTTCGAAAATGATGTTGCCTTTTAGTCCCATTTTGGAAGCACCGTTGAAGAACATTCGCCAGGCTACTCCTTCCGTTATGATAGTGTTTATGTCAAACACCTCGTCGGTGATTCCATCATAAAGCTTTAAAGTTTTTGACACCAGATAAGCTGCTAGAAAGTCGGCCAATACTTGGCCCTTCATAGCCTTCTGCGGAACGAACACCATATCGTAGGGCAATAACAGTTTTGTCTATATGGCCAGGTGAGAGTTAAATGCTCCAAGTTTGCTCATCAGGACTCTGAGGGGGTTCACTCGAGAGATCACATATATGGTTTGCCCTATCAAGTAATACCTTGTCTTTTAGACGACAAACACTGGAGCAAGATACTCTTTCTCGATCGAATTATATTTGTGTTACGCGATGATCATAGTTATGCTGAGGTAGTAGATATCTTGCTCGTAGCCTTCGTGGTTATTTTGAGCGAGAAGAGCACCGTAAAAATATGGTGGCCCATGCAGGCTAGGCTTCGTAACTAGTACGATGTCTAGTACTCAGACTTAGAGTATTACTACAAGCCTGCTATAGGATATAGGACTAGGGATATAGGGTTAGAGGATACTCAATCACTAGTATAAAATATTTCTAATATATTGAAATTGCTACCGTTATTATTCAGAATAATTGCTTTCTTTGAAATATTACTGTCCTTCCTTGGTACTATCATATCTTGTGCAATATTTATATCTTTGTTGAATCGATCTTCAAGATTCCTCTGAAAACTCGATCGTAGCGCTCTGGAGCAGTCTCGACGAGGTCTATTACTTTGTCACCTCAGAGAGATCCAGTAGCGATTGTTCTTTCTTCTTCCGCTCAAAGGATTGCTTAACCAGTCCAGGTGGGCATTTTAGCAGCAGATTTTGGGGGTGCTCCAACACCAGTTTTGAGGACTATTCTATCTGTCACGGAGGATCTTCCACCACCACCAATGTCAACAGACGGGTTACAGATGTTCGCTATATTCCAAGAGATATTGGCGGTGCAGCAGAGATAGACGAACGCTCTACGTCAGGGTATCAAGAGTGCTCATCAGTTAGCACCAACTACTGTGGAGAGGGTAGCACTTATTCAGCCACATACTGTACCGCTTCATCCCGTACCATACCAGCCAAGGCCGGGTACCATCATTGACTTCAAAAGAATGGGCCCAAAGACTTCAGGAGCATCGAGGTTATATTGTACGCAGACAATTGGATCGAGGACGTTGAGAGAGCCCTAAGGCTAGCACAAATTCCAGAGGGCTTATAGGTGTAGGCAGTGGGCAACCAGATGTTCGATATTGTACTGACATGGTTTTACAAAGATTCGAGGATCGTAGCACCAGGACTAACTTGGGAAGCTTTCAAAGAGCTTTTCAAGAAAAAGATTTTTCTAAATGTGGCTCTGAGTGCTCTACAGAGCCAGTTCCTAGACCTCGTCCAGGGGAACATGACGGTGAACGAGTATGCAGTAGAGTTCTGCAGACTAGAAAGATTTATAGAGAGACAAAATCCTTTAGAGAAGGCCCAAAAGTTTTGGAAGGGTTTGATCAGGGAGATCAAATCTCTCACTAGAGGATACCGCATGACGATATTTGAGGATATCCTGATGGACGCACAGAAAGCAGAGGATGACTTGGAGCTTAAATCTAGAAGGATGCGAGATACGTCAGGAGGACCTAGCAGTAGTGCGGGTCCAGCCCAACGACACCACTTCCAGCAGCAGAGGACCTTCCCTCAGTAGAGAGTAGTTTCATTCACCATTACGAACACCGGCGCAACAAGCATACCAGGCCTTGAGACCATTACAGAAGGCCCCACAGTTTACTCACTGTGGTAAGATTGGACATACACGGGAGGTCTTTAGGAAGAGGGTTGGAGTGTACCTCTATTGCAGAGATCCAGGCCACTAGTTGAGGGAGCGTCTAGTGGCTCCAATTCTAGCAGGCCAGTGAACAGCACCGGCACATAGAGAACTAATGAGACTACCTGCGGGACAACATATGGGACCTCCTTTACAGTCTCAGCAGCAGTGTTTAGTCCAGCACCAGCAGCAGCAGAGGGGTGCACTATGAGGGTTATAGCAGTTGAAGAGGAGGAGACAGTCAGATATTTTATATCAAGTTCAATTCTTTCTTGATTCTAATCCAGCTTATACTATATTTGATTCTGGTGCTTCCCATTCTTTTGTATCTGTATCTTTTGCTCTAAAACATCGATTAAAGTCAGAATCTTTGGCTAAGACTTACAAGATCATGACTGGGGGAGGTATTATCCTAGTCAGTGATGTTTGCAAGGATCGGAGAGTTATACTGGGAGGCCAAAAATTGAGCGCTTTCTTACTCGTAATGCCACATCCGAGCTACGATATTGTACTCGGGATGGATTGGTTGAGTAGAAACCATGCTAGTATAGATTATCATGGAGGCAGAGTTTGGTTTCGATCGTTAGGAGAGCCAGAGATTGAGATTGCCAGAGGAGAAGCAGAGCAAGGATGCCATATGTGGAGCTATGGTGGAAGAGAAGGAGTTGTCACATCCGTTGATAACAGAGTTCATGGATATTTTTTTGGAGGAGTTGCTGGGTTTGCCGCCAGACCGAGATGTTCAGTTCTTTATAGATTGGTGCCAAGCACAGAGCCGATATCTCTACACGTTTATATAGTTAACAACAACGAACTGGTAGAGTTAAAAAAGTAGGTAGATGAGTTATAGCACATAGGCTTTATTCGATCAAGTTCATCACCATAGGGTGCTCCGGTATTGTTTATACCGAAGAAGGATGGCTCCGTACACATGTGTATCGACTACAGAGCTCTGAACAACCTCACTATCAAGAACAAATACCCGTTGTCGAGGATTGATGATCTCTTTGACCAGTTGAGCGGAGAAATAATGTTTTCAAAGATAGACTTGAGGTCAGGTTACCACCAGGTGAAAGTGAAGAAGGAATATATTCCAAAGACAACTTTTTGGACCCGGTATGGCCAGTTTGAGTTTATAGTGATGCTGTTTGGGTTGACCAATACCCCGACGGTATTCATGATTCTGATGAATAAGGTATTCCACCAATATATTAAAAAGTTTATGGTGGTATTTATTGATGATATTCTGATATACTCGAAGTCCCCGAAAGAGCAGGAGGAGCATCTGAGAATAGTTCTGGAGACTCTCAGGAAGGAGATGCTTTATGGCAAGCTTTCAAAATGTTAGTTCTTCCTTGACAAGGTTAAATTCCTTGGGCATATGATTACAAGAGATGGGATCTTAGTGGAACCAAAGAAGATTTCAGTAGTGGAGTCGTGGGCTACTCCGAGTTTAGTGGAAAAGATTATGAGTTTTCTGGGGCTAGTAGGTTATTACCGAAGGTTTGTATAAGACTTCTCTAGGATTGTGTAGCCAATGACTAGGCTGACCAGAAGGGATATGGAGTTTGTTTGGAGAAAGGTGAGTCAGGTCACTTTTGAGGAGCTAAAGAAGAGATTGACGATAGCTCCAGTGTTGATACTGCCATCAGGAGTCGGTGGATTCACTATCTATAGTGATGCTTTAGGAAAGGGTTTGGGTTGTGTCTTACAGCAGAATATGAAGATGATTGCCTATGCTTCCGAGCAATTACGTCCTCATAAGAAGAATTACCCTACCGACGATTTGGAGTTGACAACAGTCATCTTTGCTCTGAATCTATGAAAATGCTATTTGCACGGATAGCGTGTGGAGATCTTCATGGACTAGTATCGAGATTGGGTATCATTGCAGTACTATCTAGAGAAGGCCAACGTAGTCATCTTCATACATATATTTATTTGCCGATTTTTGAGAGCTTAGGTATTCAGATGCTGGTACCCGGTGTCGAGATACAAATGTGGGGATTGAAGATACAATTATAGTTGATGGACATGATTCGAGCTAAGTAGTATGACGATGAGTCTCTAAGGAGAATCAGAGCACAAGTTCGGATAGAATTATCCGAGGACTTTACTATTGCTGAGGATGGATCACTACGGTATGGTACCAGGTTGTGTGTGCCAAGTGGGATATTGCATGAGGATATTCTTCAGAAGGCACATCAATCGCAATACTCTATACATCCAGGTGCCAACAAGATGTATAGGGATCTGAGAGAACATGTGTGATGGTATGGTATGAAGTGGGAGGTAGTGCACTTTGTATCCAGATGTTTAGTATGCCAACAGGTGAAGGCAGAGAGGAACATGTGGTTTACTTAAGCCTTTACCTATTCCAGAGTGTAAGTAGGAGCATGTTACTATAGAATTTGTTTCAGGTCTTTCACGTTCTCGATGAGGTAAAGACTCGATTTGGGTCATTGTAGACAGGTTGACCAAATCAACCCACTTCTTGCCATTCAAAGTAGGGATGCCTACAGAGAAGCTAGCAGAGATGTATGTGTGACAGATTATCAGATTCCATGAGTTCCCATGAGCATCATCTCGGATAGGGTTAGTTGCTTCACATCCCACTTCTGGAGGAGTTTGTAGGCTAGTTTGGGCATCCAGCTCAAGTTCAGTACCGCATATCACCCCCAAACAGATGGGCAGTCGGAGAGAACTATTCAGACTCTCGAGGATATGCTTCACACTTATGTTTTGGATTTCAGAGTCTTTTAGGAGTATCATCTTCATCTGGTAGATTTTTCTTACAATAATAGCTATCGGGCCAGTATCGAGATATCATCATTCGAGGCTTTATATGGACGAAGATGTCGCACTCCTCTATCTTGGGATAATATTAGAGAGAGAGTCTTGTTGGGACCAAAGATAATTGTGGATGCAGTTAAGAAGGTAAAGCTCATCAGGGATACACTTCGGATGGCGTAGGACAGACAGCAGTATTGGGCCGATAGCCACCAGAGACCTTTAGAGTTTGAGATATAGATTTTATTGTTTTGTTTGTGGTTGTTTTGTTTTAGATCAAGTCTTAAGGCTGTATTTTGTTCTAGGTTTGCGATCTAGTGTTATTGTGGATTTCTCCGACACTGGACACTATTTGCTTTGGTGGAGGCAGATAGCTTAGTCCATGGTACATCGGACCCTTTAGTATTCTTACAAGGCCCGGTGCATTGGCCTACAGACTAGACTTGTCGCTTGCACTAGAGGGAGTGCATAATGTGTTTCATGTGTCACAGTTGAGATGGTACGTGGCAGATCCTCACGTATTGGATCACTCAGATATCGAGGTAGGTCTAACTCTTAGTTACCCAGAGCATCCATTGGAGATTCTGGATCGCAGGGAGAAGGTATTGCGAAACCTGGCAATTTTCTTAGTTTGCGTCGCATGGAGGCATCACTCTCCAGGAGAGTCTACCTGGGAAAGAGGAGCCGAGATGCGTGAGCGATAACCTTATCTCTTTGAGTCATGAGGTGTCATTCTTTCTTGTTTGCTGTGATTGCTTGTTGTAGTACTAGTTCTTTCTTAAATTTCGAGGACAAAATTTTTCTAAGGAGGGTAGACATGTCACTATCACATTTCTAGATAAGAATATTTTGGTCATTTAGTATATCTATTATTTTAGTAATTAATATTTATTTATTATGCTTTATATTTCAATTGTCCTTGTGCTAATTATTTATAGTTTGTAGGCTAGCCTATTATTTGGACTTTACACTAGTGGACCCAATGTCACTACCACATTTTTAGGAAAGGATATTTTGGTCATTTCATAATTAATTAAATATTGTGCATATTATAAATTTAGTTATTATATTATTTATTTATTTTTAGATGTTAGCATTTGATTTTGGACTTGTGTTAGTGGACCTAACTAGATTAGATTTGATATATTGACCAATATTTTATTATAGTTAGAATTGAGCACAATAGTAAGCTCATTCATTAGGAGGATAAATTAATTAGTTAAACCAATTAGACTAGAACCTTCCCTCCTTAATTAATTCCTTCATGAGAAGCCCCAAGGGGTATTTTGGATATTTTATAGTAGCTTGGAGAAGGGGTAGAGGCCGACCACCATAGAGGGAGGAAAGAGACTCTCTTCATTTTTTATTCCAAATCTAGATCTAGAATTTTCCTCTCCCAAATTTTTTTATCTCTACACCAAATCCTACCCAAATTTCTTTCCAATTCCTTGCCAACTCATCATTGAAAGCTATTAGAACCAGGAGGAAGCACGGATCTACTAGGAGGAAGTAAGGATCTATAAGTTGAATGCTCTTGACACTCATTTGGAGAATTGTATTAGGAATCCATCTCCCAATAGGTACAATTTAGTTTTTCCTCTCTAATTAGACTCTAAATCTGTAATTTAATCATTATAAATCCTTCCATATACTAAGGCTACCTATAGGATTTGGAATTAGGTTCATAGGAGGCATATGGAGAAAGTTATTTGGTATTTTGTGTCAATTTTGGGGGAATTTTGAGATTGACACATCCTCTGTTTGTCAATAGGTCAATTAGACCAAATTAACATGTGTATGGTTGTGTGTGACTAGTGTCGTATCCAAAATTAAATACGTGTAGGCCGTATTACGATAATTTGGCGATACGGGTTGATTTGGGAGTTTTCTTCCGACATGGGGGTTTCAGCATATCATATTTTGACACGGGCACATAGATGAGTAGCTAACATTTCGTGTTGCTTCTAATTTTGATTTTAGACTTGCTCATATCCTTCAAGGTATGTTTGGTGGTGTGGTAGAGCCGTATCTTAAGCGTATCATAGATTGAGTGTGCTACGGGTGCGGTACACTCTACGTGTTTGATTATTTGTATTATAATTCAATTTACCTTGGTTATAGCTACTAGAGTTTTATAATTATAATTATAATAATAATTATATATATATATATATATATATATATATATATATATATATATATATATATATATATATATATATATATATATAGTTAGTTAGTTATATGTAAGTTTCTAATTTTATTGTGATGTGTTGGTGGTCCTTGGAGAGTAGGAGAGTTCATGTGCATCATTAGTGTGGGTATGTGTTAAAATATATAAATAAGGATATATATATATATATATATATATATGTGTGTGTGTGTGTGTGTGTGTGTGTGTGTGTGTGTGTGTGTGTTCGTGTGTGTAGATGTGTGCATATGAGCTAGCGGGCCAATAAGCAGGCCGAATAAGCAGAAGCAAGAAGCAGCAGCAGTGAGAAGCTGCATAAGCAGCAACATCGAAAAGCAGCAGCAGAAGTAGTAAGCAGCAGCGGCAAGCAGTAAGCTACATTAGTTGCAGAAGCAGTAAGCTCCATCAGCAGAAGCAGTAAGCAGCAGCATCAGAAGCAGTTAGCTGCAGCAGCAGAAGTAATAAGCAACAGCAACGATAAGCAGAAGCAGCAAAAATAAGCAGAAGTAGCAATAGTGTGTAGCAGTGCTTAGAGATTAAGTTGTAGATAAGCTAAGTTAATATTATTAGTTAGTTATGTATATATGTTAGTGTGTGTATATATATATATATAACCTCATATATATATATATATATAACCTCATATATATATATATATATATATATATATATATAACCTCATATATATATATATATATATATATATATATATATATATATATATATATATATATATATATATATATATATATATATATATATATATATATATATAAGAACTAGTTAGTATTAGCATTGGTTAATATTATTTCTAGTTTACCTTGAGTTACACCAAGGTAATGAGAGTTGAGGTATCTTGGGTATGGGTATTAAATATCCCATAGGTAAGTTAGTTATGTTAGTTGGTATAATACTATTATAAGTTTAAGTGCTTGTTAGTGTATAGTGAGGTATGTATGGTTAGTTAGTTAATGTTAGATATTGGGTTACGTTGTGATAACAAGGTAGTGTCAAGGTATTGGTTTATACTCAAGGTATTCAGTTTTTATATCAAGATAGGGGTGTAGGTGGTGTGATGCCACTTTTGGTTCAAAGCCAAGGTATCCACTTAGCATTAGTTTAGCTAGGAGTGCTATATATTTTTATCTTGTATATGTATTATTGTATTTTCATATATAATAACTTACGTATCTTATGATACGGTAATATGTTGGTATCCTAGTATCCTAACATAGCTAGTATAGCCTAGTTACATAGTATATAGACCCAATATACTAGAGATAGACTCATACAACCTACAAATAGCTAGTTTGACCAAGTTTGACTAGTTTGACCTAGAGTTGACCTAATTTGACTTAGAAATGGCTTTATGACCTAGAATTTGACTAGTTTAACTTAATTTTATTCCAAAATCTTGTATTGATGTAATATTCCATATTTAGGTCTCCGAGGTACCGTGGCGGACATCTTTGATACTGTTCACCGGATTTCAGGCAAGTACATTCTCTGATAGTTTCTCATTTATGATATCCTCTATTTCTCTTGTATTTAGTATAGATATCCTTGATTTATTGACACGATGGTTACACGGATTGGTATATCCGGATCTTGTCATGAGATATTATTCCTTGGCATTTATGGTGTATCTTGTGCAAGCCTTGTTCCTTGTTCTTCTTGTACATGTACATACATCGATTCTTGGGGAGACTAGTTACCTACCCAGTGAATCCCGTGCCATAACATACCATGGTTGGATCTACTATACCAGTCGAGGGCGAGGAGTGTTAGTGTAGATATGTAATCATTCCCTCTTTGTGTATGTCTTGTTCTTTGAATAGTGTTAATCATACACCGCACGTATGATTAACCAGGCCATAATCCTTGTGCAAGTTCCCAAGCCGATCACATATTGAAGTTGGTACTCACTCACTTAGTAGTTATATTTCTTGTTCATTCCTATGATGCTTATTCCTGTATTTATTTCCAGTATGCCTATATTGAATATCTCTTGTACCTATATATTGCATCTTGTATATTCGCTTTATTTACGGTTACATAGTTTATATTATTTATTGGAACTGCTGTTAGAGATGTACTTTGCTCCTTTCCTGACTGGATATATTTTTTCTAGATGACACTAAGGAGTGATATCCCACTCACTACGGGCCTCAGGATGTAGTTGGCTTAGAGCCAGAGATTTTGGCTCGAGAGGGTCTCTTTTCGATTAAGACAGATGACCCAGGACTCATAGCTCAGTAGATAGATCTTTTTGTACTGGATTTGTCTCCAGCTTTGTTATTAGTATATCTTTTAGACGACTCATTGGATATTATCTTATCTTGTGAGTTATATTTGACTCTTCAGTTCTTTTATCATATTCGTGTGATTGTTCTATCTTATAGATCTGTGATTGAGTATTCATATTTTATTAGTGGCATTATTATATCTTGATTGCTAGATAGATAGTTTATCCAAACAGCGTTCTACTGTCGATGTTGTAGCGTAGGCTGGACGTACCCACGTACTCGTGCCCCTACACTGGGTGTGGGTCGTGACACATTTTTAGTGGTGGCCCATGCAGTTTTTCGA
Source organism: Iris macrosiphon (assembly GCA_036927795.1). Taxonomy (NCBI): domain Eukaryota; kingdom Viridiplantae; phylum Streptophyta; class Magnoliopsida; order Asparagales; family Iridaceae; genus Iris; species Iris macrosiphon. Next base: position 65,026,005 of record JAYESA010000007.1, on the reverse strand, counting down.
GATAGCAATTAGTGTGATTCGTAGTGGTGCTCTGATTTGAGTGCTATTACGAGCCTATTTCAGGATATAGGATATAGCTATATGCTGAGAATTCTTAATCACATTTAGGAAAAGCTATATTGTTTATTTCAAATATTCTTCCTTGATATTGGTATTTGATCTTTACCTATCCTTCTTTGAATGCCTTATATCATGTATCATATTAATTCTATTTCAGCTTTAGCTTTGTTTGATAGTGGTGCCTCCATTAGTTTTGTATCTATTTTTTTTGCTCTGAAGCATCATTTAGTAGCTGAGTCTTTGCTTAGGACTTGCAAGATCATGACCGGGAGAGGCATTATCCTGGTTAGTGATATTTGCAAGGATCGGAGAGTTACTCTGGGAGGACGTGAGTTGAGTGCATGTTTACTTGTAATTCCACTTTCGAGCTACGATATTGTACTCGGGATATAATGGTTGAGTAGGCACCATGCTAGTATAGATCGCAGAGGAGGTAGAATTTTGTTTATCCCACCAGGAGAGCCAGAGTTTGAGTTTGCTAGAGGAGTTATAGAGCAGAGAGAAGGCATTATCTATGGAGCAATGGTGGAAGATAAGGAGTTGTCGCATCCGTTGATAGCAGAGTTCTTGGATGTGTTTCCTGAGGAATTACCAGGAATGCCGCTAGATCGAGATATTGAATTCTCTTTAGACTTGGTGCCAGGTGAAGAACCAATTTTACTGCATGTCTATAGAGTGAACGACAGCGAACTGGTCGAGCTAAAGAAGAAACTGGATGAATTACAGGATAAGGGGTTTATCAGATCTAGTTCTTCACTGTGGGGACCCCCGGTATTGTTTGTATGAAAGAATGATGGATCAGTGTGCATGTATATCGATTATAGGGCATTGAATAATCTCACTATCAAGAATAAATACCTATTTCCATGGATTGATAACCTGTTCGATCAGTTGAGTGGCGCCAAGATATTTTTCAAGATAGACTTGAGATCTGGCTACCACCAGGTGAAAGTAAAGCCGTAGGACATTCCGAAGATTGCTTTTAGGACTCGGTATGGCAAGTATGAGTTCATGGTGATGCCGTTTGGGTTGACAAATGCCCCGACAATATTTATGAGTTTGTTGAACAAGGTATTCCACCAGTACCTTAACAAGTTCGTAGTGGTGTTCATCAATGACATACTCATATACTCGAAGACACCATAGGAGCACGAGGAGCATTTGCAGATTGTGTTGGATGTACTGAGGAAGAAAAAGCTGTATAGGAAGCTGTGATGTGCTGAGAAAGGAGAAGCTGTATGGAAAGCTGTCCAAGTGTGAGTTCTTCCTGGACAAGGTAGAGTTCTTAGGATATGTTGTGACTGGTGATAGAATTTCAGTGGATCCGAAGAAGATCGCAGCAGTCGAATCTTGAAGACCCCGAGTTCAGTGGCAGAGATCAGAAGTTTCTTGGGTTTGGCAGGCTACTATAGGAGGTTTATGCAAAAAATTTCAAGGATTGTCGAGCCGATGACTAGACTCACCAGGAAGGATACAGAGTTTATTTAGACAGAGGAGTGTCAGGATGCTTTTAAGGAATTTAAGACGAGGTTGATGTCTGCTCCTATTTTGATATTACTATCAGGGTCTGGAGGTTTCACTATTTATAGTGATGCATCAGGGAAAGGGCTGGGTTGTATTCTTCAGCAAAATAAGAAAGTAATTGTCCAGGCAATTGCGTCCTCATGAGAAGAACTATCCTGCCCAATATTCGGAGTTGGCAGCAGTCATCTTAGCCTTGAAGTTATGGAAATACTATTTCTACGGAGAGCGTATGGAGATCTTCACAGACCACAAATGCTTGAAGTATATTTTCACTCAGAAGGAGTTGAACATGAGGCAGCATCGGTGGCTGAAACTGACGAAGGATTTTGACATATCTTTGCTGTATCATCCTGGAAAAGCCAGTGTAGTTGCCGATGCCTTGAGCAGGTATCCGGTATCTATGTTGTTGAGGCAGGAACAATATTTGTTGGAGGACTTGGAGAGATTGGGCATTAAGGTGATAGTTCCGGGTTTTGCCATAAAGATATAGGGGTTGCAGATAGACTCAGAGTTATATGACAGGATCAAGGCAGCCCAATATGAGAATGTATCTCTGAGGAGCATCAGAACTCATGTGAGAGCAGGATTGGAGGATAATTTTACCATTGTCGATGATGGTTCTTTGCAGCATGCTGCTAGATTATGTGTGCCTAGTAGGGAGCTGTGTAAGGAGGTATTACAGAAAGTGCATCACTTTCAGTATTCCATGCATCCAGGTGCCAATAAGATGTATCGGGATATGCGAGAGAGTGTATTATGGTATGACATGAAGAGAAAAGTGGCACAATTTGTATCCAGATGCTTAGTATGCCAACAGGGGAAAGCTGAGAGGCAGAGGCCATGTGGATTACTTCAGCCATTACCCATTCCAGAGTAGAAGTGGGAGCACATTACTATAGATTTTGTGTCCGAACTTCAACGATCTCCAGGAGAAAAAGATGCAATTTGGGTCATCGTTGACAGGTTGACCAAGTCGGCCCCCTCTTTGCCTTTTAATATGGGTTTGTCTATGGTGAAGCTGACAGTGATGTGTGTGAGGCAGATCGTCAGGATACATGGGATTCCCGTCAACATAGTCTCAGATCGGGATAGTCATTTTACTTCTTATTTCTGGAGGAGTTTGCAGACAAGTTTGGGCATCTAGCTCAAGTTCAGTACTGCATATCATCCCCAGACAGATGGGAAGTCAGAGAGGACTATTCAGACTCTCGAGGATATGCTGTGCACCTGTGTACTAGATTTTAGGGAATCTTGGGAGGACCATCTCTATTTGGTAAAGTTTGCTTACAACAACAACTACCAGGATAGTATAGAGATATCACCATTTAAGGCTATGTTCGCTCGGAGATGTCATACTCCCTTGTCATGGGAAGTTGTTGGAGAGAGAGCTATGCTAGGGACAGAGATGGTTGTGGATACAACAGAGAAGGTTAAGCTGATTAGAGACAGACTTTGAGTGGCGCGAGACAGACAACGACATTGGGCCTATAGACACCAGAGACCTTTGGAGTTTGAGGTATAGTTTTAGATTATTTTTGTGTGCTTGATATTTGTTGTTTGTTATAGATTAAGTTCTTAAGGTTGTATTTTGTTCTAGGTTAGTGGTCTAGTATTTTTTGGATTTCTCTGACACGAGGAACAATTTATTTCAGTGGACACGGGATGCTTAGTCCACGATTCATCGAACCCTTTACTATTCTCGAAAGGGTCGGTGCAGTTGCTTACATACTAGACTTGCCACCTGCATTAGAGGGAATGCACAACGTGTTTCACGTGTCACAGTTAAGATGGTACATGGCGGTTCCTAGTCACGTATTGGATCACTCTGAGATAGAGGTAGGCCCTATTCTTAGCTACCCAGAGCAGCAAATTATGATTCTGGATCGGAGAGTGAAGGTGCTGAGAAACTATACCATTCCATCGGTATGCGTCGTATGGAGGTATCACTCTCCAGGTGAGTCTACCTGAGAGAGGGATGATGAAATGCGAGAGCGTTACCCATATTTGTTTGTGCCTTGAGGTATGTTCTTTCCTGATTCTGTTCTGTTTTATTTTTTGGGGGTAGTTTGGTCATTGAATTTTGAGGATAAAATTATTTTAAGGGGGTAGACTTGTCACTACTACATTTTCTAAAAAAGGGTATTTTGGTGATTTTATAATTAATTAAATATTGTACATATTATAAATTTATTTATTATATTATTTATTTATTATTAGATGTTATTATTTAATTTTGGACTTGTATTAGTGGATATAACTGTTTAGATTAGATCAATGGACCAATATTTTATTCTAGTTAGAATTGAGCCCAATAGTAAGCTCATTCATTAGGAGGATGGATTAATTAGTTAAACCAATTAGACTAGAACCTTCCCTCCTTAATTGATTCCTTTATGACAAGCCCCAAGGGGTATTATGGACATTTCATAGTAGGTTGGAGGAGGGGTAGAGGCCGGCCACCATAGAGGGAGGAGAGAGACTCTCTCTTTATTTTTTTAATCGAAATCTAGATCTAGAATTTTCCTCTTCCAAATTCCTTCATCCCTACACCAATTTTTATCCAAATTTCTTCCCAATTCCTTCCATACTCATCATTGGAAGCTATTAAAACAAGTAGGAAGCAAGGATCTATAAGGAGGAAGCAAGGATCTACAAGGAGGAAGCAAGGATCTACAAGTTGAAGGCTCTTGACACTCATTTAGAGAATTATATTGGAAATCCATCTCCCAATAGGTATAATTTAGTTTCCTCTCTCTAATTATCTATAATTTAATCATTAGAAATCCTCCTATATACTAAGGCTACCCATAGGATTTTAAATTAGGTTCATAGAAGGCCTATGGAGAAAATTATGTAGTATTTTATATCAATTTTAGGAGAATTCCGAGATTGGCACATCTTGTGTTTGTTAATAGGTCAATTAGACCAAATTAACAAGTGTTTGGTTGTGTGTGACCGATGTCGTATCCATAATTGGATACGTGTAGGCCATATCACGATAATTTGGCGATACAGGTTGATTTAGGGGTTTTCTTCCGACATGGAGGTCTGAGCATGTCACATTTTGACATGGGCACATAGATGAGTAGCTAACACTTTATATTGCTTCTAATTGTGATTTTAGACTTGCTCGTGTCCTTTGTGGTACGTTTGGTGGTGTGGTGGAGCCGTATCGCAATTATATCATACATTAAGTGTGATACAGGTGCAGTGTACTCCACGTGTTTGATTCTTTGCATTACAATTCAATTTACCTTGCTTATAGCTATTAGAGTATTATAATTATAATTGTTATATATATATATATATATATATATATATATATATATGTTTCTAATTTTATTGTGATGTGTTGGTAGTCTTTGGAGAGTAGGAGAGTTCATGTGCATCATAAGTGTGGGTATGTGTTAACATATATATATATATATATATATATATATATATATATATATATATATATATATAGGTGTATAGATGTATGCATGTGAGCTAGGGGGGCCAATATATAGGCCGGATAAGCAGAAGCAAGAAGCAGCAGCGGCAGGGAGAAGTTGTAGAAGTAGCGACAGCGAGAAGCAACAGCATCAGAAGCAGTAAGCTGCAGCAGCAAGCAGTAGGCTATAGAAGTAGCAAAAGCAGTAAGCTGCAGCAGCAGCAGAAGCAATAAGCAGCAGCAACGATAAGCAGAAGATGCTGAAATAAGCAGCACTAGAAATATTGTGTAGCAGTGCTATATATATATATATATATATATATATATAAGCACTAGTTAGCATTAGCATTGGTTAATATTATTTCTAGTTTACCTTGAGTTACACTAAGGTAATGAGAGTTGAGGTATCTTGGGTATGGGTATTGAATATTGGATGAGTATTTTAGTTATGTTAGTTGGTATAGTATTGTTATAAGTTTAAGTGCATGTTAGTGTATAATGAGGTATGTATGGTTAGTTAGTTAGTTAATGTTAGATATTAGATTACCTTATGATACCAAGGTAATATAAAGGTATTGGTTTATACTCAAGGTATTGAGTTTGTATATCAAGATGGATCTGTAGGTGGTGTGATACCGCTTTTGGTTCAAAGCCAAGGTATCAACTTATTCATATCTAATAACTAACGTATCTTATGATACGGTAATGTGTTGGTATCCTAGTATCCTAACATAGCTAGTATAGCCTAGTTGCAAAGTGTTTGGACCCAATATCCTAGAGATAGACTCATACAACCTAGAATAGCTAGTTTGACCAAGTTTGACTGGTTTGACGTAGAGTTGACCTAGTTTGACTATTTTGACTTAGAAATAGCTTTATGACCTAGAATTTGACTAGTTTAACTTATTTTTATTCCAAAATCTTGTATTGATATAATATTCCATATTTAGGTCTTCGAGATACCATGCCAGACATCTTTGATACTGTTCACCAGATTTTAGGCAAGTACAATTTCTGATAGTTTTTTATTTATGATTTCCTCTATGTCTCTTGTATTTAGTATAGATATCCTTGATTTCTTGACACGATGGTTACATGGATTGGTATATCCGAATCTCGTTGTGAGATGTTATTCCTTGGTATTTATGGTGTATCTTGTGCAAGTCTTGTTCCTTATTTTTCTTATACATGTGCATACATTGATTCTTGGAGAGACTAGCTACCTATTCAGTGAATCATGTGTCATAACGTACCATGGTTGGATCCACTATACCAGTTATAGGCAGAGAGTATTAGTGTAGATATGTGATCATACCCTCCTTGTGCATGTCTTGTTTCTTGAATAGTGTTAATCATACACCGCACGTATGATTAACCAGGCCATAATTCTTGTACAAGTTCCCAAGCCGATCACATGTTGAAGCTGGTACTCACTCACTTAGTAGTAGTATTTCTTGCTCATTCCTATGATGCTCATTCTTATATTTATTTCCAATATGCCTATATTGCATATATCTTGTACCTATATGTTGTATTTTGTATATTCGCTCTATTTACTGTTACATACTTTATATCATTTATTGGAACTGCTGTTAGAGATGTACTTTGCTCCTTTTCTGACTGGATATTTTTTTCCAAATGATACTGAGGAGTGGCATCCCACTCACTACGGGCCTCAGGACGTAGTTGGCTTAGAGCCAGAGACTTTGGCTCAGGAGGGTCTCATCCCGATTGAGACAGATGACCCAGTACTCGTAGCTTAGTAGATAGATATTTTTGTACTGGATTTGTCTCCAACTTTGTTATTATTATATCTTTTAGATGACTTATTGGATATTATCTTGTCTTATGAGTTGTATTTGACTCTTCAGTTCTTTTATCATATTCGTGCAATTGTTCCAACTTATAGACTATCATTGAGTATTCATATTTTATTTGTGGCATTATTATATCTTGATTGCTAGATAGATAGTTTACCCAAACAACGTTCTACCGTCGATGTTGCGGCGTAGGCTGGACGTACCCACGTACTCATGCCCCTACACCGGGTGTGGGTCATGACACCCAAATTAGTTACTCATGACAACACTTTGAGCCCAATATGAGACTAAGCCCATTAGACCATCTTCCTTGATTAATTAAGGAGATTAGTTTAATTTGTAATAGTTTAGAGACTTTTCAATATAGTAGTTCTTAATTATTCTTCATAACTAAATAGTAGGGGGCATGGTGGACATTTTGTTGTAACTTGGAGGGGAAGAATGGGGGCCCGGCCATATAAGGACTCATCATTCTCTCTCTCTTCTTTATTAGTTTATCACATTTAGATCCTCAATTGTGTTCTTTTCCAAATTGATTCATCCCTCCAAAAATTTAACCTAATTCATACCCATTCTCTCTCAACTTCCTCATCTTAGAAGCATTGGAGCTTAGATTGCAAGGAGCACTTGAAAAAGAATGATTTGGCAAGGTTATTGTGTCCATTGAGCTTTTTATTAGGAATCCATCTCCCAATAGATAAATTCTAAGCCCACCCCTTAATTTAGACTCTAATTCATGTATTTAACCATTAGAAATCATTCTTTGGCTTAGGACTACCCATAGGATCAAGAATTAGGTTCATATGACTTGTATTATAAAAATTACATGGTAATTTGTGTCCAATTAGAAAGAATTATGAGATTGACACATCAAGTTTGTATCATGAGACCAATTAGATCTAATTAGACTCGGATCAGGGTTGTGGGACTAGGCATGTGTCCACAATTGGATATGAGTAGAGGGTATCATAGAAATTTATGATATGGTGTGATACGTGGCTCATTTTTGGGTGACTTGTATAATTTCCCTTTAAATCTTATTGTAGCAAGTTGTATTAGTTATTATATTGAGAATTTGATATGTAGGAAGTTGTATTATGGAATATTTGGAAATTTGGCACTTTGTTGGATACGCATCATGGGTATCCTAGTTGTGCACCCTAAGTGTTTGAGGTTTTGACTATAGAGTATTATTTGGGATATATATATATATATATATATATATATATATATATATATATATATATATATATATATATATATATATATATATATATTAGTGTCGGGTTCCAGTTGTTAGAGCAGTTGCAACAAGCAATGCTTGTGTGCACCTGTATGCACACCTATGCTTGGGTGCGTAGAGTGTAGCACTGTGTGTGTGTCATTATGAACTGTAGGTAGGCGTTTCTAGTGTAGTGAATGAGGAAGGAATTGATAGTAGTGGTGTTGGTGTTTGTAGTAGTATCAGATATCAAGGAGTGGTGCAAATGTACTGTGATAGTATATTAACTCTTGGGTGAGTAATTAAAAGTGAGAGTGTGTGGAGTGTCATGTCCCAATTTTTGCTAAATCGATAATCATCCCCCTGGCGTGATGCCGTGCACGCGTATGGTATGCATGCACAAGGCCTAGGCATAATGATATACTTTAGAACAAATGCAACAGAGTACGCAAATAAGATATCACACTTTGAGATATAGAAAAGTTCTCTTTATTGATAATGAATATCTGTTTACATACTCTTGACCCAGAAGTAATAAAGATGTCGCACGGGCTTACAACTTAGACACAAAATGAGGTAGCCGATCAATACATTACTTTCCTTACTAATATTTTAAAAGAACAAAATACCTTGGGTGGGAGTCAGCACCATCGCCTAGGTGCTTCAAAAGGGAAGTGTGAGCTCCTTTCTTGAATATGTACTTGGGATCCAAAAGTTACTACATGAACGCACCTGATCAAGGAAAGGTTGGAGAAAGCTTCAACTTCTTGCCGCGTCGCCTCGGCTCGGGGGACCTACTGCAACGAGAGTCAGTACTTCAAAAAGTACCGGTGAGGGCAAGCTAACCCAACATACCAAATCGATATTGTATTCATGTGAACATGCAATATTTTTATTATGTGACATTTCTATCTTAGTTAAATTCTTTATATACGATAGAATGGAATGAAATAAAATATGCCACCATTCGGTGACTTTACCTGTACCGTCTGAACCACCTGTACAAAACATACCATGAACTTCCCTACACAAAGACATAGTTAGTCTATACAGTTTAAATATACATAAAGATCACTATTTGGATTAGCCGTCATAGACCATAGTCTGGGTAGACGGTGTTGCTTGCAACGCAGGTAGAGAGCCCTGCTACAAACTCCCGCCTCACCCGTGCTAATTTTCTAGTTCTACTATCTGATGTTCCGCCCGGGACGAATTGGCCCCGGTACCCCAGTGACCGTTTGCAGGAACCAAGACCCTTGTGCACAAGATTATCCATGACCATTGACGATCTGAACACTAAGTTACATACGAAGTATTTCAAACATCAATATGAACAAAACTACTTTAGCACAATGCGATGACATAGTCTACTGGTTGTTATGATCAATTCACAAGTTATGTACTATACATTGAGCAGTCATAGATAAATATGTTCTAACTATAACTGAACACAAAATAGCTATATGTATAATGGACATACACGCATTAATGTGTTCGCATAGAATTCTGTGTGACAAGCATTATAAGTGTTTCAAGTCTACTTCTTCTTTATTCTGACTCAATTTTTATTATTTTGGATCGTTTGATCAGAATGCCCCAATGAGTCAATTTATTAAGAACGAAGACTTGGAAGAAGGGCGCTAATCGAAGTAAAGCCACTCATAAGTTGGTGAACTAAGAGAGAGAAGGGGAGATCTTTAAGGCTCTGCTCATGTATTGCCTACACAATCACCTGCATGCACCAATAGATGATCAATATCTCCTGCTTTAGTCTCCAAGGGTTCGATACGAAATATGAAATCCTAAGAATTAAGGTAATGAAATCCATCAAAATCGTTCAAGAAAACACAAGTCACAAACCAACAAGAAAGCAACCAAGCGGCATCAAAAACGGTCAAGGAAACCAGTACAACGGAAAGGCCTCTCTCGACTCTGCCGTCGAGTCCTTACTTGAGGCACCATCTGTTGAATATGGGAACCAATTCTGAAGAAACCAATCCATAACGAGAAAAGTATCTTGATTCAATCTAACCTGATCGAACGATACCAAGTATTTCTTAGCCTCGCTCCCTGAATAGGGAGAACGGTGCACTAGATCTAAACAAACTAACAAAAAGTTTCGTCCTTGAAACTTAGGAATAGAAAATACCATTAAGGAATAATGAAGAAAACTTTTCCTTCATTCCGACTTGAGTTCCCAAGTCGATTCCTCGATCGAGTGGTTCCGCCAAAGAACGTGAACTAGCGAGACTGCCCAATTCCATAACTGCTTCTCTTTTTGATCTAAGGTCTGAACGGGCTCTTCGGCGTATGATAAGTCTGCCTACAGATCTAACTGACCGAAGTCTATCATGTGGTTTGGGTCATGTACGTACTTTCTAAGCTGTGACACATAGAAAATATCATGCACTTCTGTGTCTTGCCCTAGTCCCAAAATACGTAGGACTAGAACAGGTAAGCATGCTAGCCGCATGTATATGGCAACTCCAATATATGGAAACCATAACACATACGTACGATGTATCATGAACAATAATTCACAAGTGGTAAAAAAACTATCATAAGTCAAAGGGCATAACTAAATCTCATCCATAGAAATCAAATAGAAATAAATAACCAATATCTATGAAACTATATCTCAATATAAAGTATCTAAAGATGATAGTCAGATGGTGTCACGCCCCAGTCCCAAAATATATGGAACCAGGCCATGTGGCAATAGCCAACTGACACATCTCTGAGGATATCCCAATTTAATGGATCCACGAAGAGTGATACACTGTCCTATAATACTAACATGTCCAATATCAGTCAATAACAGGTAATCTAATCTCATCCACAATATAAAGAGCAAGAAACACTAAATAAACTGCTGGTTAATAAATACCAGTCTCAAGATATCATAGTACAACCAGTGATGTCTGGTGGGAACAAACCCACTACTATGACGAAATAAAGTACTGAAATGAGATATAAAAGAAATGGCTATGGCATCAGCTGAGAAGATAACGATGCCCTCCATCTAGGCTAAAGGCCTACCAACTGGTCACGGAGACTCTGACGGCTGTACCTCAAACTCCTCAGCTGTAGCAAATCTCGTCTCCTGTCCTGGGCCGTATACGGTGGGGTAGTAAGCCTTGTCTAAATTTGGAAAGGTACCAGGTCCTCAGAGGGACGTAACAAGATACAAGAAAACAACATGCTATATATGAATACTGAATAAAATAAATACAATAAGGGTGTGCTAGCCATCTAAGTGAATGCAATGTGAGGACAACGCTGGTGCGTATAGGTAGGTGTAGGCATAACGTCCATGCTCCGAAGAGAGTGGCATCTGTACAGTATATCGTCCATATCGCTCAGAAGAACGTGGCATCAGTATAAAGGGAAAGTCATTGGATCCGAGGCTCCTCCAAAACTACGGTTCCAATGTGTGTACCCCATACGCCTACTAGTTGTCCTCCCCACCCAATGTAGATACGCAAGTCGACTACTCGACGTGCATGCCATATATCTATATGCCAAGTCTCTAAACTATCTCCTGACTACATACTAACCGTGATGTAAGTGATATGCAACGATAGCTAGTCGAGTGCGTAAACCCACATCCCAATATGAATATGTCTCAGTGACCGTGTAAGGTGTCAGGTCTCAGACAATAACAGAGTATTGTCCAATGGGTGGAGTCTGCTAAGAGCTAAGTCCATATATACTAATCATCGACGTATCCGTCGAATGCACCCGAGACAACTCGGACGCGCACAGTTGTATAAACTACAAGCAACAAGAAGATAATACAACTTATGCATATTTAAATTAGACAGTAAATATAGCAAGGTATCTTGCCTGTGTCCTGAAGCTGGGAATGCCAAAAGCCGGTTCCTGCAGTATCTCCTGGCTGATCCAATGGTCCTAACCACAATATAGTATAACAATCTAATATTAGACGCTAAACATTAAATGCACACGACTATGACTCGACGTTTGAATATTATCGCAAGTTCACGTCTGTTCGAGTACAGCTTCACCTGTGCGCGTAGCTAAGGTGCACACGTGTTCTGTACTCGATCATCCTGGCCCTTTAGATAATAATTTCCAGTTACCGGTTGACCACGATCGTTGTTCTGTGCGAACACATGCTCCTTAGTTTCTATGTTCATTACATGCGGTTTATGTACAGGTTTTAGGGTGAAACGCTAGTCCTTTGAGTTATGATAGTAATTAAGCAGATTCTACACCTTAGTATTCATTAATCCAGTTAAACATAATTAGAGTTGTGTCCGATATCATCCTCTCTTGACACGTCGATGCGACGCTACGATATCAACCTGAAGAAATGGGGTTTGGTGTGGTTACCTCTACGTGGCTTGCACGAACAGGGGCTGCTCCTGTCGAGATGTACTCCGGCGAGGTGACAGCGGCTCCAGCGAGATGGCAGCGGCGGCGACGCAGCAGTAGACGCGGCAGCGGCAGCACGCACGGTTCGGTTCGGCTGAAGGGCAACGGTCAGGGGATGTGGCGGCAGCGGTCGGTCGGGGTAATGGGCAGCAGCAGTCGGTCGGTTAATGGTGGCAGTCGGTCGTGGTGTATATGGGCAGCGGCAGTCGGTCGGGTAATGGGCAGCAGCAGTCGGCTGAAGTATGGGGACGCCGGTGGTGGTGATGGGTTGGTTATGAGTCGGAGAGGAGGAGGGGTGGTGGCTAGCAAGGTTCGGCTAGGGTTGGGGAGGGTGATGATGGATTTCTTAGGGTTTTAAGGGAGAGGTTTCATATATATATGTATATGTGTGTGGAGGTTGTGGGCTAGCCTCGGCTTGGGCCTATCTGGGCTTATTAAGGTAGGCTGGTCTAAGGGTTGCTTGAGGTAAAATTAGCCTTAAATAAAATTAAATTACAACTTAACTAGGTAATTTCCAATGCATTGCAGGGAACTAGACTTTTGGGTGGCACACAGGAGTCGCGGCATAACAAGCTTGGTGTAGACTGATACCCTAATTTGGGTACGTAGGATTTGGGTTGCGGTTGATCTCAAATTAAAATACTCAATTAAATCCTACTTTTGACGAGGGGGTTTACAATTTACCCTCCTTAGAGCATTTCGTCCTCGAAATTTAAACATACGCATGGGTAAGACTAAAGGAAATACTGGAACGTACCTAGTCCTTCGAAGAGATGGGGATAACGCTGCCGAATATCCTCCTCGCGTTCCCAAGTCGATTCGCCTGGTGCATGGTGTCTCCATGCGACGCGGACTAAGGAAATAGTCTGCCCTCGTAGTACCTTCTCACTTCTGTCTAGGATCTCCAGAGGCTCCTCTTGGTATGATAAGCTCGGGCCGACTGTGATCTCGGAATGGTCAGGCACGTGGCTAGGATCCGATATGTACCTCCTCAATTGAGATACATGGAAGACGTCGTGGACTCCTTCCAAGGTCTACGGTAATGCTAATCTGTAAGCAACCTCTCCAACGCGTTCTAACACGTCGAACGGTCCGATGTACCTCGGACTCAGCTTTCCTCTGCCTCCGAATCTAATAGTCCCTCGAGTAGGTGAGATCTTTAAGAATACGTGATCTCCAACCTGAAACTCTAAGGGTCGGCGGTGTGCATTCGCCCAATGCTTCTGTCGGTCTTGTGCTGCTCGAAGGTGTCCTTGGATCTTCTTTACCTTCTCTACCGTCTGAACAACCAACTCTGGTCCGAGAATCTGTCGCTTGCCTATATCACTCCAGCATACTGGAGAACGACATTTTCTTCCATAAAACGCTTCATAGGGAGCCATCTGAATGCTAGCTTGATAGCTGTTGTTGTAGGAAAACTCGACCAAATGTAAGTGATCCTCCCATGATCCTCCGAAGTCAAGCATGCACGCTCTTAACATGTCTTCCAGCGTCTGAATGGTGCGCTCCGACTGGCCATCGGTTTGCGGGTGATATGCTGTGCTAAACTTTAGGCGAGTACCAAGGCTCTCCTGCATACTCCGCCAAAAGTAAGACGTAAATCTCGTATCCCTGTCAGACACAATGCTAACTGGCACTCCATGTAGGCGCACAATCTCTCTCATGTACATATCTGCTAAAGCCTCCGTCGATTGCCCAACTCTAAAGGGTAAAAATTGTGCGGACTTGGTGAGTCTATCCACGATTACCCATACTGCATTGCGCCCACTAGGACTCCTCGGGAAGCCTGTAACAAAGTTCATAGTGATGTGCTCCCATTTCCACTCCGGTATAGGAAGTGGTTGAAGCAATCCTGCAGATCTCTGGTGCTCGGCCTTGACTTGCTGACACACCAGGCACTTGGCCACAAAGCGTGCTATCTCTCTCTTTATTCCGTGCCACTAGTAGTACTGTCTTAGATCTCTGTACATCTTCGTGCCTCCTGGATGAATGGAATAGGTAGAACTGTGTGTCTCTGACATCAATTCCTGCCGAAGTTCTCCATTTGGAACATAGAGACGATTTTCGTATCTCAGTGTTCTGTCTTCATGTATCCGTAATCCTGTCTGTAATCCAGCCTCTGTCCTCTGTCTGAGCCTCTGAAATCTGGCATCTGTCGGCAAAGCAGCCTTGATTCTCTCTACCAGTATCGATTGCAATTGGAAATTCGACAACTGTCCGTCTACTCCGGGTATAACAACCTCTATACCCATCTGCTCTAGATCTCTCAACAGATGTTGTTGGGTAGTCAAGAAGAATGCCATAGGTCTTCTGCTCAATGCGTCTGCTACTACGTTGGCCTTTCCTGGGTGGTACTGTAGCTCTATTTTGAAGTCTGTCATCACCTCGAGCCAACGTCTCTGTCTCTGATTTAGATTCTTCTGAGTGTAGACATATTTCAGGCTCTTATGATCAGTAAATATCTCCACTCTTTCTCCATATAGGTAATGCCTCCAAAGCTTTAACGCAAAGATCACCGCTGCAAGCTCTAAGTCGTGGGTGGGATAGTTCTTCTCATGTGTCCTTAACTGTCTAGAAGCATAAGCTACAACCTTTCTATGCTGCATCAAGACGCATCCTAATCCTTTCCCGGACGCATCGCTGTAGATTACGAATCCTCCGGGTCCAGAAGGTATGGTCAAGATGGGTGCTGTAGTCAAGCGTTTCTTCAGCTCATCGAATGCCTTCTGACACTCCTCTGTCCAAGTGAACTCCTGCTCCTTATGGGTCAAGCGGGTCATTGGCTCTGCAATCTTCGTGAAGTTATCTACGAACCTCCGGTAATATCCGGCAAGTCCTAGGAAACTCCTCACTTCTGAGACATTGGTAGGGGTTGGCCATGTCTCTACAGATGAAATCTTTGCCGGATCTACTGAGATACCGTCTCCTGAGATGACGTGTCCAAGGAAGGCGACACGATCTAGGAGAAACTCGCACTTGCTCAGCTTGGCATAAAGTCTCTCTCTCCTCAGCGTCTCTAACACTAGCCTCAAGTGCTCTTCGTGCTCCTCGTGGCTCTTCGAATACACCAAAATGTTGTCGATGAAAACTACCACGAACCGGTCTAAGTACTGGTGGAATACTCTGTTCATCAAGTTCATAAATACAGCTGGCGCATTCATCAGTCCAAAAGGCATCACTAAGAACTCGTAGTGACCATAACGAGTCCTGAATGCTGTCTTTTGAATGTCTTCTCTTCGCACCTTCACTTGATGATAACCCGATCTTAAGTCGATCTTTGTGAACACCACTGCTCCTGTCAACTGGTCAAATAAATCGTCAATCCGCGGCAGGGGATACTTGTTCTTGATAGTCAAAGCATTAAGGGCTCTGTAATCAATACACATAAGTACTGTTCCATCCTTTTTAGGCACAAACAATACGGGTGCTCCCCATGGTGATGCACTAGGACGGATAAATCCCTTGCTCTGCAACTCCTCCAATTGTAGCTTCAGCTCGTCTAACTCCTTCTTCGCCAATCGGTACACATTAGAAGATACCGGTGCTGCTTCTGGTACTAGCTCAATGGTGAACTCCACGTCTCTATCTGGTGGTAAGCCTGACAATTCTTCGGGAAAACATCCTCGAATTCTGCAACTATAGGTGGGGGCGCAATCTCCATAGCCATGCAAGTTCCAGCTGTCTGTCCTACTCCTTGTTCGACGGTCCCTCGCATGTATTCGAACTCCGGTTGATCTGGTGGTCTAAAAGTGACGGTACCCTTCCGGCAGTTCAGAACGGCGTTATACTGGCTTAACCAGTCCATGCCTAACACAACATCAAAGTACGGCATAGGCAATACCAGGAATCGCGCTCTCATCTCTCTACCACATACGACTACCGAGCACGTTCTAATAGTGCTGGTAACCGGCACGATACCTCCTCCGGTAAGAATCTTCCAACTCTTAGGTAAGGGGAAAATCGCTACTCTATGCATTGCTACAAATCTACTAGATATAAATGACAATGTAGCCACAGAATCAAACAATGCTGTCGCAGGTAAGGATGCGACTAAAATGGTACCTGTGATTGCTTCTTCTTCGGTTTCCTCTTCGGTAGCTGCTAATGCAAAGGCCTGTCCCTGTCTCTGTCCTTCTGCCTGCTGTCGGGCCCGATCAAACTGTGCCTGCTGTGGGGGCAAGGGTGGTCCCCTCTGGAATCCTCCGGGTGCTGGTGGACGCTGGCCTCCTGGTAGGGGTAGTATCCTCGGGGCTGGTGCCGCTGGCCTTTGTCCGGCCTGTGGGGCTGCCTTCCTGCGCTATGGACAATCTCTGGCAAGGTGCTGGCTTGCTCCACAAATCATACATGTCCCAAGTCTCTTTCGGCAGTCCTTCTCGAAGTGACCTCTCTTACCACAGAAGTGGCAAGTCGGAAGTTCCTGGTGTGGATATGGTGCTGCTCTCTGTTGTGTCTGCGCTCCTGGACGACGGATGGGTCCTCCTACTCTGGGCTGGACTCTAGCTGGCGTGGTCGTACTGGAACGTCTAGATCTTCTGACGATGGCCTCCTGGATCCTTGCCTCTGCTAGGACCTCCTCATAAGAAATCCTCGCCTGTGCGGTGGTATATCTCTGTAGCTCGAAATTGAGGCCATGGTGGAATCTCTGAGCCTTCTCTAGATTATTGGGTATTAGAATGGCTCCAAATCTGCTAAGGCGGCTAAACTCCACGTCATATGCGTCAACAGTCATATTCCCCTGTTCTAGATGTAGGAACTGGGAGTACAGGGCATTTCTGACTGTTGCTGGAAAATACTTCGCATTGAAGTACTCTAAGAACTGTTCCCAAGTCTGGTTCTTGCCTACAATGCGCTCGATGGAATCCCACCAGTGATGGGCGTTGCCTCTTAGTTGGGCCCTCACTGCGGTCATCTAAAGGTCTGGTTGCAGTTGTGAGGCCTCTAATAGC
The DNA here is from genome assembly GCA_036927795.1 of Iris macrosiphon. Lineage (NCBI taxonomy): Eukaryota > Viridiplantae > Streptophyta > Magnoliopsida > Asparagales > Iridaceae > Iris > Iris macrosiphon. The sequence continues at coordinate 65,008,602 of JAYESA010000007.1, read as the reverse complement.
ATCTCCGTGTTGACGATCCAATCGGAGATCTGTTCTGCAGTCTCATTGCCTGTGAAGGTATCTGGTCCCATCTGTCGGAACCATCTAACAGTGCCACCTGTCGGGGCTGGTGGAGGTGCTGGTGCTGGTGTCACGGCAGGTGTCCTCTCTAGTACTGCCATCAGACTCTGTCGCAATGTCTCTGTCTGCTGCCACTGTGCTTACATCATTGCCTGGAAGAACTGAAGCATCTGTGGCTGGCCATCTAGCTGTGGCATCTGGGGTAGATAAGGTGGAGGCGGTGGTAGTGGAATCTCTGGTTATGCAGTAGGCGTCTCCTCAGATGTCGGCCTCTCTGTCTGCGGCATCGGTGTAGCTCCTGAAGTCTGGCCCTCACAATGCTGCGTGGGGATCGTCTGGGAAGTCTGTCCTTCAGGCTGCGGTGTAGGATCGCCCTGCGATGTCTCGTGCCAATGTATCAGCGGGGTCTGTAGCGGTGGTTGCCCTTGGGGTACCTCATCTCCTTGAGTGGTGTTGTCTGGTACTGCGGCACGGGGTGCTCCTCGTCCACTGTGCAAATTCATCTTGCTGCAAGGGATAGAGCTTCATTAAAAGAGTACGAGAACCAACAAACAGGATACAGATATTTAGAAGCAGTACGAAGGAAGTTCAAAGACGAATCAAAAAGTGGATGAGACATAATAATTTCTATCCTATTGCAGGCTCGCTGGGCATGTTACCATACCACAAGCGAAAAGTCGACCTGCATGGGCCACCACTAGAACCATGTCATGCCCCAGTGCCAAAATATATAGAACCAGGCCACGTGGCAATAGCCAGCTGACACGTCTCCGAGGATATCCCAATTTAATGGATCCACGAAGAGTGCTACGCTGTCCTATAATACTAACATGTCCAATATCAGTCAATAACAGGTAATCTAATCTCATCCACAATATAAAGAGCAAGAAATACTAAATAAACTGCTGGTTAATAAATACCAGTCTCAAGATATCATAGTACAACCAGTGATGTCTGGTGGGAACAAACCCACTACTATGACGAAATAAAGTACTGAAATGAGATATAAAAAAAATGGCTATGGCATCAGCTGAGAAGATAATGATGCCCTCCATCTAGGCTAAAGGCCTACAAACTGGTCATGGAGACTCTGACGGCTGTACCTCCAACTCCTTAGTTGTAGCAAATCTCGTCTCCTATCCTGGGCCGTATACGGTGGGGTAGTAAGCCTCGTCTAAATCTGAAAAGGTACCAGGTCCTCAGAGGGACGTAACAAGATACTAGAAAATAACATGCTATATATGAATACTGAATAAAATAAATACAATAAGGGTGTGCTAGCCATCTAAGTGAATGTAATATGAGGACAACGCTGGTGCGTATAGGTAGGTGTATGCATAACGTCCATGCTCCGAAGAGAGTGGCATATGTACAGTATATCGTCCATATCGCTCCGAAGAACGTGGCATCAGTATAAAGGGAAAGTCATTGGATCCGAGGCTCCTCCGAAACTACGGTTCCAATGTGTGTACCCCATACGCCTACTAGTTGTCCTCCCCGCCCAATGTAGATACGCAAGTCGACTACTCGACGTGCATACCATATATCTATATGCCAAGTCTCTAAACTATCTCCTGACTACATACTAACCGTTATGTAAGTGATACGCAACGATAGCTAGTCGAGTGCGTAAACCCACATCCCAATATGAATATGTCTCAGTGACCGTGTAAGGTGTCAGGTCTCAGACAATAACAGAGTATTGTCCAATGGGTGGAGTCTGCTAAGAGCTAAGTCCATATATACTAATCATCGACGTATCCGTCAAATGCACCCGAGACAACTCGGACGCCCACAGTTGTATAAACTACAAGCAACAAGAATATAATACAACTTATTCACATTTAAATTAGACAGTAAATATAGCAAGGTATCTTGCCTGTGTCCTGAAGCTGGGAATGCCAAAAGCCGGTTCCTGCAGTATCTCCTGGCTGATCCAAAGGTCCTAAACACAATATAGTATAACAATCTAATATTAGACGCTAAACATTAAATGCACACGACTATGACTCGATGTTTGAATATTATCGCAAGTTCACGTCTGTTCGAGTACAGCTTCACCTGTGCGCGCAGCTAAGGTGCACACGTATTCTGTACTCGATCATCCTGGCCCTTTAGATAATAATTTCCAGTTACCGGTTGACCACGATCGCTGTTCTGTGCGAACACATGCTCCTTGGTTTCTATGTTCATTACATGCGGTTTATGTACAGGTTTTAGGGTGAAACGCTAGTCCTTTGAGTTATGATAGTAATTAAGCAGATTCTATACCTTAGTATTCATTAATCCAGTTAAACATAATTAGAGTTGTGTCCGATATCATCCTCTCTTGACACGTCGATGCGACGCTATAATATCAACCTGAAGAAACAGGGTTTGGTGTGGTTACCTCTACGTGGCTTGTACGAACAGGGGCTGCTCCTGTCGAGACGTACTCCGGCGAGGTGACAGCGGCTCCGGCGAGAAGGCAGCGGCGGCGACGCAGCAGTAGACACGGCAGCGGCAGCACGCACAGTTCGGTTCGGCTGAAGGGCAGCGGTCAGGGGATGTGGCGGCAGCGGTCGGTCGAGGTAATGGGCAGCAGCAGTCGGTCGGTTAATGGCGGCAGTCGGTGGTGGTATATATGGGTAGAGGCAGTCGGTCGGGTAATGGGCAGAAGCAGTCGGCTGAAGTATGGGGACGCCGGTGGTGGTCATGGGTTGGTTATGAGTCGGAGAGGAGGAGGGGTGGTGGCTAGCAAGGTTCGGCTAGGGTTGGGGAGGGTGATGATGGATTTCTCAGGGCTTTAAGGGAGAGGTTTCATATATATATGTATATGTGTGTGGAGGTTGTGGGCTAGCCTCGGCTTGGGCCTATCTGGGCTTATTAAGGTAGGCTGGTCTAAGGGTTGCTTGAGGTGAAATTAGCCTTAAATAAAATTAAATTACAACTTAACTAGGTAATTTCCAATGCATTGTAGGGAACTAGACTTTTGGGTGGCACACAGGAGTCGCGGCATAACAAGCTTGGTGTAGACTGATACCCTAATTTGGGTACGTGGGATTTGGGTTACGGTTGATCTCAAATTAAAATACTCAATTAAATCCTACTTTTGACGAGGGGGTTTACAGATGGAAACAAATCAACTACCAACTAGAATATAAAAACAATCAAAATATAAGTACATCATCTAAGTATCACGAGGTTCGAAGAGAAGACCTCCTCGAAATATAAGTGACCAGTCTAGATCTGCGCTCCTGCGAATACTCATGAACATCTACACCTAGAAAGGGACTAGGTCCTCAGAGGGACATAACAAAATACATAGAAGCATGCCATAAAGTAAATACTGAATAAATAAAGGGGTGCGCTAACCAGCTAAGTAAATGCAATTTGAGGACAACTTTGAGTGTATGGGAAAGTGTAGGCTAGACATATGCTGACATAATTCACCAATCGTGACAACTGGCTAGTATATGCCATATATGCCCCCATAGGAGGGCGCTCTGTCATATAATATGTTCCAGCTCCAAAGAGCATGGTATCTGTATAGTATATCGTCTATATTGCTTCGAAGAACGTGGCATCAGTGTAGTATATATTGTCTATATCACTCCGTCAAGTGTGGCATCAGTGTAAAGGAAGTGGGTATCCCATACACCTACTAGTCGTCCTCCCCGTCCAATGATCTATGCATGTTGTATCCACAACATGCTGTATCTACTACACCAAGATGGAGTACAAGTATCGGTGCCGTAAGTCTGGCTCATAGTCTATCGTTAGAACAATAGTCCAACCTTACAACCAAATAAGGACAAGGATTGGACCTTCATACTACAATAGTCTATGCTCCGCCTACTAATAACTGCTAAGTCTTCTAACATGCATCAATATTAGCAGTTATACCCTATCCGTCGTATGACCTACACGTACAGGTGGCCAACCGCATATGCAAGTCCGTGCCCTATATGAGACTCACAACACGTATAAGAAATTTGTCAAGGCCAGGGAAGTCATACTGATAACTCCACAACTTTAAGTGGGTCTACTGGACACTAGGTCAGATACAAATCCTAACATCAACGCAATCGTTGACTATACCTGAGTCTCTCTCGGATGCGCACAGTTAAAAATCTAAAATAATAAGCAGACAACTAAATAATAACTAAAATTTAAACAGTACAACAAGGCAAGGTATACTTGCTTGGCAAGAAAGCTATAAAGTACCAATAAACTGCTCCTAAAGTCGCACAGAATAATCTAATGGTCCTCGAGGTACGTACACGGGAACGACATTGATGACGATGAGGTTAACGATGATGACGATGATGATTGGGGTTATAATGAGATGATAACTACGATGATGGCGATGATTACAACTACGGCGATAATGATCATGGTAATGCTGATGGTGAAGATGATGGTGATGATCATGATGATGAATACATGATGGTGATGACGAGGATGATGATGTGGGTGATGGTGATGATGAGGATGATGATGTGGACGATGGTGATGACGAGGATAATGATATGGATGATGGTGATGACGAGGACGATGATGTGGATGATGGTGATTGGTTGATGATAAGGTGATTAGGGTTGGTGTTGGTGATGATGATGAGATGTTCATGGTGAAGATGATGATGAGTATGATGATAGGTTGACAATCGGCTGATGCTCACCAGAATTCGGCCAGGGGCAGGGGAGGTCCGTAGTGGAAGAAAAAGGAGGCTCGGGTGGTGGTGTTGCTGGTGGTGTTGGCCTGGGTGGCCGAGGTGATAATAAAGAGGGAGAGGCGGTACAACGGTTGGCAGAGGCTCGCCGGAGGACGTGGGGAGTCGGGGGTGGTCGTGGCAGTGGCTCGAGGGAAGATGGGGGTCGAGGGGGAGGTTAACGGTGGTGGTGGCTGGAAATAACGGTTCAGTCGTGGGTCGGGGAGAGAAGAGACTAGGGAGGGGGTGGCGTCGAGTTCTGGGTGTTTAGGAAGAAGGTGGGAAGCTTGGGAAGGTGATCAACGGAGAAGAAAGGGAGAGGAGGTGGTGATGCAGGGACGATGACAATGGGAGGAAGAAGGAAAGGGAGGCGATCGTGGAAGGAGGCAGGCCGACGAATGTCGAGATGGCCGAGGATGAGGCGGTGCTGTCAGTGGTGTCTCGACGGAGTTGTGTTGAGGGAGTGGTGTCTGGCCGGCCTCAGGCGTGGTCTTGGTTGAGGAGATGCAGGCGGAGCTCCAGGCTCAGGCGGGTTTGAGGGAAGGAGGAGATCGGTCGGCTTGGCGAGGTGGGGAGGAAGGAGATGAACGAGAAGGGGTGGCCGGACATGGTAGCTCTGGTGGAAGGTCGGGAAGAGGGTGAACAGGGAGACAAGGGGGATGAATAGTATTCAGCTAGATATTTTCTTTAGGTTTTTGGTTTAGGTAAAAATAAAAGGAAAAGTGACATTTATATATGTAGAGTTTTAGGTTTGGGTTTGACCTAGAAAATTTGGGCTTGGTCAACTCTTGGGGTTGGGCCTTGGCCTCACATGGGAATGTTTGGAGGGCTATATTTTGCATTGTTTAAACGCAAGGGCTAGGTTTAACGAGGGGGCGATGTTGCGTGTTGCACATTCCAAAAAATTATGGAAAAATTTTATGTGAAGGGAAAATTGGGTTTCTTTCTGTATTGTCCAATGGTGTGGACACCTCACTGCACTTTTGCATAAAAGCACCCAACAATTAAAAAATTGCACAAAGATGGAAATTGGGTTTAAATTAATTAAAATTAATGCGCAAGGTGTTCTTAAATTAATTAGAAGTACATGGGGATAAAATTAGGTGGGACACAAGTGTCATGGACATAGAGGGCTCAGAGTAGAATTTTAACATTAATTTGGATTGCACAAAATGGTCAAGATTGTGTCTCCAATTTCGATTAGAACGTACAAGGATACAAAGTTTGATTTTATTTAGAATTAAATAAAGACGTCCATGACGATTATTGTGCAACTAAAATGTAGCACAAGTGTAAACCCCCTCGGCCAATTTGGGATTTAAATTAATTTAAATTAAGAAACGAGGACTAAATTGGATACAATTAGGATTAAGGTACACAAATCATAGGTCTTAATACACCATACCGTAGCTGTGAGGTTTGGAGCGCCACACTAGTAGTTACCCTCAGACTAATTAATTTTACATCCCCTAGACATGCCAGACTACCATCTGACCTTGTGAGACTTTTAGATACTGAATATTGGGCTTCATGTGCACTGTGCAATATTTGTTACAAACACCTATGTATTATTTCAATAAACCCAATTTTCTCTAAATGCCAGATGCAACTGTCTATAATCTAATTAATTTGAGGCCAAGTTCACCATAAACAGGACCGGACCAAGCCGTGTACACCCTTAAATATGGACCAGCCCCACCCAGAGGAGCTGGTCGGCCCAAATCTCAAGGATAGCCCACGAAAGCCAGCACCTATAAATATACATTTCCTTCCACATTAAAACCCTAAGGAAATCATAAACCCCCTTAACCCTAGCCAAACCCCTTCTCTCCCCAATAGAGCTCTCCCTTTCCCGACTTCCCAACACCCACCACTGTTAGCCGCCCCCTCAGGTCACCACCACAGCCCTCAGTCACTGGTCCACTGCCCCTAACTGCCTGCACCGTCGAGCTTCACCTTCACAAACAGCCTCCACGCACCCGACTCCCTCTAACCCGACCCTGAGCGCCCAGCCGCTTCCATCAACCGCCATCCACCATTGGCCGGCCGACCCCGACGTCCCCCATGACCCGACCACCACACAGGCACTGTCCAAGCCGCCTGCCGCCGTTGCCAGACCTGTGCAACCGCTGTTGCGACTACTGCAGTTACTGTTATAGCCGCTGCCGTTGCCGCCTTGCTCGTAGACCGATGCCGGAGCTCCACCATTTGCCGGAGGACGACCAGTCAGCGAGGAGACCCTCGTCCAGCCAACTAGGTAAATGCCTTGTACTCCTCCCTCTTTGTATCGTGTCCATAAATATTCATCGTATCGTCATGTCGAGAGTCATAGTCTTGGACATGACTTAGTTAACCCTAAACTATATATGAAAGTTTGATGATCTACAAGAATTAGCATTTACGTAATGACTAACCATTTCCTTAATCATAAGACCGGTTGTTAAAGACTTGAAATTCATCAATAAAACTTAGACATCGCCAAGTATGCTCAATATAGGAATTTAAGGACCAGCAATTGTACTAGACGTAATATAGTTTCGTAAAACCATAAACATAGTATTTATTGTCGCAACATGGTAATCGAGGACAGGATACATGTGCACCCGGGCTATGGGCATGCGAGACTCTGTAGTTGACCAGCTATTATCTTGCGATAGTACCCAAGAGTAGCATCGTAGTGTGTGTGTGTTACTTTAGTGTCTGATGCTAGATTGCTATATTATATTTTATGTTTAGGGTCATTGGATCAGCCAGGAGATACCGCAGGAGCAGGCTTTTGGCATTCACAGCTTGAGGACCCAGGCAAGATACCTTGCCATATTTACTGTTTAAATTAAATGATGCATATATTGTATAATATCTTGTTGCTTTATTTTATATGAATGTGCGCGTCCAAGATTGACTCGGGTGCAGTCGACGATACGTCGATAATTTAGTGTACTTGACCTAGTTGCTAGATAGACTCACCCCTTGGGAGGATACTCTGATATCTTCCGAGATCTGACACTCTTACACGTATCACTGTGACAAATTCATAATGGGATGCAGGTCCGCATACTCGATTAACTATCGGTGCGTGAGACATACATCACGGTTAGTACGTAACTCAGGATTATTTTATTTGTTGAGACTGGCATATAGATACGTGGTATGCATGCCCAGTATTCGACTAGTGTATCTACATTGGGCAAGAAGGACAACTAGTAGGCGTATGGGATACACACATTGGATTCCGTAGTATCCGGAGGAGCCACGGATCTAATGACTCCCTTTATGCAGATTCCACATTCTTCGGAGCGAAATGGACGTTATATTCTATGCAGATTCCACGTTCTTCGGAATAATATGGACATTATATATATATGCTATGCAGCTTCCACGTTCTTCGGAGCAGTATGGACGTTATACCTACACCTACTCATACGTACCAATGATGTCCTCACATTGTATTTACTTAGATGATTAGCACACCCTTTATTGTATTTATTTTATTCAGTATTCATATATATGGCATATTTCTATGTATCTTGTTATGTCCCTCTAAGGACCTGGTACCTTTCCAGATTTAGACGAGACATATTACCCCACAGTGTACGGCCCAGGACAAGAGACGAGGTACGCTACCGCGGAGGAGCTAGAGGTGCTACCGTCAGAGTTTCTGTGATCACTTGGTTGGCCTCCTACCTAGGATTGGGAGTATCATTATCTAGTCAGCCAATGCCCTAGTCATTATCTTTTATCTACCATTTTAGTATTTTATTTCGTCATAGTAGTGGGTTTATTCCTACCAGACTTCTTGGTTGTACTATGATATTTGGAGACTGGCATTTATCTTCCAGCATTTATTATTAGTACATTCTTGCTGTTTTATTGTGTATGAGATTATATTACCTGTTGTTGATTTATATGGGACATGTTAGTATTTAGGACAGCGTAGCACTCTTCGTTAGGATCCATTAAATTGGGACATCCTCGGAGATGTGACAGCTGGCTATTGCCACGTGGCCTGGTCCCGTGTACTTTGGGACTGGGGTGTGACATGGTTTTAGTGGTGGCCCATGCAGGTCTACTTTTTTTTTGTGGTCTGGTAACATGCCCAGCGAGCCTGCAATAGGAATAGAAATTACTAGGTCTCATCCACTTTGAATTACGTCTTTGAACTTCCTTCGTATTACTTCTAAATATCTGCATCCTGTTTGTTGGATTCCGTACTCTTTTAATGAAGTCCTATCTTTTGCAGGAAGATGAACTTGCACAGTGGACGAGGAGCACCCAGTACCGTGGTGCCAGATAATACCACCCAAAGAGAGGAGGTACCCCAGGACTACCTAGAGGGCAACCACCGCTACAGGCCCCGCTGATACATTGGTATGAGACTTCTCAGGGCGATCCTACACAGCAGCCCGAGGGACAGACTTCCCAGACGATCCCCACGCAGCATTGGGAGGGCCAGACTTCAAGGGCTATGCCGATGCCACAGACCGAGAGGCCAACATCTGAGGAGATACCTACCGCACAACCAGAGGTTCTATTACCACCATCTCCACCTTATCCACCCCAGATGCCACAACCAGATGGACAACCACAGTTACTTCAGTTCTTCCAAACTATGATACAAGCACAGTGGCATCAGACCGAGATGCTGAAACAGAGTTTAATGGCAGTACTAGAAAGGATACCTGTCATGGCACCAGTACCAGCACCTCCACCAGCGCAGACAGGTGGCACTGTTCGATGGTTCTGACATATGGGACCAGATACTTTCTCAGGCAATGAGACCGTAGAGGAGATCTCTGATTGGGTCGCCAACACGGAGATGCTACTAGAGGCTTCACAACTGCATCCAGACCTTTGGATGACCGCAGTGAGGGCCCAACTAAAAGGCAACACCCATCACTGGTGGGATTCTATTAAGCGTAGTGTAGGCAAGAACCAGACTTGGGAACAGTTCTTAGAATACTTCAATGCGAAGTATTTCCCGGCTACAGTCAGGAATGCCCTGTACTCCCAGTTCCTACATCTAGAATAAGGGAATATGACTATAGACGCATATGACGCAGAGTTTAGTCATCTTAGCAGATTTTGTGCCATCCTGATACCCAATAATCTAGAAAAGGCTCAGAGATTCCATCATGGACTCACTTTCGAGCTACAGAGGTATACCACCACACAGTCGAGGATTTATTATTAGGAGGTTCTTGCAGAGGCAAGAATCCAGGAGGCCATTGGCAGAGGAGCGAGACGTTCCAGCATGACCACACCAGCCAGAGCCCAGCCCAGAGCAGGAGGACTGATCCGTCGTCCCGGAACACAGACGCAGCAGAGGATAGTACCGTACTAGAAGAAGGAGCTTCCGAATTGCCACTACTGTGGTAAGGTAGGACATTTCCAGAATCACTGCCGAAAGAGACTGGGAACATGCATAATTTGTGGAGCAAGCCAGCACCACGCCCGAGACTGCCTACAGCACAGAGACGTAGGACCGCAGACCAGACAGAGGCCAGCAGCACCAGTTCCGAGGATACTACCCCCGCCAGGAGGACAGCGTCCACCAGTACACGAAGGATTTTAGAGGGGACCACCCTTGGCCCCACAACAGGCATAGTTTGATCGAGCCTGACAGTAGACCAGAGAGCAGAGGCACGGACAGGCCTTTGCATTAGCAGCTACTGAGGAGGAAACAGAAGGGGAAGCTATCACAGGTACTATTTTAGTTGCATCATTACCTGCAACTGCATTGTTTAATTCCGGAGCTACATTATCATTCATATCTAATAGATTTGTAGCGATGCATAGAGTAGCTACTTCCCCCTTACCTAAGAGTTGGAAGATTCTTACCGGAGGAGGTATCGTGTCGGTTACCAGCACTATCAGAACGTGCTCGGTAGTCGTATATGGTAGAGAGATGAGAGCGCGATTCTTGGTATTGCCTATGCCGTACTTTGATGTTGTGCTAGACATGGACTGGATAAGCCAGTATAATATTGTACTGGATTGCCGAAAAGGTAGCATCACTTTTAGACCACCAAATCAACCGGAGTTTGAGTACATACGAGGGACCGTCGAGCAAGGAGTCGGACAGATAGATGGAACTTACATGGCTATGTAGATGGTACCCCCACCGATAGTTGCAGAATTCGAGGATGTTTTTCCAGAAGAATTGCCAGGCTTACCACCAAATAGAGACGTAGAGTTCACTATTGAGCTAGTACCCGGAGCAGCACCGATATCTTCTAATGTATACCGATTGGCGAAGAAGGAGCTAGATGAGTTAAAACTACAATTAGAGGAGTTGCAGATCAAGAGATTTATCCGTCCTAGTGTATCACCATGGGGAGCATCGGTGTTGTTTGTACCTAAAAAGGATGGAACAGTACGTATGTGCATTGATTATAGAGCCCTTAATGCTTTGACCATCAAGAACAAGTACCCCCTGCCGCAGATTGATGATTTGTTCGACCAGCTGACAGGAGCAGTGGTGTTAACAAAGATTGACTTAAGATCGGGTTATCATCAAGTAAAGGTGCGAAGAGAAGATATTCAAAATACTGCATTCAGGACTCGTTATGGTTACTATGAGTTCTTAGTAATGCCCTTTGGACTGACAAATACGCCTGCTGTATTTATGAACTTGATGAATAGAGTATTCCACCAATACTTAGACAAGTTCATGGTAGTCTTTATCGACGATATCTTGGTGTATTCGAAGAGCCACAAGAAGCACGAAGAGCATTTGAGACTAGTGTTGGAGACGCTGAGGAGAGAGAGGCTTTATGCCAAACTGAGCAATTGTGAGTTTCTTCTAGATTGTGTCGCTTTTCTTGGACACGTCATCTCAGGAGATGGAATTTCAGTAGATCCGACAATAATTTCATCAGTAGAGACATGGACAACCCCTACCAATGTCTCAGAAGTGAGGAGTTTTCTAGGACTTGTCAGATATTACCGGAGGTTCGTGGAAAACTTTGTGAAGATCGCAGAACTGATGACCCGCTTGACCCGTAAGGAGCAGGAGTTTACCTGGACATAGGAGTATCAGACAGCGTTCGATGAGCTGAAGAAGCGTCTGACTACAACACCTATCTTGACCATACCCTCTGGACCCGGAGGATTCGTGATCTATAGCGATGCATCTGGGAAAGGATTATGATGTGTCTTGATGCAGCATGGGAAGTTTGTAGCCTACGCCTTTAGATAATTGAGGACCCACGAGAAGAACTATTCCACTCATGACTTGGAGCTTGCAGTAGTGATCTTTGTCTTGAAGCTTTGGAGAAACTACCTATATGGAGAAAGAGTGGATATATTCACTGATCATAAGAGACTAAAGTACGTCTACACTCAAAAGGACCTGAACCAGAGACAGAGACGTTGGCTCGAGGTGATGACAGACTCCGAGATTGAGCTACAGTACCATCCGGGAAAGGCCAATGTTGTAGCTGACGTATTGAGCAGAAGACCCATGGCATTCTTCTTGACTATCCAACAATATTTGTTGAGAGATCTAGAGCATATGGGTATAGAGGTCGTTATACCCGGAATAGACGGACAGTTATTGAGTTTTCAGTTGCAATCGATATTAGTGGAGAGGATCAAGGCTGCTTTGCCGCCAGATGCCAGATTTTAGAGGCATAGACAGAGGACAGAGGCTAGAATACAGACAGGACTGCGGATACATGAAGATAGAACTTTCAGATGTGGAGATCGTCTTTATATTCCAAATGGAGAACTTCGTCAGGAGTTGATGACAGAGGCACACAGTTCAACCTACTCTATTCATCCAGGAGGCACGAAGATGTACAGAGACTTGAGACAGTACTACTGGTAGCATGGAATAAAGAGAGAGAGAGCTCATTTTGTGGTGAAGTGCCTGGTGTGTCAGCAAGTCAAGGCTGAGCATCAGAGATCTGCAGGATTGCTTCAACCACTTCCTATACCGGAGTGGAAATGGGAGCATATCATTATGGACTTTGTTACGGGCTTTCCGAGGAGTCCTAATGGTCGTAATACAGTATGGGTAATCGTGGATAGACTCATCAAGTCTGCACACTTTTTACCCTTCAGAGTTGGGCAATCCACTGAGGTCCTAGCAGATATGTACATGAGAGAGATTGTGCGACTGCATGGAGTACCAGTTAGTATAGTGTCTGACAGGGATACGAGGTTTACCTTTTACTTTTGGCGGAGTATGCAAGAGAGTCTCGGTACCCGCCTGAAGTTCAGTACATCGTATCACCCGCAGACAGATGGCCAGTCAGAGCGCACCATTCAGACCTTGGAAGACATGTTAAGAGCGTGCATGCTAGATTTTGGAGGATCATGGGAGGACCATTTGCACTTGGTCGAATTTTCCTACAGCAACAGCTATAAAGCGAGCATCCAGATGGCTCCTTATAAAGCATTGTATGGAAGGAAGTGTCGTTCCCCAGTATGTTGGAGCGATATAGGCGAGAGATAGATTCTCGGGCCAAAGTTGGTTGTTCGTACAGTGGAGAAGGTGAAGAAGATCCAAGGACACCTACGAGCAGCACAGGACAGACAGAAGTATTGGGCGAATGCACACCGATGACCCCTAGAGTTCCAGGTTAGAGATCACGTATTTCTAAAGATCTTACCTACTCGAGGGACTATCAGATTTGGAGGCAGAGGAAAGCTGAGTTCGAGGTACATCAGACCATTCGATGTGCTAGAATGCATCAGAGAGGTTGCTTACATATTAGCTTTGCCGCAGACCATGGAAGGAGTCCATGACGTCTTCCATGTATCTCAGCTGAGAAAGTACATACCAGATCCGAGTCACGTGCTTGACCATTCAAAAATCACAGTCGGCCTAAGTTTATCATACCAAGAGGAGCCTGTTGAGATTCTGGACAGGAGTGAGAAGGTACTGCGAGGTTAGACTATCCCCCTAGTTCGTGTCGCATGGAGGCATCATGCACCAGGCGAGTCCACCTAAGAATGCGAGGAGGATATCCGACAACATTACCCTCATCTCTTCGAAGGCCTAGGTATGTTGTAGTTTATTTTCTTATCATTATTTCAATCAGTAGTTTTTTACCATACGTATATTTTAATTTCGAGGACAAAAATACTCTAAGGAGGGTAGATTTTAAACCCCCTCGGCCAATTTAGGATTTAAATTAATTTAAATTAAGAAACAAGGACTAAATTGGATACAATTAGGATTAAGGTACACAAATCATAGGTCTTAATACACCATACCGTAGCTGTGAGGTTTGGAGTGCCACACTAGTAGTTACCCTCAGACTAATTAATTTCACATCCCCTAGACATGCCAGGCTACCATCTGACCTTGTGAGACTTTTAGATACTGAATATTGGGCTTCATGTGCGCTGTGCAATATTCGTTACAAACACCTATGTATTATTTTAATAAACCCAATTTTCTCTAAATGCCAGATGCAACTGTCTGTAATCTAATTAATTTCAAGCCAAGTTTACCATAAACAGGACCGGACCAAGCCATGTATACCCTTAAATATGGACCAGCCCCACCCCGAGGAGCTGGTCGGCCCAAATCTCAAGGATAGCCCACGAAAGCCAGCACCTATAAATATATATTTCCTTCCACATTAAAACCCTAAGGAAATCATAAACCCCCTTAACCCTAGCCGAAGCCCTTCTCTCCCCAACCGAGCTCTCTCTTCCTCGACTTCCCAACACCCACCACCGTGAGCCGCCCCCTCAGGTCACCACCACAGCCCCTAGTCACCGGACCACCGTCCCTAACTGCCTGCACCGCCGAGCTTCACCCTCACCAACAGCCTCCACGCACCTGACTCCCTTTAACCCGACCCCGAGCGCCCAGCCGCCTCCATCAACCGCCAACCACCATTGGTCTGCCGACCCCGACGTCCCCCACGACCCGACCACCACCCAGACACAGTCCCAGCCGCCTGCTACCACCGCCAGACCTGTGCAGCCGCTGCTGCGACTAATGCAGTTGCTGTTACAGCCGTTGTCATTGCCGCCTTGCTCGTCGACCGACGCCGGAGCTCCACCATTCGCCGGAGGACGACCAGTCAGCGAGGAGACCCTCGTTCAGCCAACTAGGTAAACACCTTGTACTCCTCCCTCTTTGTATCGTGTCCATAAATGTTTGTCGTGTCGTCGTGTCAAGAGTCATAGTCTTGGACACGACTTAGTTAACCCTAAACTATATATGAAAGTTTGATGATCTGCAAGAATTAGCATTTACATAATGACTAACCATTTCCTTAATCATAAGACCGGTTGTTAAAGACTTGAAATTCATCAATAAAACTTAGACATCGCCAAGTATGCTCAATATGGGAATTTAAGGACCAGCAATTGTACTAGACGTAATATAGTTTCGTAAAACCATAAACATAGTATTTATTGTCGCAGGAGACACGGTAATCGAGGACAGGACACATGTGCACCCTAGATATGGGCACGCGAGACTCTGTAGTCGACCAGCTGTTATCTTTCGACAGTACCCAAGAGTAGTGTCGTAGTGTCTGTGTGTGTTACTTTAGTGTCTGATGCTAGATTGCTATATTATATTGTATGTTTAGGGTCATTGGATCAGCCAGGAGAGACCGTAGGAGCAGGATTTTGGCATTCACAGCTTGAGGACCCAGGCAAGATACCTTGCCATATTTACTGTTTAAATTAAATGATGCATATGTTGTATGATAAATTGTTGCTTTATTTCATATGACTGTGCGCGTCCGAGATTGACTCGGGTGCAGTCGATGGATACGTCGATGATTTAGTCTGCTTGATATAGTTGCTAGATAGACTCACCCCTTGGGAGGATACACTGATATCTTCCAAGACCTGACACTCTTACACGTATCACTGTGACAAATTCATATTAGGATGTGGGTCCGCGTACTCGACTAGCTATCGGTACGTGTGACATACATCACGGTTAGTACGTAACTCAGGATTATTTTATTTATAGAGACTGCATATAGATACGTGGTATACACGTCGAGTATTCGACTAGTGTATCTACATTGGGCGGGGAGGACAGCTATTAGGCGTATAGGATACACACATTGGATTTCGTAGTATCCGGAGGAGCCACGGATCCAATGACTCCCTTTATGCAGATTTCACGTTCTTCGGAGCGATATGGACATTATATTCTATGCAGATTCTACGTTCTTCGGAGCAATATAGACATTATATATATATACTATGCAGCTTCCACGTTCTTCGGAGCGGTATGGACGTTATACCTATACTTACTCATACGTACCAATGATGTCTTCACATTGCATTCACTTAGATTGTTAGCATACCCTTTATTGTATTTATTTTATTCAATATTCATATATATTGCATATTTTTATGTATCTTGTTACATCCCTCTGAGGACCTGTTACCTTTCCAGATTTAGACGAGGCATATTACCCCACAGTGTATGGCCCAGGACAGGAGACGAGGTATGCTACCGTGGAGGAGCTAGAGGTGCTACCCTAAGAGTTTTCGTAATCACTTGGTAGGCCTCCTGCCTAGGATTGGGAGCATCATTATCTAGTCAGCCAATGCCCTAGTCATTATCTTTTATATAGTATTTCAGTATTTTATTTCATCATTGTAGAAGCATGAAAATACGTTGGGGAATTATACGCGTGTCATACAGTCAAAACCCCCAAATAAACAAAAAGTTCACGTAAAATAGAGTTTTAGAGCTATGTGGCGTAAAACTTGACGTCATAGCTATACGCGTAAAACAGAACTTCAGTGCTGGGTGGCGTAAAATATGGCTTCAGAACAGCCCGCGTAAAGCAACGCTTGAAGGCTATTTTTGGCGTAAAAGGTTGCTGTACCTCCCCCTGCGTATAATACGTTTGCTTTTAATGCGGCGTAAAGTTGTACGAGGAACTCTTCATATTCCTCGAATGAATCTGTCAGACAGAATAGTGAACCTGACTCCTGACAAAGAGTACTGCACGACGATCGAGAGGACGGCTATAATAATGATTTTGCACAGAGCCCTAGGCTGTCGTTTAGTAACATATTCTAGATATAAGTCGTTTTTACGCATTCAAGGAATACGTTGCCTATTTTACATAGGCAGAGATGAGAGAATACGCGCAAGTTGAGATGAAATCAGATGCCACGTCAAAAGCTATCTCTCGTACAGAGCTCGAGGCATATCTTTGCATTTAATGCACGAGATGGGGGCAGATCTCTGCATTCAATGCACGAGTTTTTGTTCTATTTTTAATAACTAGGAAAGCTAAAACTGTGACTAATATGCTCACATCACCATCCTTGCATGTTACGCAAACCAGGCTATTTTCAATTATAGGAGTGCCAGGTTCTTTTTAGCGAGGAGATGGAAATCGATCTGGAGGACAAGTGGTGGTTACAGCTTGAAGAGGACCACTCACTCAGTCCTTCCGAAAAAAGAGAAGAAGCCACCCGGGAAGAGTTGCACGAAGAGGCGCTGGAATCCCTCTGCCATTAAGGAAGGCGAACGGAGTGAGCTGAATAATCGAAGTGAGGCGAGCGAAGTGAGTCAAAGGGAGGTGACCGTGCCGGGAGGTAAGACCGATAGGGTGCAAGAGCTAGTGAGGACCCAAAACCGTAGGGGTATGCTATCTCCTTGAAATACGCCAACTCAGGCTATATTTGCAAAGGTACGTGATAAGGCTATTTAGCCCAGAATACGCTCAAGACCTCAGTCAGGAAGGATAATTGGCTATTTTTA
This sequence comes from Iris macrosiphon, assembly GCA_036927795.1. NCBI lineage: Eukaryota > Viridiplantae > Streptophyta > Magnoliopsida > Asparagales > Iridaceae > Iris > Iris macrosiphon. The sequence goes on along the minus strand of JAYESA010000007.1, from coordinate 64,991,137 downwards.
CTCTGGTTATCTATTATTCATGCAGCATCAAGTTTTGCGCAGAATTTGGCTTTCACGCCAACAAGACAGCTATTTAGCTTTTACGCCAACAAGACAGTTATTTGGTTTTTATGCCAACAAGACAGCTATTTGGCTTTTACGCCAACAAGACAACTATTTGGCTTTTACGCCAATAAGACAGTTATTTGGCTTTTATGTCAACCATCTTTATGCGAGGGACAGTTACCTACGTGGCTTGTATGCCGTGATCTTCGAGGAGCGGTTATATGAGTTACCTCATAATGGGACACGCGTCATACGTGGATTCAGGAGATCATTCAAACGTGGGTAGCAGTTATTATAATCGCCGCGTAAAGAGTGTAACTCTCCTCACAGTTTGGCTTCTACGTCGACTGGACAGTTACTGTGACTGAGCTCTATAAATAGAGACCTTCGGTCATAGGAGAGAGGGGTCGAGATCAAAAGGGTCAAGATCAAAAGGGGTCGAGATCAAAGGGGTCGAGATCAAGAAGGTCAAAAGAGAGGATCAAGATCAGAGACCAAGAGATCAGAGAGAGAGAGAGAAAGAGAGAGCATAGATAGAGAGTGTTGATTGACAACTTTGGCAACGAGACTTCAATCCCTCCTGCAATCCTTGAAGCTTCTTCTTTTTCTATAGCACTTCTTCATCATCGTGTGGTCCAAGGGACAAAGTGATCGACCGCAGATCAGACTCCTATAGCAATATTTCCCCAGAATCATTTTTATCGTACTTAACATCCTCGTATAGGATTAATTGTACTACTCTTTTTCTTGTTTGTAAGCAAAACAAAAAAAGAAAGGTTTCGTACAAACCCTCTATCTGTTTTATCTCAAACAAAATGGCGACTCGCCAGGTGAATTTTCAAAACCTATCATGTTCATATTACCTCTGATAGTGTTTTGTATACCATGTGAGTTTAATAGCCTGAGTTTGTAAACCAGAAAAAGCTTCGTACGAACATTCATATTTTGTTTTATCATCAAACACAATCATAGTAGTAGGTTTGTTCCCACTAGACTTCTTGGTTGTACTATGATATTTGGAGACTGACGTTTTTCTTCCAGCATTTATTATTAGTACATTATTGCTATTTTATTGTGGGAGAATAGATTACCTGTTGTTGATTTATATGGGACATGTTAGTATTTAGGACAGTGTAGCACTCTTCGTTAGGATCCATTAAATTGGGACATCCTCGGAGACGTGACAGCTGGCTATTGCCATGTGGCCTGGTCCCGTATACTTTGGGACAGGGGCGTGACAACAAGAGAGCATAATTATAAGTTACACAAAGGTCAGAATAGATGACTGGCACGTCCAGGACAAGGGTATGAAATTTGTAGGAAGACAGTGGCGAGCGTAGTGCTCCAATTATCGAAGCAACGGTAAGGTACACTATGCGATATAAATATTGTATAATTAAATATAATACCACGTTCTAATTCTATTTGGATTCAAAATTAGCCCTAATCTCTCTATCTAAGCCAAATAGGCCTAATTTTGGATGAGGGGGTTTACAATCTACCCAACTTAAAACAATTTTGTCCTCAAAATTAAAATAAGGCATAGTTTTTTAATCCTTCACGTTCATAAGGCAAGTCAATCGCAATCTATTTGCATTAATTAAAATTCTAATCAATCCTTCGTAATCACTTCAAAATTAAGATAGTCACTGTTCAAATCAAAATTCAACCTATCGTAATCTCTTCTCACTTTTTTAAATCATCAACATCCAATTTTTAAATTAAATCCATATAACATCTTCAAGAATTAAATAACGCGTATAAATTTTATACCACTATTTCCAACTATCATAATCTCCTTTAGAAAATAATTCTAATCACATATTATTCCTATCTTCAACTTATGAATTTTTTTGTACTCTTCGAATTTAAATTCAATTTACATCCTCAATATTTCAAATAGGTACACCAACAATCAAAAATTTAATTCTTAATTCAAATCATCAAATTTGGAATTCAATCCGTCGATGTTCATGTTTAGAGTTCTATTTATTTTCCTCAAGATTTAAATCGATGATTCAATCCTTCAATACTCTAAAATTAAATCCTGCTCAAATTATAATTATTTGGTCCAAAATATCAATATTTCAAAATTTTATTAATTACTCATCCTCTAACTCTTTCTTCTAAAATTTTCCACATTTAAAATGACTTAATCTCTCAATCTACTCTTACTTGATCACATCTAAAAGTATTTCATTGCAAGTTAACAATTGCAATTTCTACCCAACTTAGAATTTATCCATCTATCACATAAGGCTATACATTTAAGGAGATATTCCTCAAATTATTTACTCATGTTCTTCAATCCTCAAAATTTAATACCAAATATATCCTATATGATATGCCCTTAATCAATTATAAAAGATAGTCACCTAGTAATGTGATTAGTCTATGGGGTATATCTTGTACTCTGTGTATCAAACTTATACCAAGCACGAGATTTTGTCTTTCCGAAATAAGGAAAGACGAAAAACAATAATAAAGAGTCCAAGGGGAAGGTAATAGAATAGAAGTATGGGGATCAAGGCGTTTAAATAATTCAAATGGGAATTGTCAAGGTAGCTGTGGATTGAAATCCTATTTGGTAAATTTCTATTCGTATGTTCATATCGAAATAGTTATGTAACTGATACGATATGCTCAGACATGTCTAGAGGCAAGTATATTCGTCTACTACTATATATGTCAATCTACGTAAAGTAGTCATGAGAAGAGCGAACCAAGCGCACTAAGGTTAGCTAGACCTTAATACACCGATTCTGATTTAGACAATGTATTAGTGTAGCACTCCAATAATACATATGTCATGAACAAGCTCGATTAAGAATAAGCTTGCAAAACTAGGCTATAATAGCAGCATAAGTCAAGGTAGTACAGCAAATATAAGTATGCTAGATTATAATGAGAGAAATTATAAATTAATTCAAGTTCAAAAAGAAGTTAAGACTCTACAATCTCTACAGTTGTCATACTAACTCCTTGTCTAAGTCGCTAGTTGACCAAATAGGGGTATGGGCCTCTAAGTTTTACAGTCTGAATAAACACTATCATTTTATGCTAGTATACAGTTAATGTCATTCAGTTATACTTTAATAAAAGGATTATGTGATACTAGGTTATGAGGCATACTACCCAACTTAAAATAATAAACTAATAATGTAACTGTCTTAAAGGAGATTCTACAGAATAACTTGGTCCTTGTAAATAAAGTAGAAACTATTGTTAGGGTATACGAGGGAAAGATCTTGGTACTGATTAGGGTATCATATTACATTATATAGGTAATGGTCATCTTAAGTCTTAGTCATAGTGCTTAAAGAACAAGTGTCAATAGTAAGAATGGAAGAGTTACTGGCCTTCAAGGAAAAAGGGAACTCGTATCGAGGTGTGGTATAAGTTACGCAATTCAAAACTAAAGGATAATCATCAAGTCACAATATACAAGAATAACTCAAAAACTATTATGCTCTAACTGCCAAGCACAAAATTTCCAGAATTTAAGTTTAGCAAACTATAATCCTACCACATTATATATCCTAACATAGAATAAAATTACTTGGCCTTCAATCATAAGAGTTATGTGGCACGAGTTGAAAGATAAGGAAAAGAAGAACATAATTTAGTCGTCGTACAATTAACGAACGTTAAGGTTGCAGAGGAACAAGATATGAAATTAAAATAGAGGGACTCTAGATAATATCATGGTTTTCTAAGGAGAATATGGTAGGCTAATACCTCTGTTCGAGGTTTGATCAAAAAAAATGTTATATTCGTTCCTCTTGGCTTCCTAAGGTACTGTCTGCTAGTATCAGGACAAGAACCTAAGTTCATAATTCTATAATACTATCTCACTATAAAAGTTAAGTTTTGGTCCTAATAATCAACCTTGGATTTCTATTGGTCCCTCAATACTAGGGTCAAACAATATGGTTAAATTTGTAACTCACTCTAGTTGTGTCTATACTACTCTCAAGTCATCCCTAATTATCAAGGGATAATGGTCAATCATTCTATATGTAAGGGTTGCTAGGGTTCATTAGGTAGTCTAAACTTAATGATATATCAATGCCCTAGTTTTGTTCTTCTTAGGAATGTTACCCTAATTATCATCCTATCAATAGGGATTCCTATATTCTAGCAGGGGCTATACTCAAGGAACTATTAGGAAAGCACATGAATCAAGCAGGATATAATTATTTAAATAGAACTGACTGGAAGGAAGACAAGTCATAGTCAATTATAGATGAGATCCTATACTCTAATCCTAGGTGCATGCTTGCTCCGTATAGTAACGTAACTGAGAAAATATGCTATCGACCTGCATGGGCCACCACTAAAAACAAGTCACACCCCAGTCCCAAAATACGTAGGACTAGGACACTTAAGCATGTCAGCCGCATGTATATGGCAACTCCAATATATGGAAATTATAACACATACGTACGCTGTATCATGAATAATAATTCACAAGTGGTAAAAAAACTATCACAAGTTAAAGGGCATAACTAAAACTCATCCACAGAAATCAAATAGAAATAAATAACCAATATCTATGAAACTAGATCTCAATATAAAGTATCTAAAGATGATAGTCGGATGGAAACAAATCTACTACCAACTAGAATATAAAAACAATCACAATATAAGTACATCATCTAACTATCACGATGTTCGAAGAGAAGACCTCCTCAAAATATAAGTGACCAGTCTGGATCTACGCTCCTGCGAATACTCATGTACATCTACACCTGGAAAGGGACCAGGTCCTCAAAGGGACATAACAAGATACATAGAAGCATGCCATAAAGTAAATACTGAATAAATAAAGGGGTGCGCTAACCATCTAAGTGAATGCAATTTGAGGACAACTTTGAGTGTATGGAAAAGTATAGGCTAGACATATGCTGACGTAATTCACCAATCGTGACAACTGGCTAGTATATGCTACATATGTACCCATAGGAGGGCGCTCTATAATATAATAACGTCCAGCTCTGAAGAGCATGGCATCTGTATAGTATATCATCCATATCGCTCCGAAGAACGTGGCATCAGTGTAGTATATATCGTCCATATCACTCCGTCAAGTGTTGCATCAGTGTAAAGGAAGTGGGTGTCCCATACGCCTACTAGTCGTCCTCCTCGCCCAATGATCTATGCATGTTGTATCCACAACACGCTGTAGCTACTACACCGAGACGGAGTACAAGTATCGGTGCCGTAACTCTGGCTCATAGTATATCGTTAGAACAAAAGTCCAACCTTATAACCAAACAAGGACAAGGATTGGACCTTCGTACTATAATAGTCTATGCTCCACCTACTAATTACTGCTAAGTCTTCTAACATGCATCACTATTGGTAGTTATACCCTATCCATCGCACGACCTACACATATTGGTGGCCAACCGCATACGCAAGTCCGTGCCCTACATGAGACTCACAATACGTGTAAGAAATGTGTCAAGGCCTGGGGAGTCATACTGATAACTCCACTACTTTAGGTGGGTCTACTAGACACTAGGTCAGATACAAGTCCTAAAGTCAACACATTCGTTGACTGCACCCGAGTCTCTCTTGGACGCACACAGTTAAAAATCTAAAACAATAAGCAGGCAACTAAATAATAACTAAAATTTAAATAGTACAACAAGAAAAGGTATACTTGCCTGACAAAAAAGCTACGAAGTACCAATAACCTGCTCCTGAAGTCGCACAGAATGATCCAATGGTCCTCGAGGTATGCGCACGGGAACTACATTGACGACGATGAGGTTGACGATGATGACAATGATGATTGGGGTTATAATGAGATGATAACTACGATAATGGCGATGATTATGACTACGGCGATAATGATGATGGTGATGCTTATGGTAAAGATGATGGTGATGATCATGATGATGATTATATGATGGTGATGACGAGGATGATGATGTGGGTGATGGTGATGACAAGGATGATTATGTGGACGATGGTGATGACGAGGATGATGATGTGGATGATGGTGATGACAAGGAAGATGGTGATTGGTTGATGATAAGGTAATTAGGGTTGGTGTTGGTGATAATGATGAGATATTCATGGTGAAGATTATGATGAGTATGATGATAGGTTGATGATGGACTGATGCTCGCCGAAATCTGGCCAAGGGGAGGGGAGGTCCAAGGTGGAAGAAGAAGAAAGCTTGGGTGGTGGTGGTATTGTTGGTGGTATTGGCCTGGGTGGCCGAGGTGATAATGAAGAGGGGAAGGCGGTGCAACGGTTGGCAACGGCTCGCAGGAGGACGTGGGGAGTCATGGGTGGTCGTGGCAGTGGCTCGAGGGGAGATAGAGGTCGAGGGGGAGGTTAACGGTGGTGGGGGCTTGAAACAGTAGTTAAGCCATAGGTCGGGGAGAGGAGAGATGAGGGAGAGGGTGGCGTCGAGTTGTGCGTGTTCAGGAAAAAGGTGAGAGGCTCGGGCAGGTGATCACCGGAGAAGAAAGGGAGAGGAGGTGGTGATGCGGGGATGATGACGATGGAAGAAAGAAGGAGAGGGAGGCGGTCGTGGAAGGAAGCAGGCCGGCGGAGGTCGGGATGGCCGAGGATGAGGCGGTGCTGTCAGCGATGTCTCGGCAGAGTTGTGTCGAGGGAGTGGTGTCTGGCCGGCCTCAGGCGTGGTCTCGATTGAGGAGATGCAGGCGGAGCTCCGGTCTCAGGCGGGTTCAAGGAAAGGAGGAGATCAGTCGGCTTGGTGAGGTGGGGAGGAAGGAGATGAACGAGAAGGGTGGCCGGATATGGCAGCTCCGGTGGAGTGTCGGGAAGAGGGTGAACAGGGAGAAAAGGGGGATGAATAGTATTCGACTAGATATTTTCTTTAGGTTTTCGGTTTTGGTAAAAATAAAAGGAAAAGTGACATTTATACATGTAGAATTTTAGGTTTGGGTTTGACCTAGGAAATTTGGGCTTGGTCAAGTCTTGGGGTTAGGCCTTGGCCTCACATGGGAATGTTTGGAGGGCTATATTTTGCATTGTTTAAACGCAAGGGCTAGGTTTAACGAGTTGCACGTTGCATATTCTGAAAAATTATGGGAAAATTTCATGTGAAGGGAAAATTAGGTTTCTTCCTGTATTGTCCAATGATGTGGACACCTCAATGCACTTTTGCATAAAAGTGCCCAACAATTAAAAAATTGCACAAAGATGGAAATTGGGTTTAAATTCATGCGTATGGTATTCTTAAATTAATTAGAAGTACATGGGACTAAAATTAGGTGGGACACAAGTGTCATAGACATAGAGGGCTCATAGTAGAATTTTAGCATTAATTTGGATTGCACAAAATGGTTAAAATTGTGTCTTTAATTTCGATTAAAACGCACAAGGATACAAAGTTTGATTTTATTTAGAATTAAATAAAGACGTCCGCGACGATTATTGTGCGACTAAAATATAGCACAAGAGAGCATAATTATAAGTTACACAAAGGTCAGAATAGATGATTGGCACGTCTAGGACAAGGGTATGAAATTTATAGGAAGGCAGTGGCTAGCGTAGTGCTCCAATTATCGAAGCAACGGTAAGATGCACTATGCGATATAAATATTGTATAATTAAATAAAATATTGCGTTCTAATTCTAATTGGATTCAAAATTAGCCCTAATCTCTCTATCTAAGCCAAATAGGCCTAATTTTGGGTGAGAGGGTTTACATTCTGATAGGGCTGGTGGCAATGCAATTTGATAGGCAACCGAAGTGACACATTTGAGAACTTCGAATTGACCAACGAATCTCGGACTTAACTTCCCTTTTACTCCAAATCGCATAACTCCACGCATAGGCAAGACCTTTAAAAACACATGGTCACCTTCCTGGAACTCGAGGGGTCGACGACGAATGTCGGCATAGCTCTTCTGCCGGCTCTGTGCTACTTTTAATCAATCTCGGATCAACCGAATCTTTTGGACTGTTTGTTCAACCAGTTCTGGCCCAAGGATTTGGCGCTCCCCAACTTTATCCTAGCAGATCGGTGACCTACACTTCCGCCCATACAGAGCCTCGTACAGAGCCATTTGGATGTTGGACTGATAACTGTTGTTGTATACAAATTCGGCCAATGGTAGGTAGACATCCCAACTTGACTTTGAATCGATTACGCAGAGGCGCAACATATCTTCTAGTACATGATTCACCTGTTCTGTTTGGCCATCTGTTTGAGGATGGTAGGCTGAGCTGAACTTCAACTTGGTCCCCATCGTTGACTGAAGGCTTTCCCAGAAATGTGATAGGATTCGTCCGTCCTGATCTGATACTATAAAAACTGGCACTTCGTGCAGCCGAACTATTTCATCAAGGTAGGTCTGGGCAAGGCGATCGGTGCTCCAAGTAGTTTTGATGGCAATGAAGTACGGTGACTTGGTTAAGCGGTCAACGATGACCCAGATTGTATTTTTTCTCCATTGCGTCTTCGACAAGCCAACAATGAAGTCCATGCTTATATGCTCCCACTTCCATTCCGGGATAGCAAGATTCTGCATTTCTTCGCCCGGTCCATGATGTTCTTCTTTCACCCTATGATAGGTTATGTATTACAACACGAAGAGCTCCACATCCTTCTTCATGTTGTGCCACCAGAAAATAGTACGAAGGTCTCTATACATTTTCTTGCTCCCGGGATGGACCATATAGGCTGTATAGTGGACTTCGCAAGGATCTACTTTCTGATTTCTGAGTCGTTCGAGACACATAGCCTTTACTTAACTCGCAACACTACATTCTCATCTACTGCAAAGTCTTTCGCCTTCTCCGCTAGAATCTGCTCGTACATTTTCTTTTGGAATGGATCGTTCCTCTGAGTAGATGTGACCCTCTCTAACAGGTTGGGTACGAATCACATCTGAGCAACCCGCATGCCGCGATATCGAATTCGGAGTTCAATGCCCATTTCCTCTAAGTCCCTTTGTAACATGCGATCAACGGACTGGGATCCCACAAATACTCGACTCAACGGATCCGTTACAACATTTTCTTTATCAGTTGTGTTGTCAATCATTAAGTCATAGTCTTTTATTAATTCTAGCCAATGCCACTGACGTAGGTTGAGGTCCGTTTGGGTGAATAGGTACTTTAAACTCTAGTGATCGGTGTAGATTCAACAAGCCACTCCATAGAGGTAGTGTTGCTACAATTTTAGCCCGAACACAATTGCCGCTAGCTTTAGGTCATGCATAGGATAATTCTTTTCGTACTTTTTCAGTTGATTGGATGCGTAGGCTTTCACCCTATCCTGCTGTATGAGTATACACCCCAAGCCTACCCTGACGTATCGCTGAATATTTGGAATCCCGAGTTCTTGTCTAATAGTACAAGTAATGGGGCAGAGGTAAGGTGATGCTCTAACTCCTCAAATGTGACTCCCTTTTGTGTGGGACGAGTCATAGGTGATGCTAGTTTGGAAAAATCCTTTACGAAATGCCGGTAGTAGTCCGCTAGCCCGAGGAAGCTTTGAATCTCACTAACGGATGCAAGCCGCTTCCACTCGACGATGACTTCAACTTTCTTTGGATCGACTGAAATACCTCTCATAGAAATGATATGCCCGAGGAAAGATGCACTGCTCGGCTAGAATTCACACTTACTCAGTTTCGCATATAGCTTATTATCCCGAAGAGTCTGTAGCACAGTCCGCAAGTTCTCTGCATATTTCTCCCCATTCTTCGAATATACCAAGATGCCATCAATGAATACTACTACAAACTTGTTAATATACGGTCGAAACACACGATTCATTAAGTCCATAAAGGCGGCAGGGGCATTGGTTAATCTGAATGGCATTACCAAAAACTTATAGAGGCCATAGAGAGTGCGAAAGGCTGACTTCGGCACGTCGTCCGGTTTAATCTTGAGCTGATGGTAACTCGAGCGAAGAACAATTTTTGAGAATACCGTCGTACCTTGCAGTTGATCGAAGAGGTCATCAATCCTGGGGAGGGGGTACTTGTTTCGGATAATGGCTTTATTTAATTTATGATAGTCGATGCAGAGCTGCATCGAGCCATCCTTTTTTATTACAAATAATATAGGCACACCCCACGGAGACACGCTCGGACGAATATACCCATGATCTAGCAATTTTTGCAACTAAATCTTTAACTCTTTTAGTTCTGACGGGGCCATTCGATATGGAGGCTTAGAAAATGGTCAAGTTTCTGGAAATGTATCAATAGTGAACTCTATCTCTCGGTTGGACGGGCATGCCGAGCAACTCGTCGGGAAACACATCAGGAAAATCTGTCATAACAGGAATAGACTCAACGTTTGCATAATCTCGTTGTATATCTCGAAAGGACGCCAAGTACCCATTACAGTCGGAATGTATCATCCGTCGAGCAGACACTACAGAGGTCACCATGCAGGTATTCGACGCTCTCGACTGTGGACTGCACGCATAACAAAATTTGATCTCGTCAGGTAGACGAAACACGACTTTCTTTTCTGTACAATCAATATTAGTCGAGCAAGCGTCGAGCCAATCCATCCCCAGAATGATGTCATAGTTCTTAATGTCTAAGACTATCATATCTAGTGATAATTTTCTTCCTTCGATGCAAATGTTACCTTCACGACAGACTAAATGAGCCAGCAAATCCTCGCCCGATGGTGTATGGACGCTAAGGTTTAGGCCTAGCAGTGTTATAAGAAATGTGTTCTCGATGGCAAAATTCTCTAAAATAAAACTATGTGTGGCATCAGAACCAAACAATACTCGAGCAGGTACATTATTGAAAAGCAATATACGTGACATAGTTGTGTTCGATATGAACGCCTTCTCCCGAGTCAGAGCATAGGCCCGGCCTTGAGTGTTCTGCGGTGCCATCTGGTTCGCTTGAGGTGCTTGACCCAGATTTTGAGATAGAAGATTCTGCTGCTGAGAACAGCGCGGAGGAGGATCATTGGGGCAATCCCGACAATCGCGAGCAACGTGGCCAAACTTACCACAAACAAAATATCCCCCTTTTCGAATACGACATTTATTGATATAGTGTCCGGGCCTGTGGCAGTAGGTGCAAGGTTGCCCCTGGTTCTTACCTAGATCCGAGTCCTGAGGGCCACCGTTATTGTGGCACTTATGCGCATTGTTACCACATATATTGCTAGGGCGCTTATGATTAGAATTTTGTACAGCGCCGGTACGAACTAGGGGTACTGCAGTTCTAGGATAGGACATGGTTTAGGGTCTCCCACATGGTACAGTACTAAGAAATGACAATGTAGGCACGAATAGAAGGTCACAGTCCTATCTTAAACCTTCGTGCTCGACTCTCGGCATCGCAGAGATGAGACTTAGAAAATTTTACAAGTTTGTTGAATTCTGAGGCGTACTGTCGCACTGTCATGTTTCCTTGTTGCACAAGTGTAAATTCATCTTCCTTCTCATGACGGACAACGGATGGAAGGTACTCCTCCTCGAAGGCCTTATGGAACACAGACCAAGAGACTATCATCCTGCCACCTTCACTCATTATAGCTTGTTTGTGCACATACCACCAATCATGTGGGTTTAAACAGAGCTAAAGCTGAGCGCAAGTGACTCTCTTTGTTTCTTCCATGCGAAGTACTTTGAAGTGGTCTTCCAACTCAACCAGCCAATCCAACGCCATAGAGGGGTCCTCGGTTCCCTTAAAGGTAGCATGACACATCTTTTAAACTCAGATATTTGCAGGATGGGACCCTTTTTGTCTGAGAATGGAGGTTCCAGAGAGTCCTGAGGTCCCATGGTATCGGCTACAACTGGCACTATCGTGGCGGCCGCTGATACAGAAGGGTTGCTGGCGACGAGCGTCGTCACAATCATTTGCAAGGTATCGATTTGCTTCTACTGTGCTTCATCCTGAGTTCGCTGCGCTCAAAATTGAGCCTCAATCTAGGACTCGAATTGGTTATATCATAATTTGGCTTATCCCTATTGCGTTTCCATCAACGTATCATCCGTTCGAACGAATCCATAGAGGGCACGGCTACTGGACTTCCTGAGCTGCCTGACATGCCAGAACTACTCCCTTACGCTTGTGCCACCATATGCACTTATGCATCCGGCTCTAAGGCTGTTCCTTTAAAGAAAATAATGTATATCAGTCTCAAAATATATTATGGACTCACTGTATGGAACATATCTTATTTTGGACAAGCGAATTCAAGAGTTCAACTGTGAGGGACATGGTCGTTTCAAGAAAACTCTTCTGACACGAAGGTCAAAGAATCTGAAGCCATGCTCTGATACCAATATGTTAAGTCTCAACTTTTGCTAAATCGATAATCGTCTCCTGGGCTTGATGTCGTATACACGTAGGGCGTGCGTGCACAAGGCCTAGGCATAATGATATACTTTAAAACAAATGCAACAGAGTACACAAATAAGATATCACACTTTGAGATATAGAAAAGTTCTCTTTATTGATAATGAACATTTGTTTATCAACTCTTGACCCAAAAGTAATAAAGATGCCGCACAATCTTACAACTTGGACACAAAATGAGATAGCCGATCCATACATTACATCCCTTACTAATATTTCAAAAGCACAAAATACCTTAGGTGCGAGTCTGTACCATCGCCTAGGAGCTTCAAAAGGGAAGTACGAGCTCCTTTCTTGAATATGTACTTGGACTCCAAAAGTTACAACACGAACGCGCCTGATCAAGGAAAGGTTGGAGAAAGCTTCAACTCCTCGCCGTGTCGCTTCGGCTCGGGGAACCTGCTGCAACGATGGTCAGTACTTCAAAAAGTACCGGTGAGGGCGAGCTAACCCAACATACCAAATCGATGTCGTATTCATGTGAACATGCAATATTTTTTTATGTGATCATTCTATCTTGTCTTAGTTTAATTCTTTATATACGATAGAATGGAATGACATAAAAAAATGTGCCACCGTTCGGTGGCTTTACCTGTACCGTCTGAACCACCTATACAAAACTTACCATAAAGTTCCCTGCCACGAAGACGTAGTTAGTCTACACAGTTTAAATATACATAAAGGTCACTGTCTGGACTAGCTGTCATGGACCATAGTCTGGGTAGACGGCGATGCTTACATTGCAGGTAGCGAGCCCCGCTATAAACTCCCGCCTGACTTGTGCTAAGTTTCTAGCACGACTATCGGATGTTTCGCCCTGGACAAATCAGTCTCGGTGCCCCGACAACCGTTCACAGGAATCATGACCCTTGTGCACAAGATTATCCATGACCATTGACGATCTGAACACTAAGTTACATATGAAGCATTTCAAACATCAATTTAAACGGAACTGCTTTAGCACAATGTGATGGCATAGTCTACTGGATGTTATGATCAATTCACAAGTTATGTACTATCCGTTAAACAGTCATAGATGAATAAGTTTTAACTACAACTGAAAATAAAATAGCTATATGTATAACGGACATGCACGCATTAATTTGATCATATAGAATTCTGTGTGACAAGCATTATAAGTGTTTCAAGTCTACTTCTTCTTTCTTCTGGCTCAATTTCTATTGTTTTGTTATCGTTTGATCGGAATGCACAAATGAATCTATTTATTAAGAATGAAGACTTGGAAGAAGAGGGCTAATCGAAGTAAAGTAACTCATAAGTTGGTGAACTGAGAGAAAGATGGGGAGATCTTTAAGAGTTCCATCGCGTGTTGCCTACACGATCATCTGCACGCACCAACAGATGATCAATATCTCCTGCTTCAGTCTCCAAGGGTTCGATACAAAATGTGAAATCCTAAGAACGAAGGCAATAAAATCTATCAAAACCGTTCAAGAAAATATAAGTCACAAAACCAACAAGAAAGCAATAAAGCGACATCAAAATACGGGAAAGGAAACCAGCACAACGGAGAGGCCTCTCTCAACTCTGTCGTCGAGTCCTTCCTTGAGGCATGATCCGTTGAATGTGGAAACTGATTTCGAATAAACCAATCCATAATGAGGAAAGGATCTTGATTCAATCTGTCCCGATCGAACGATACCAAGTATTTCTTAGCCGCGCTCCCGAATTGGGGGAACGGCGCACTACATGGAGTAGCAGTAGCAGTAACAATAGAGCTAGCAGCAACAAGATGCAGTAACAACAGCAAGGTGCAGTAATAGAGTTACCAGTTAGTGTATCAATTAGTAAGTTAGTAAGTTATTGGAGTATCAGTTGCTAGTATCAGTGTGTTGGTGATGGTGATTAGTTGAGTATCACAAATAGAGTTACCAATTAGTGTATCAATTAGTTTTAGTTATGTATTATTAGCAGTTTATATACATATAGAGTAGATATAAGTTAACTTATATAATTAAGTATCAGTTAGAATGTAGTGTTAAGATAGGATAAGTTTGTCAGTGTATCAGCTAGAGTTAAATTAGTATATAGATATTATTATTTAGTATAGTAGTAAATGATAGCAATTAGTTAGTTATATATATGTCAGTTAGTGATAAAAATGTTAGTTAGTATATATATAGATATGTAGAGTATCTTATTATATAAATATTAGTGTTATTAACTAATATAGCTAGTATTGACTTGTAATAGCTAGTTAATAGCTCTTTGAGCTTAAAATATTAGTGTGAACCTAGAAACTTATTCAAGACCTAGAAATGGCCTAAAAATTCATATTATTGCATATAGCTCATTTATCACTTTATTATACCCTATTTGATATGTCATTCATATATAGGTGTGTGTGGCACCATCTCGGATATCGAGATATATCATTTGCTTCGGACCACATGGGAGTACATTCTCTAATAGTTTTCTTATTTGATAGCCTCTATGTTTTATATATTTAGTATTGATATATTTGATTCTTGACACGATGGTTTCATGGATTGGTATACGTGAATCTTGGTTATGAGACATTATTATCGTGATTACCCAGTGACCATCGTGTCGTGCTTCATGATTACTCAGTGATTACCGTAATATCTTAGTTGTTATATAGACCATGATTATAGTACATGATATTATAGATCATGCAGTATGATATACGTGCTATAACATGTTATGATTTGGATCCGTGTACTAGTCGGAGGGTTGGGAAAGTATTAGTGGATATGTGATCATACATTATAGCCCGTGATTTAGTATAGCCCATGATAGTTAGCAGATCATGTAACTCACGCATGATCACTCTAGCTCACTGTCACTCCCCATTCCCGATATACATATTTGGAACATATTATTTTTTCAGCTTATATCATTTGTTGCTTGCATGTTAATTAGGTTGTATGCCATAGAGACTAGACCCATTCTTTGGTTCAATTAGACTCATGGTTTAATTATTGGATTGGTTTGGTCATAAGTTGAACCCATGGTCTAAACCTCAAACCCTAGCTATATAAGTTAACTTCTTTCTCTCTCTTCCCTTATTCTTTATTTTTTTCTCTTTCTTTCATTTATAGGCAAGTACACCTTGCACTACATAGAGAAACCTTTTGATTTTTGATTCTTGCTCTTTCCTTGCATTTTATTAGTCTATTATGTGCTCATGATGATTTTAAACACTTTTAGTACTTGGATTTTTCGGATTTAATGGGTGGATATGATTAGATCTATATTTGAAGTTTAGGGTTTTTTATGGGTTCCTTAAATTTTAGTGGTTTTGATCTACTAAAACATGGCATTTTCGAAAATAGTTTTGGGATAGATGGATTACTTTATTTCGAGCATTTTGGCTTTTGGTTCACTTGATTCAGAGTAAAACTAAAGTTTTTATGAAGAAAATATTGTTTTGGTTTTGGGAGCTTTCTATCATGGATGAACCTGCTGTTGGGGAAGACGACTTCCCATGCAGTCTAAGCTCATGTGATCTAACTCATATGACCCATGCAGTTTGAGCTCATGCATCCCGACTCTTATGACCCATGTTGTATGAGCTCATGTGGCCCAACTCATGTGACCCATGCGACTCATGCGACTCATGCGACCCATGCGACTCTTGTGACTCATGCGACTCATGCGACCCAAGCGACCCATGCGATTCATACGACCCATGCTTCTATGCGGCCTAACTTTCTATGGGGCAGCAACCTTTTTGCGGCACCTGTCATATGCAACATTGAGTCTATGTGTCCCGGACCCTATGCGGCCCTGTGTACACAATTTATTAATTTTTTTTGGTTTGACGCTCTATTGAATTTTTGTGATTCTAAGTGTGAGATTGATGATTGGAATACATGAGAACTGGTTGACCATGTGTTAAACATGACTATATGCTTAACCCGACTATGAATAGAGATAGACTATGCGACTAAGTGACAATGACTACCTATGTGCCTGACTCAACCTACGCATTGCTATGTGCTTGAACTCATGTAATTTACCAATGATTGGTAACTTGACTCGACTATTGGTATCCATGCTGATACTCTAACTATGTGTTATGTGTTCCTACGTGCTAAGTATTTCTACATGATTATGTTACATATTTCACACTGAGGTGTGCCTACGTACTAAGCGACATATGATGTAATAAATTCCTCCAGCATAGACATAATAGTTAGTTAACAACCAACCATGGCTAGGATTAGTTTGATTATTGCATCATGCTAGGGTGAATCATAGTTGAACTACAAAGTGACAAAGTGAATTCGTATCTAGCGTCCTCGTACCACGGTACGACATTGTAAGGGGAGTAATATGTGACCACTCCATGTGATTCCAGCAAACCGTTGGGTTAACTAGGCAACTAAAATATATAGAGCATTAGGAGGGACAAAATTTTGATATTGTGCTTAACTAGCCACCCTCAATCATTATATGGGGAGTGAAGGCTGGCCCCCATGGATATTATTTAAATCCTCATTAGTGGATGACAATATCCGACTATTATATTATACTATGTGTTCTATACGATCTTAGCACGGTAGCCTTACGGGGGACCAGTGCATACTACTATGTATTGTGCGACGATTGTTGGCTCTGCTAGCCCCTTCTAGAATATGGTTCGATCTGAGGATTCTTATTATATGCATAATACCTCTGGGATAACCCAGACTCCATCTAGTAAACCGTACAAGTGATTGACCGATTACGTAACTGAGCTTATTTGTGTATTGTATCTGCTGTCAAATAGTATAGGAACATGGTCTATCATGGTGCGATGGTCTAACCCTTATCCTTGTTTGGTTGTAGGGTTAGATTATTGTGTCACGATAGGCTATGAACCGAAATTACGAGACAGAACTATATATATATTTCAAAACCTGGTTTTATTTCTTTATTCGTGCTTCCTTTATGGTACTTGCTATTTGGGTTCTAACCCTACTGGTTTTGCATGGCCAGGTTTAGATCCAGCACCCGAGGATCAAGCATACTTACCCCTGAACCATGGCACGCACTAGGCGGATGGCCACTGAGGAAAACGAGTAGGTCTCTTCTTCCCTTCTCATTATTGCACACTTTACTTATTTTAGGCATTTAGCCACCAGCACTTGTTACTCGTAAATATGGATATTTAGTTTTCCTACATGATTATAATTAATCAGACTGTAGCTGATCATGGTTATGTACTTTTGATACTCTGCCAACTTTCTTATTTTTGTACAGCTGGTTTCCAGAATATCCTGGCAGGGCATTTGGGATACGTTACTTCCTTGTCATACATGTTCTATGTTTAGTCATCTTATTTGACTGATTGAGATAATAGATGTGTTGTGTGATCCTAAGTGACTTGTTTGTAGTATGCACCCCCTTGTCTAGTTATAGTCGTGATCGTCTTACGATGTTCTATACCTTGTACGGGAGAGCTGGCTATGTCTGTCTCCATATTTGGGTACTGGGTCGGGACAAGATTTTAGTTTTGGCCCATACAGGTCTTTGTTTTCAGACTTGTGGGGTGTTATGATTATAGGATTCTCAATCAAACATATGTCATTGAAATCCTGAATTCGTTCTTCTCGAAGCCTCGCTTGACTATTGAATCAATTATTTTCTTAATCCTTCCCATCATGTTTTTGATGTATCTTCTCCTTTTCTTTAGGGCTTCTTCAATTGCTGAAGCAGCAGATATGGCAGGATAGGGTTCCCCTGGGCAACAATGGGAGGTAGCAACTGTTCAGAGTCAAATTCGAGTAGAGAAAGTAGTTGAACAAGCTCGCACAGTGGAACCAGATGTTGGACATGTTGAGCAACTAGTGTCACGCCCCAGTCCCAAAATACACGGAACTAGGCCACAAGACAATGGCCAGCTAATAAGTCTACATGGAAATACCCAATTTAATGGATCCAACGAAACGTACTACGCTGTCCTAAAATACACGCAAGTCCAATACTAACATACAATAGGTAATGTCTAATCTCATCCACAATATAAATAAGAAGTACTAAAATAAATACTAGAAAATAAACGCAAGTCTGAAATATCATAGTACAATCCCAAAATATGTCTGGTAGGAATAACCCACTACAATGACGAAATAAGAGTACTGAAAGGCAAATAAAAGTGAAATGACTAGGGCATCGGCTGAATAAATAAGGATGCTCCAGTCCTAGGTGGAAGGCTTACCAATGATCAAGAAAACTCTGATGGTAGCACCTCAAGCTCCTCCTCGGATGCGTACCTCGTCTCCTGCCCTGGTCTGTACACAGTAGGATATTATGTCTCATCCAAATTTGGAAGGGAACCAGGTCCTCAGAGGGACGTAACAAGATGCAAAAATATATTCCATATATAAATACTGAATAAAATAAAGGGGTGTGCTAACCATCTAAGTTAATGCAATGTGAGGACAGCCTTAGTACGTATGGGTAGGTATAGGCATAACGTCCAACACTCCAAAGAGCATGGTATCTGTACATGTAACGTCCATCGTTCCGAAGAACGAGGTATCTACAAATATATACATCTGTATATCTCCGAAGAATGCCGTATCTGAATAAAGAAAGTCATTGGATCCGTGGCTCCTTTGGATACTGCGGATTCCACTGTGTTTATCCCATACGTCTACTAGTTGTC
Source organism: Iris macrosiphon (assembly GCA_036927795.1). NCBI lineage: Eukaryota > Viridiplantae > Streptophyta > Magnoliopsida > Asparagales > Iridaceae > Iris > Iris macrosiphon. The sequence goes on along the minus strand of JAYESA010000007.1, from coordinate 64,972,116 downwards.
CTCCCCACCCAATACAGATATACAAGTCGAATACACGACGTGCATACCCCGTAACTATATGCCAAGTCTCAACTAATTATATAATACTGATTACGTACTAAATCGTGATGCATGTCACACGTACCGATAGCTAGTCAGGTACGCGAACCCGCATCCCAACATGAGTTTATCATCGTGATGCATGTAATATTATCAGGGTCTAGGAAGATATCGAATATCCTCACAATGGTAATGGGTCTGTTAATGACTAAGTCAAATACACTAATCATCGACGTACTCGTCGACTACACCCGAGTCAATCTCGGACGAGCACAATTATATGAAATAATTGCAACAAGATATCATACAACATTGCATAATTTAAATTAAACAGTAAATATGGCAAGGTATCTTGCCTAGGTCCTCAAGCTGCGAGTGCCAATAACCTGCTCTTGAAGTCTCGCCTGAATGGTCCAGCGACCCTATATATATAATATAATATAATAATATGATCATCAGTCACTATAATAGTACATACAGGAACACTACGCTGCTCTTAGGAACTGACGCAAGGGTCACAACTGGTCAACTAATAGGGTCTCATGTGCATGTAGCTAAGACGTACACGTGTCATATCCTCAGTTACCGTGTAAATCAAGGCAACAAATACCAAAATATGTTATGAACTAATTACTTATAGTACAGAAATACCCACTCTAGTTTTCATATTAGAGTGCACTAGGTCAATGTCTAGACTTTTAGGTAAATCATAATGTTCACATTAACAAGTCATTTTTATTTGAGTAATTACTTAACATTAATACTTATTCTAATAAATTAATAATTTCCCACAAACATAAGGGTTCGCATTCGTGTCTATACAACAATATGTCAACGTATACGTACAAGATGAATAATAGGAATATACCTGTCACGACCCGCACCCGGTTTAGGGGCACGAGTGCGCGGGTACGTCCAGCCTACGCCGCAGCATCGGCGGTAGAACGCTGTCTAGGTCATGTAACTATCTAATCAATCTCACATGAATACCCAACTCCATAAGGAGACGTGGATATCATAAAATAATGCTGGATACTCAATCACATAAACTAAGCACGATGAGATATCAAGGCAAGCAAGGAAATACAAGACAAGTCTAACGACAAAATAGTCATACCTGCAGTCAGTAACATCCAATCCCCAAGTGTGTCAGAAACAAGTCCACTAAGGTCACAGTCTGGAAAATGTTTTTCCAGTCAGGAAGGAGCAAAGTACATTTCTAATTAGCAGTTCTATATCAATGACATAAACTATGTAGCAGTATATAGATGGAAATATACAAGATGCATGTATATGTACGAGAAACATACAATAAAGGATATACTGGAAATACTGTAAGTAAATGCAGGAAAGGAAACAATATGTCAAAGAGCATGAATCCTATGACTAAGTGTGTGAGTACTAGCTTTAACATGTGATCGGCTTGGGACTAGTAAACTCATTACATTGGTTAGCGATCATCCTTGAGGTCAGGCTAATCCGTAGGAATAGCTATGATGCATGTAATAGTCAGGCTAATCCGTAGGAATAGCTATGATGCATGTAATAGTCAGGCTAACCATATGTAACAGTGATGAGGCACGTAAATGGCCAGGCCGCACTCGACGTGAGATGTGGGGTGAGCTATGATGTATGTAGAGTTGGGTATGATCACATATCTATACTAAAATACTCCCCACCCCCGACTGGTATAGTAGATCCAACCATGGTACGCTATGGCACGGGATTCCCTAGGGAGGTAGCAAATCTCCCCGGGAATCAGTGTCTGTACATGCACAAGATAACAAGGAAACAAGTCTTGTACAAGCTACACCATGAACAAGGAATAACATCTCATGACGAGATCCGTATACACCAATCCGTGTAACCAGCGTGTCAAAATATGGATATTTACACTAGATACAATGAACATAGGAGATATCATAGTTTAGAAACTAATCAGAGAATGTACTCGCCTTGGGTCCTTAGCTGGTGAATACCGAGGTCCTGTTCCAGAGTATCGCCTGGATGAACCAACAGTCCTATAGACATATCACAATATCATACTTGTATCAGATGCTACACTAAAATGAAATCAAGAACATCGAACTCAGGGCCGTGCCAGGTATGGCACTCAGTCAACTAGGGTCATCTAGTAGGGATACATATATAAATATACATATCTACTCAGAATATATATACCAATTTTATGTATTAAAAATATACTATGTATTATACAAAATACATGTATATACATATATCAATTATATGTATTAAAATATACTAAGTATTATACAAAATACATGTATATATATATATCAATTATATGTATTAAAATACACTAAGTATTATACAAAATACATGTATATACATATATCAATTATATGTATACTATATAATATACTAATTTATATACACTATACATTATATTAATACTAAGGAGGGAAGAAGGAGAGGGAACTCACCGGGGGTGTAGTGGTGGTTCCGGTGAACGTGGAGGTCAGGGCTGGCCGAGGTGCAGGCCGGACGGGCAGAGGGAGGTCGGTGATCGGAGCTGCGGGGTCGGCTCGGCCGCCGGGCTGTGCAGGGAATGAAGCGGGTGTTCGGCTGAAGAACGCGGGGAGGAGCTCGGTTCGATCTGGCCGGAAGAAGAAACGATGGGTGGTCGACTGTTGATGAGAGTGGCTCGCCGGGAAAGAACCAAGGAGCGGTCGGAGTTGCAGGCCGGGGCTGAGGGATGAGGCTGAGCGGTCGAACGGCTCTCGGCGGTTGACCAGAGCTCGGCCGGGTGATCGGGTGGTAGGGGAAGAAGTGGAGCCGAGGGAGGAAGGCTGTGCCGGAGGGAGGAGCAGGGAGTCGGACGATGGTGGTGGATGGCTGTAGCAGTCGGAGTCGATGGGGTCTCCAGGCGGTGGGGGCTCGCGGTGGGAGGAGCTCGTGAAGGAGTGGAAGAGGAGATGGCTGGACGTCGTGACCGGAGGAGGAGGATGCAGGGACGAGTTCTGGATTCGGCCGGAGTGCAGTGGAGGAGATGCGGGTTTCAGCGGGTGGTCGAGGCACTCCGGTCGAGTGGGGAGCTCGGGCCGGAGGTTGCTATAGACCGAGGAGGGTGGCAATGGTTGGCTCGATGGTGGTTGGGCCGGTGGAGCTTCGGCCGCCGACCGGAGGGATGCCCGGGGAACAGGGTGGTGGTGGTTTCCCTCCCTCTTCAGTTTTTGAAAAACAAAGGAAGAAGAAGAAGAGAAGAAGAAGAAGAAGAAGAAAAATAATGGAGAGAGGAGAAGCTTTGCATGGAGAAATAAATGGAGGAGAGAGAGAGAGATATTGGGATTAGGGCCGGTGATGTTTGGTTGAGGGTGGGGTAAGATGTGACTTTATAGGGGAGTGTGTTGGGTAGATGGGTGGTTGAGATCATTCCATTTAAAATGGATGGATAGGATTTAACATGGAGAGAATGAGGTTTCTTCATGAGGGAAAGAGTGGGTGAGATTGGGACCCTATTTTGGGACTTTTCCATAGTTCAAAGCCAATAGGGTGTTGACACATAAATTCAATAATTGCAACTTAGCCCCCTTAAATTCGGGAAATTGCACGATCACATAAAATGACACAAAAATTTTGGGGAAAAATATGTTTAGCAATTTTCATGGTAAGAGGGTGTTATGCGTTAGGCACGGGCTTAATTAAAATGGCATTGGGATTAATTTAGGATTAACGGGATCAGACAAAATAGTATCCTCAATTTAATTAGAAATAAATGCAAGCTGTGTTCTAAAATTAATTAGGGGGACATGGGGCCAAAATCAGGTCGGGTCATCAATAGCATTAATGAAGAAGACTCAGAACAGAATATTACCCTAATTTGGGCCGCACGAAAAATAGGTCAAGATTGCCTCCAATTTCGATTGGAACGCACAACGATACAAAATTGGAATTTATTTAGAATTTAAATAAACGTCCGCGACGATTTTTGTGCGGCTAAAATGAAGCACAAGAGAGCATAATTATGAGTTACAAAAAATGGCAGAATGGAAGACGGGCACGTCTAGGGCAATGTTGTGAAATTTGTTGGAAGGCAAAAGCCAGGGTAGCGCTCCAAATATCGAAGCAACGACAGCGCGCAACAATTAAATAAATTACGGTAATTAATTACGACATCCAATAATTAAATCCTAAATAATGTAATTAAATACACAATCCCCAAATTTCTGTCAGGTGTTCGTCTAGTGGGCTTCTAGGTCAAGTCTACCAGGTCAGACATTAATGAACACTGAATATAATATAATATATTTAATTACACATCTCACGAAATTATTTAATTTAAATACACGAAATATTAAATACAGAAAAAGTCAAAATTACCCCTGTTTTCAGAATGTGGTAGTGACAAGTCTACCCTCCTTAAAAGAATTTCGTCCTCGAAATTTAAAGTCCTCATAGTAGTGTTTATTCATTATATTATTTTCCATCAACGGTTAAATTCAACAACCCACAAAATCCTGAAATAATCCACCTTGTCATTTCACAATCTTCAAAAAATTTCTGAAATTACTGTATTCCTGAAATATCCTTGAAAATAAAAAATCAGTTTCCATTTCCTCACAATTCCTCCGAATTAAAAATTAAATACTCGGAATTTGACATCCCATCCTCTAATTCACTCAATGCACATTAAGACTCCCATCTAAAATACAATCCATAAATCCAATCCTTCAATTCAATTAATCCACTATATTCATAAAATTAAAATTGTCATCCGAAGAGTTTGAATTTAAACACCAATCCGTTAATGATTTTTACTCCTCAATTTAATTCCAATCAATGCATATTCAAAATCTAAATCCTCATCCCGAGAATCGAATTCGACACTATCCCATTAATGATTTTATTTCCTGATTTCCCTTTTCCTCAGAATACTCAACAATGCGATACTTACGGAATCTTCAAATACAACATTCATAATATAAAATTTTAAATTCCTCTCTTGTAATCAAATAATGATAATCTCCCTAATTTCTCCAATTTTGAATAACCAATTTAATCATATCATACTCTTTCTAAAATTAATAAATCGTCAATTATGTCATGTTAATTTCTTAACTCTCCATTTAAGTTAATGTGTATCCTCAAATTTCAATTATACCTCAATCTTCGTAAAATCAATGATCCATCTATTCTGTTATATTAACCCCTTAACTCTTTATTTAAATTAATGCTTATCCTCCAATTTGAATCATCTTGTCCCTTTTGTCAAGTTATAACCTCTTCATAAATCTACTATGGTCATCTCCACTAATCATGGTTTAAGAAAATTCTACCTACAGCCATGCAATCTAAGAAAATACGTAGGTCATGCGTCTTTTGTCATGGTATTGCAGTCTCTGTCAGGGTGTACTACCAACTTTATTCTAACAAGAAAATCATGCATACGAACTACAGTACTAGGGAAATCAATCAATCAAAAGATGGAAAAAGAAACATTAGGAAAGAAAAGAAAGAACCTGTTAACATATTACTTGTAGTATCTCCTATCTCTAACAAACACTTAACTCTAGCACATTCACTAACTAATTCCTATTCCTGTACACTGGTACCCATATCAACTAATCATTAATCCCCAAAATCCATGAATATATCCATATTGCACACACCTGTCTATAAATACCAAAATCTGATACCAAGAATCTCTAACACAATCATAGGTCAAATGATGCATGTAAAGTTTGATACCTCCATCTCTTTAGGTATCTCTGTTCTACTATAAGTACATCCACTGCTAGTTCTCGTTCCTACTACAATTGTTCATACTAGTTGTTCTTATCACTCAAGTGCACACCAAGTGCAACATACCATACTAAGTACTGCTCTCTCTAATACAACTCTAGATGGACACCCAAGTCAGTTTGCAGTGCCATCTCAATCATGCTCAAGTTAATAGATTCTTACACATGTATATCATCTACTAATACTAATATAAACTTCTTACCCACCATAAAATTTTATCCTCAAAATAAAATCATCAAAATTTAACTTCTTGAACAATTTAAAATAAAATGCATATACTTTCCTCAAAAGTCAAATATTCAAATATCAAAATAAAATTTAATCATTTCCAAAAATCTTTATAGCTTTGACTATGTTTATTGAATCAAATTTGAATCCTCAAAAATTTTAATAACATAAAATCTTAAAAATTCTTAAAAATTGTAATTTATTTCCACTCTTCAAATTATAAATTCACAAATATACATATAAGTGCTCACGGTCTCTGATACTCAAGGTGCACTCAATACATCTAGTGTCTATAACTGTGTACTAAAATTGTACTGCCCGAATCACTTGCACTATTACCTCCAAATGATCAAAGTTATCATCACATGTATTTTCTTCCAGGATTTTCCAATCTATATCAACTGGTATATCATCCAATTATCATCACACATAGTGCTTACTATTATTTGCGTCATTCTCGACTAATCTTCGATATAGAACCATTAGCACTCTTGGTATGATATCACTAGCGTCATTATTGGTCGATGTTTGTGTCCAGGGTGGAAATTATGGTGTCGGCATTCTATCTCCGGTGAGGGAGGGCGGAGCTCCGGCCAATCACAGCATGAAAGAACAACAGCAGCTCCGGTAGTGGCTTGCAGCAACGGCAGTCGCTAGCAGTGGCAGATGCGGCTGTAAAGAGATGGCGGGTTACCGACGGTGGGGGGTGTCCGCAATATGGTTTTCAGGGTGGCGGTGGTCTAAGGTGGCGGTGGTCGAGATGTGGAGGATGCTGGTGGAGGTGATGATGGGGTTGGTGATGTTGATCGGGATGTGGATGGGGATGATGGTGTTGGAGATAGTTGATGGTGGTGGTGGGGCGGTGGAGATGGTGACGGGGACGACGGTGATAATATCGGCGGTGGAGGTGGCTAAGGTGCTGGTGGCTAAAGAGACAACCTGGGAGGAAGGTGGTCGGGGGATGGTGCTGGTTGATGATGGTGATGTTGAAGAGGGAAAGGAGGAGGCGGTCGAGTGTAGGTGGTCGGGGGAGCTGTAGTCAACGTCGAGGGGACAGGCGGTGGAGGAAGGTCGGGAGTGGTCGGCCGAGGCGGTGGCTGTGCAGAGGTGAAGGAGGAGGAAGTCGGGTTTGAAGGTGGATGCAAATAGGGTTTCGGCTAGGGTTTTGTGTAGGGCGCATGGAGAAGATTTTTCATGCTTCTACAGTATATAGAAACGATAAACATGCGTTGCTAAATACTTTTACTTTTAGCAATAAAAATTTAATCCACGAAAGCACCAACAGAAAAGAAGTCGCATTGCTAAAAATTTAGTATTTAGCAACAACTTATGAATTTCGTTGCTGATACCTTAGGTGAGGCACTTTAAACAATGGGTCCAGAAACAAAAATTTTTATTGTTAAAAGTTTTAGCAATGAATTTGGTACTTTTAGAAACAAAAATTTCAGTGCTAAAAACCCAAATTTTTGTAGTGTTAGTCGCTGCTTACATGATGTCTCTGAGGGATTGGGTTCTACCCCAGCATATTGGATTTTCTTGAGACTTATGGTGTTAACGTGATAGTTTTAGTGTGCTTATTGTGTGACTGTGATACTTTATATAGTCTTATTTTGTGACTGTGATACTTTTATATTGTGCTTATTGTGTGACTGTGATATTTTATATACTTTTGTGATATTTCGTACCTAGAATATTCAACAGAGGGTTGCTCCGGGTCCGTCTAATTTGATGAACTGTTATAAGTATGTGTATTTGTTTTATTATTATATATTATTATCATGTATGGAAGGATAACATGGATCATTCGGAGGTAGATCCTCTAGACTGAGTGCTCCTCCAGTACCAGCTACTGGTTCCGGATTCTTGTCGCAGAGTACTCTAGTGTACCGACCAGTCATATCTTTGACTCCGTCGATGGTACATGTTATTACTCCTGGGACGAGCAATTCTAGGCCTGAGACTACTTCCCCGTCTAGCCTTCCTCTTGCTGACGGCACTACGGAGACAGAGGAGTAGATAGAGGAGGTTGAGCCAACTCAGTCTGCGCATGAACAGAGCAATCCTCCATGCGCGCCTCCTGGCGAGACGAGAATGAAGATTTGGACGGACGGGCCTATAAAGTAAGTTAAATAGTTAACACTTTCCAAATGATTATATCTATATATTTATGAATTTAATTATCGTTGTATAGATATTGTCCCTCAACGGTACAGAGAGCACTGGGGCATTTTCTGAGGTAGAACTATAGTGGGCCTTGGATCAACTACTGAGATGCTCATGAAGATAGGAATGAATGCTTGTTTGCCCACTTCAAGGTAAAAATATATTTACTTTTAATATTAATAATCATTTATGCATATTATGTAACTATCTATTTTACTTCTTGTAGAAAATCTATTTCTATCCACCACACCAGGATGAGAAGATCGAGGAGCAGTTTACTGCCGTCACCGCCAAGCCGATCCATGATGCGATCGATGATCAGATGGTCTTTAATAGCTCCGGTAAATCGATCCATAGTTGGATCATGCCTGAGAAATGGACTGCGATGATTGTGAGATTCGAAGAACCCATGAATAAGGAAAGGTCCGAGAAGGCGAAAGTGGCTAGGTCGAAAGCAGGAAAGTGGTGTAGTGGCTTGATTCCCATGACAGAATATTTTTTTTGTCTGGTATGTATTTTATTGAATATTATTTTAATAAAATTAGGATAAGATGTTTAATTTTAATAACATACAATATAATTTTTAATAGGTACGGATGGGTGAGTAAGCCAATATGGTGACCGTCTTCCTGGCCATACATCGGAAGGGCAAAAAGCTCATCTATGAGAAGGTAACGCAGACTTATGTACGTTTTACTACCCTATGTTAATTTTAATATAACTTAGACAATATGCAAATAGATATCTATATAGTTAGTAATAAGTAACTTAGACTTTAGCAACCATTTTTCGAGGATGAGTATCTTAAATTATGTGAGCGGACGACTGCTAGTGCACCTGCAGAGGGAGGTGTTGGTACTTCCTCGTAGCCCTCTATAGCTCCTGTCACGACCCGCACCCGGTTTAGGGGCACGAGTGCGCGGGTACGTCCAGCCTACGCCGCAGCATCGGCGGTAGAACGCTGTCTAGGTCAAGTACTATCTAAACAATCTCACGCTAGTATCCAACTCCATAAGGAGACTCGGATAACACTATAAAAATATTAACAACATACTCAATCACAACTACAGCACGATAGGAATTTGAAGAAATAAAAGAATACAACACAAGTCTAATGACAAAATAATCGTACCTGCAATCAGTAACATCCAATCCCCAAGTGTGTCAGAAACCAGTCTACTAAGGTCACAGTCTGGAAAAATATTTTCCAGTCAGGAAGGAGCAAAGTACATCTCTAAATAGCAGTTCTATATAAATGACATAAACTATGTAGCAGTTCTAGATGGAAACATACCAGATGCATGTATAGGTACGAGAAATGTACAATGAAAGAAATACTAGAAATACTGTAAGTAAATGCAGGAAAAGAACAATATGCCAATGAGCAAGAATCCTATGACTAAGTGTGTGAGTACTAGCTTTAACATGTGATCGGCTTGGGAACTTGATCAGGCTGGTTACATGTGATTAGCTATGATTCACGAAGGTCAGGCTAACCGTTGGTTAGCTATGATGCATGTAGAGGTCAGGCTAATCACACGTAACAGCTATGAGGCACGGAGATGGTCAGGCCGCACCCGACGTGAGATGTGGGGTGAGCTATGATGCATGAAAAGTTGGATATGATCACATATCTACACTAAAATACTCCCCACCCCCGACTGGTATAGTAGATCCAATCATGATACGCTATGGCACGGGATTCCCTAGGAAGGTAGCAAATCTCCCCGGGAATCAGTGTCTGTACATGCACAAGATAACAAGGAAAACAAGTCTTGTACAAGCTACACCATAAATAAGGAATAACATCTCATGACGAGATCCGTGTATACCAATCCGTGTAACCAATGTGTCAAGAACATGGATATTTACACTAGATACAGTGAACATAGGAGATATCATAAATTAGAAACTAATCAGAGAATGTACTCGCCTTTGGTCCTTAGCTGGTAATTATTGATGTCCTGTTCCAGAGTATCCCCTGGGTAAACCAACAGTCCTATAACATATCACAAGCAAAACCACATTTGCATCAGATGCTACACTAACACAGTCAAAAAAAATACTGAGTTCGGGACTTCCCTAGGTATGATACTGGTCACCTAGTAGATAGATACATAAATAAATATACATAACACATATAACATTCATAACAACTATATTTAAGAATATACATTTACTGAATATACATGTATACATATATATGTACTAGTGAAATATACATTTGTTTACATATACCAAAATATGTTTTACAAGTACATATGTATATATATCAATACAGTTTTATACTGTATATATTTACATACCAAAAATATGTTTATACATGTATATATATATAGGTACACATATTTATACCAAAAAGTATCAATTTAATATATACTTCACCAATATATAATTATACCAAAATATATATTATGCTACATTTATTTATATATGCCAAATTATGTTTTTGTTATACATATACCAATTAACAATTACCAACATATACTGAAAATACAGATATACATATACACCAATTTTTATATTGAAATATATTAAGTATATACAAAATATATACATATACATATACCAATATTACATATTAATATTTATTATTTAATACGTACCCACAAAATATATTGAATACATATATATATATAGGAAGAAATACACGAACATATATACATACACATATATACTAATTTGATTTAATACATACATATACAAATAATTTAAAAATACATACTTATACCTATTCATTAGTTAGATACACACTTATACATATTCTTAATCATTAATACCTACCATATATATATATTTGCAATACAAATATGTATATACCAAATTGAATTTATACCATATATATATACCAATTAAACATACATTGAAAATATGCTACGTATATATATAAAATACATGTATACACATATACCAATACGAAAATATATATATATACATATATGTATATTTATACCGAAATACGTTTATATATTTATATACCCATACATATTTATGCCAAAATACATATTTATATATGTGTTTGTACATATACCAAAAATACATATTCTTGTATTAACATTAATTAAATAACTATTATACATATACGTATACATTAAATACCTACATACATACATATATACATTATATATATACATACACTATACTATACATATATACGTATTAAACATTAATTAAATAAATAATACACATATACGTATATGAATTTATACTCATACATATATACATATATTTCTACACATTAATTAAATAAATACTATACAATTAATTATGCATACTATAATTATACTATTAATTATACATATATATATACACATTAATTACTATATACTAATACCTATACAAAACATATATATACTAAACATTAATTACACTAATTATACACCTAAATAATTACTGATTAACAATTTAATTAACTGAAAAATAATTAACTAATCTAATCAGATATTAACTAAACTAATTATCTATTAACTAACTAATTAATATAACTAATTACTCTAACTTAACACACAGACAGAAGAAAGGAAAGAGGGAAAAAGAGAAGGGGCTCACGATGGGTTTCGTCGTCGACGCGGGGGTCTCGCCGGGGTCGGCGCGGTGGGGTTCGACTCGAGGCGGCGGCGTGGAACTCGAGGGCAGTGGCGGGTGCTCTGTTCGAGGAGGCGGCGGTGCTCTCGTCCCGAGGAGGCGGCGGCGTGGAACTCGAGAGGAGCGGCGGCTTCGAGGCGGCTGCGTCCGGTCGAAGCTCGGCGAGGTTGGGGAGATCCGAGGCGGCCACGGCTCGACGAGGTCGAGGAGGCCACGGCTCGACGCGGGCTCGACGCGGGTGAGGCGGTCCGAGGCGGCGGTCGACTCAGCGAGGGCTCGGCTCGAGGATGCTCCAGGTGGTGGTTGCAGGCGGCCACCGGCGGATCTGGCTCGAGGAGGCGGCGGTCTAAACCAGAGCAGCAACAGGGCGGCGGCGACGACGTCGGCTCCGGGCGGCGGATCTGATCTAGGGTTAGGGTCAGGTTCTGTGAATCGAGTCGGGGTGTGTTGGGTCGTGTCCGAAGCTGGACACGGCGGTGATGTTGTACTGTGGTAGATGTGTCCGAGGCTGGACACAGGGTTGGGTGTTTGCTGTGGTGGTGGTGGATGTGTCCGGGTGTGTCGGACACGAAAATCTGATTGTAAAGTTGTAATCACTGGACACAGGAAAATGAATGGATACGGTAGGACACCCGGGGTCGGACCCGAGGCCAACACGGCTGACACGGTGATGCTGGACACACGGACACGAGCACACAAAATGGTGGTGGCTTGTTGGCTTTGTGGGGATTTGTGAGGGCTAGTTAGGGTTTCTTGGGAATGGTGATGAGGGACTTAAATAGGGAGAGAGGGTGTGGGATAAAGGGTGAGGGTTGGCCCAAATAATGAATGGCCCAGATTATACATGAATAAGTTCATGTGGGAATGAGGGTGTGTTGGCCAGTTAATGGGGAAAAGGCAAACTTGTAAAATTTTTAAAAAGAAAAGATTATAATTTCAGAAAATATTTTTGGAAAGCTAACTGATTCCCAATTAGCTACTAATTAATCCATTTTGTAAAATCTTAGAAAGTATGAAATTTATTTATTTACTATCCCAATAAATATAAAATTTATTATATTTTATCAACTAGTCCTTCAAATAAATTTTTTATTTAAAACAATAATTTTATGATTCAAGCCAATAAATATTCGAAGCTAGAGTATCATATTTACATCATTATTTATCTATTTATTTTATAAGAAAGCGACATTTAGGAAAAATGATTTTTATAAAAGATTTTAAATCACCTTCTAAAATCAACACTGTTCAAAATCTAATACTAGAATTCAAGGAGAAAATATTTTAAAAGCTTGGTATTTAAAATAAATTAAAAGTCTAATTATTTCGGAAATTTGGAAATCAGAGGTTATAAGTCTACCCACCTTAGAAAATTTCGTCCTCGAAATTTAAGGTCCACAATGATTGCATTTACACATTGTATTGTTTCTATCAAAATTTAAATTTCAACCCAAATAATCATGAAGTAATTCCATATGCTATTTCACAACCTTTCAAAAATTTTATAATATCATATTCCTGAAAATCTTCAAGTTTAAAATCAAATTCAAAATTTTTATCATAATCTCCTCCAAATTTAAGTTCGTATCTACATACTCAAGGTTTTTAATATCCAATTCTCCAATTGAATTCCAATCAATGTATATTTATAACATTTTAAAAAATCTGTATCCCAAAATTTAAATTTTTAAGCAATAATCCATCAATCATCTTACTCCTCTAACTCAAATTCAATTGATGCTTATTCAAATCTAAATCCTCATCCCGAGAATTGATTTCGACACTATTCCCTTAACGATTTTATTTCCTGATTTTCTTTTTCCTCAAATACTCAACGATGCGATACTTTCAGAATCTTCAATGCAACATTCATAATATAAAATTTCTATCTTGCAATCAAACAGATAAAATGATAATCTCTCAATTTTTCTCAAATTTTAATAATCAATTTAATCATATCAAGACCTTCCTAAAATTAATAAATTCTCAATTTGCTCTGTGAATTTCTTAATTCTCCATTTAAGTTAATGTTTGTCCTCGAATTTCAATCATACCTCGATTTTCATAAAATCAATGATTCATCAACTCCGTTATAACAACCCCTAAATTCTTTATTTAAATTAATGCTCATCCACAAATTTAATCCTCTTGTCTCTTTTTGTCGGTCATAACCTTGTCATAGATCTTTGCTATGGTCAAAACCCTAATGATCATGGTTTAAGAAAACTCTACCTACAGCCATGCAATTTAAGAAAAATATATAGGTCATGTATCTTTTGTCATGGTATTTCAGTCTCTGTTAAGGTGTACTACTAGTTATATCCTAACAAGAAAATCATGAATACGAACTACAGCACTTAGGGAAATCAATCAATCAAGAGACGGGAACATTAGAAAAAGAACCTGCTAACATATTACCTGCAGTATCTCCTATCTCTAACATACACTTAACTCTGGCACATTCACTAACTAATTTCCTATTCTTGTACACTGGTACCCATATCAATTAATCATTAGTCCACAAGATCCACGAATACATCCATATCGCACACACCTGTCTATTTACACCTAAATCTGATGCCAAGAATCTCTAATATAACCATGATTCAATAATGCATCCAAGTTGATACCTCTATCTCCTTAGTACCATACTCTCTGTCAGTTCTCGTTCCTACTACAATTGTTCATACTAGTCGTTCTCATCACTCCAGTGCACACCAAGTGTAACACATCATACTAAATACTGTTCTTTCCAAAACAACTTTGGATGGACACCCAAGTCAGTCTGCGGTGCCATCTCAATCATGCTCAAGTCAACAGGTCCTTACACATGTATATCATCTACTCATATATTAATATTCATATCTCTCATCTACCAAAAAATTAATCCTCAAAATAATCGTCAAGGTTTAACTTCTCGATCAACTTAAAAATAAATTGCATATACCTCCTCAAAGTCAAAAACTCAACATCGGAATAAAATTTTTAATTACTTCTAAAATCTTTGTAGCCTTGACCATGTTTATTGAGTCACTATTTGAAATCCTCAAAATTTTAATGACACAATCTCAACTCTTCAATAATTCTCAAAGTTAAAATTCATTTCCACTCTTTAATTTATAAATCCATAATTTACATATAAGTGCTCACGGTCTCTAATACTCGAGGGGCATTCAATACCTCTATTGTCTACAACTGTGTACTAAATTGTACTGCCCGAATCACTTGCACTATTACCTCCAATGATCAAGGTTATCATCACTTGTATTTTCTTCCATGATTTTCAATCTATGTTAACTGGTATATCATCCAATTATCATCACGCAGAGTGCTTACTGTTATTAGCGTCATTCTCGACTAATCCTCGATATAGAACCATTAGCACTCTTGGTATTATATCACTAGCTTCATTAATGGACTATCTCATCAAGTTCTTTAGAACTCATGTTTCTTTACTCTCATGGGTATGTGTATGGTTCCTCATCTCGATTGTTGTATATGTATTTCCTTTTAACCTTTTTATAGCCTGTTAAACTAATCCGTGATACGCTTCACCATTTTTCCTTTCCAATTCCGATATTTCTCTACTCATGACACCTCATTATAACTCTTTATGCATATATATTTCCTTACCTTTAACATTCCCGATATCTATTATCAAATTGAACATCATGCTCCATTAATCCTTAACACAATTCCTGGATACTTAATTGTTTACATAGATCATCCAATTACATTATTCATGATTATCCAGGACGGGCATGTTGGCTCTGATACTAATTCTTGAACTATCACTGATACTCTATACTCTCCTTCTAATCACAGTCTCTAATGACACTTATTCTAGAACCATTGTTACAAGGTACTATGCTATGGGTTAACTCTAGATTAAAGCCTACTGCTCACATGTCCAACTAGGAAACACTTACAACTCACTAGCAACACTCAGTCAATACTAATACTCAAAACATAGCCATAATTACAAGTCATTAATTATCATACTAACAAGGAATCCTCAAAGAAAATAAGCTCAAAAAGGAACTGGATCAAGGACGGAAGGTATCTTTACTGCTAGTAAAGAAAAGAAGCGATGGAACAAAGTCCTGGAATAACATAAATAGATAAGTCTTGAGATGATACTTTAAGAACCAATTTAAGATACAACCTGATAATCATACACGTCTGTCAGAAATCATGACACACAGAATCCTCACCACGCCAGTAAGCATAAATGCGATAAACGACAGGTTCCGTAACTAAGGTATGCAACTCTATAATCATGTCATCTAGAATCCTCGCCACGCCAACCGGTATGGCTGCGAGAAACTCTAAATCTCATAACTAAAGTATGTACATCCAAGTTAGGTCCCTACGTTCTCGTCACGACAGCTAATATGGCTGCGATAAACTCTAGGTTCCATAACCAAAGTAGACGTTTTACCTTTCTAACTGTCCTCATCAATATATGTCATCAGATGATACCATAAATTCTAGTCCGTAAAAATTTATCTCAATATGAAATCAACTCAACAACGATACCAGGAATTAAAGTTAACAACTGGTCAACAAGAATAAACTCAATAATGACACCAAGATTTTAATTTAATAACTACTCAACAAGAATCAAGTTCAGTAACAACAAGCGAGAGCGGACGGAAACAAGGAAAAAGATTTAAATTGGAAATTTTAATAAGATTCTCAAGGGGTCGTCCCAGGAATCTCTCAAGAATTTTATGATTGAGTATCCTCTCTCATCCTAGTATCCTATGTCCTATATTCTATAGCAGGCACGCAGTAGTATAACAAGGATGCCACACTACTACGACATCGCACAACTCGCGAAGTCTAACCTGCATGGGCCACCACTAAAAACGTGTCACGACCCGCACCCGGTTTAGGGGCACGAGTGCGCGGGTACGTCCAGCCTACGCCGCAGTATCGGCGGTAGAACGCTGTCTAGGTCAAGTACTATCTAAACAATCTCACGCTAGTATCCAACTCCATAAGGAGACTCAGATAACACTATAAAAATATTAACAACATACTCAATCACAACTACAACACGATAGGAATTTGAAGAAATAAAAGAATACAACACAAGTCTAATGACAAAATAATCGTACCTGCAATCAGTAACATCCAATCCCCAAGTGTGTCAGAAACCAGTCTACTAAGGTCACAGTCTGGAAAAATATTTTCCAGTCAGGAAGGAGCAAAGTACATCTCTAAATAGCAGTTCTATATAAATGACATAAACTATGTAGCAGTTCTAGATGGAAACATACCAGATGCATGTATAGGTACGAGAAATGTACAATGAAAGAAATACTGGAAATACTGTAAGTAAATGCAGGAAAAGAACAATATGTCAATGAGCAAGAATCCTATGACTAAGTGTGTGAGTACTAGCTTTAACATGTGATCGGCTTGGGAACTTGATCAGGCTGGTTACATGTGATTAGCTATGATTCACGAAGGTCAGGCTAACCGTTGGTTAGCTATGATGCATGTAGAGGTCAGGCTAATCACACGTAACAGCTATGAGGCACGGAGATGGTCAGGCCGCACCCGACGTGAGATGTGGGGTGAGCTATGATGCATGAAAAGTTGGGTATGATCACATATCTACACTAAAATACTCCCCACCCCCGACTGGTATAGTAGATCCAATCATGGTACGCTATGGCACGGGATTTCCTAGGAAGGTAGCAAATCTCCCCGGAAATCAGTGTCTGTACATGCACAAGATAACAAGGAAAACAAGTCTTGTACAAGCTACACCATGAATAAGGAATAACATCTCATGACGAGATCCGTGTATACCAATCCGTGTAACCAATGTGTCAAGAACATGGATATTTACACTAGATACAGTGAACATAGGAGATATCATAAATTAGAAACTAATCAGAGAATGTACTCGCCTTTGGTCCTTAGCTGGTAATTATTGATGTCCTGTTCCAGAGTATCCCCTGGGTAAACCAACAGTCCTATAACATATCACAAGCAAAACCACATTTGCATCAGATGCTACACTAACACAGTCAAAAAAAATACTGAGTTCGGGACTTCCCTAGGTATGATACTGGTCACCTAGTAGATAGATACATAAATAAATATACATAACACATATAACATTCATAACAACTATATTTAAGAATATACATTTACTGAATATATATGTATACATATATATGTACTAGTGAAATATACATTTGTTTACATATACCAAAATATGTTTTACAAGTACATATGTATATATATCAATACAGTTTTATACTGTATATATTTACATACCAAAAATATGTTTATAAATGTATATATATATAGGTACACATATTTATACCAAAAAGTATTAATTTAATATATACTTCACCAATATATAATTATACCAAAATATATATTATGCTACATTTATTTATATATGCCAAATTATGTTTTTGTTATACATATACCAATTAACAATTACCAACATATACTGAAAATACAGATATACATATACACCAATTTTTATATTGAAATATATTAAGTATATACAAAATATATACATATACCAATATTACATATTAATATTTATTATTTAATACGTACCCACAAAATATATTGAATACATATATATATATATAGGAAGAAATACACGAACATATATACATACACATATATACTAATTTGATTTAATACATACATATACAAATAATTTAAAAATACATACTTATACCTATTCATTAGTTAGATACACACTTATACATATTCTTAATCATTAATACCTACCATATATATATATTTGCAATACAAATATGTATATACCAAATTGAATTTATACCATATATATATACCAATTAAACATACATTGAAAATATGCCACGTATATATATAAAATACATGTATACACATATACCAATACGAAAATATATATATATACATATATGTATATTTATACCGAAATACGTTTATATATTTATATACCCATACATATTTATGCCAAAATACATATTTATATATGTGTTTGTACATATACCAAAAATACATATTCTTGTATTAACATTAATTAAATAACTATTATACATATACGTATACATTAAATACCTACATACATACATATATACATTATATATATACATACACTATACTATACATATATACGTATTAAACATTAATTAAATAAATAATACACATATACGTATATGAATTTATACTCATACATATATACATATATTTCTACACATTAATTAAATAAATACTATACAATTAATTATGCATACTATAATTATACTATTAATTATACATATATATATACACATTAATTACTATATACTAATACCTATACAAAACATATATATACTAAACATTAATTACACTAATTATACACCTAAATAATTACTGATTAACAATTTAATTAACTGAAAAATAATTAACTAATCTAATCAGATATTAACTAAACTAATTATCTATTAACTAACTAATTAATATAACTAATTACTCTAACTTAACACACAGACAGAAGAAAGGAAAGAGGGAAAAAGAGAAGGGGCTCACGATGGGTTTCGTCGTCGACGCGGGGGTCTCGCCGGGGTCGGCGCGGTGGGGTTCGACTCGAGGCGGCGGCGTGGAACTCGAGGGCAGCGGCGGGTGCTCTGTTCGAGGAGGCGGCGGTGCTCTCGTCCCGAGGAGGCGGCGGCGTGGAACTCGAGAGCAGCGGCGGCTTCGAGGCGGCTGCGTCCGGTCGAAGCTCGGCGAGGTTGGGGAGATCCGAGGCGGCCACGGCTCGACGAGGTCGAGGAGGCCACGGCTCGACGCGGGCTCGACGCGGGTGAGGCGGTCCGAGGCGGCGGTCGACTCAGCGAGGGCTCGGCTCGAGGATGCT
This sequence comes from Iris macrosiphon, assembly GCA_036927795.1. Classification (NCBI taxonomy): domain Eukaryota; kingdom Viridiplantae; phylum Streptophyta; class Magnoliopsida; order Asparagales; family Iridaceae; genus Iris; species Iris macrosiphon. Next base: position 64,952,474 of record JAYESA010000007.1, on the reverse strand, counting down.
CCAGGTGGTGGTTGCAGGCGGCCACCGGCGGATCTGGCTCGAGGAGGCGGCGGTCTAAACCAGAGCAGCAACAGGGCGGCGGCGACGACGTCGGCTCCGGGCGGCGGATCTGATCTAGGGTTAGGGTCAGGTTCTGTGAATCGAGTCGGGGTGTGTTGGGTCGTGTCCGAAGCTGGACACGGCGGTGATGCTGTACTGTGGTAGATGTGTCCAAGGCTGGACACAGGGTTGGGTGTTTGCTGTGGTGGTGGTGGATGTGTCCGGGTGTGTCGGACACGAAAATCTGATTGTAAAGTTGTAATCACTGGACACAGGAAAATGAATGGATACGGTAGGACACCCGGGGTCGGACCCGAGGCCAACACGGCTGACACGGTGATGCTGGACACACGGACACGAGCACACAAAATGGTGGTGGCTTGTTGGCTTTGTGGGGATTTGTGAGGGCTAGTTAGGGTTTCTTGGGAATGGTGATGAGGGACTTAAATAGGGAGAGAGGGTGTGGGATAAAGGGTGAGGGTTGGCCCAAATAATGAATGGCCCAGATTATACATGAATAAGTTCATGTGGGAATGAGGGTGTGTTGGCCAGTTAATGGGGAAAAGGCAAACTTGTAAAATTTTTAAAAAGAAAAGATTATAATTTCAGAAAATATTTTTGGAAAGCTAACTGATTCCCAATTAGCTACTAATTAATCCATTTTGTAAAATCTTAGAAAGTATGAAATTTATTTATTTACTATCCCAATAAATATAAAATTTATTATATTTTATCAACTAGTCCTTTAAATAAATTTTTTATTTAAAACAATAATTTTATGATTCAAGCCAATAAATATTCGAAGCTAGAGTATCATATTTACATCATTATTTATCTATTTATTTTATAAGAAAGCGACATTTAGGAAAAATAATTTTTATAAAAGATTTTAAATCACCTTCTAAAATCAACACTGTTCAAAATCTAATACTAGAATTCAAGGAGAAAATATTTTAAAAGCTTGGTATTTAAAATAAATTAAAAGTCTAATTATTTCGGAAATTTGGAAATCAGAGGTTACAGCTCCGTAAGTGGACGAGCTCTGGATGACCATTATTTGGGGTCTTTAGAGGGGTATGTACTACGGTATGGGATCCTATGGCACCTTTATTGCGACGCAGTCATCAAGGGCCCCCTCTATTAGTATGCATTCCTCGCAGCCTTCGTAGGTGTCGGTACGAGCCTATGATAGTGTTGAACCTCAAATTGCTAACGAGTTGCTACAGAGGATTTCGGAGTAGCCCCAGTCTCAACCGCAGACTGACGATACGATGATCACCGCACATTTTGATACGCTCAAGCGTAGCCTTATAGAGATCAAGACCCTGAGCCAAAAAATGGAGCACAGACTTACAGAGCTCAGGAATCTGAGCCAGATGACATATTACAGCTTAGCGAATCTGGCGGCGTCTATGGATCGCAGAAAGAAGGAGTTGGAGGGGTCGCATATGACGATGAGTGACTCACTTGAGAGATCATATATGGCGCAGGATGTGATGAATCAGTTTGTGGCGTAGAGCACCTCGAGGATGGTATCTTCCATTGATTCATACAATGATCGACTGCTAGAATTGGAGCAGATACGTCCTATTGGTTTGTCGGCATTGATATCGCCTCCATCACTACTTCCTCCATCGGCATCGGTGACGCTTTTACGGGAGCAGTATGAGTTCCTTCTATCCCAGATACACGACGGTGGTCCTCCTGGTCAGTAGTAGTCCTTGTTTGGACAGGTTTTAGTGTATTTGTGTGTATTGGCCCATTCTTGGGTCTTTGATGTATTTATTTTATACTTTTATTATATTTTGACATGCATGTGACACTTATTTTAAATTCATTTATCTACTTCTTGGGACATATTTAGTGTAATATAACTTTGTAGATTTCTTTCTATGTAAGTTTAGTTTATTATTCATATTAATTGTATGTTAATTAACCGGTATTGAATGTTCCACCGAAGGGGTAGGCGAACGCAAGAAATAAAATGGAGGGTTGCTCCAGGTCTATTTATATAAACTGTGATTTTATAACTGTAGGTAGAGTTTTGTTGGAAAATATTTTACAAACTGCATCATGTTTTTATTTTTATTTTTTTAATTTTGCGACATTTTGCGACTTTTTCCAATGTTCAACGACATATCGTTACGTCGCTAACAAGTATCGAAACATCGCTACCTGGTACCATAGACGTCACTAGTACGTCGCTATACGTCGCTAACATGCTGACATGGCAAAACTTGTCATGCCAGCATTGTTGTAGCAAAACGTCACTCATAATATCGCTAATATAGTGATGTGTTACGATAAATCCTACGTCGCCAATTTAACAATGACGCGTCGCTAATCATCGTATATTCTTCGACGTCTTCTCGTTGTAAATATACGTCGCTACAACGATGACTAGCAACTTTTTTGTTGTCAACGACCATGTAATACGCAACAACGTCAAAACATCGCTAATTACGTCGCCAAATTATTTTAACGATGTTAGTTTACATATTAGCGACGTATTTAAATATCTCTAATATGTGTTATTCTGGTAGTGATCCCTGTCATGCGTCATAGAATATTAAAGAGCATGATTTGTGTAGATATATATACATGTATAGATGACTATATGGGAGATAAGTTTGGGTAAGATAATTATCCATATGCAATTGCATTATTGGGTGCCCAATTAGATATTTATGCATATAGGTGTGTCACATAAAGTATTTATAAGCATATCTTAGGTGTCTAGTATGTGTACTTAGGTTGTGTACCATAGGTATGTGAGGGTACCAATTATATCATGTTTATTGGGTTAAATGTTAAATTAGGTATCATGATACATAGGCATAAATAGGGGTATCACAGTGAGTACCAAGTAATAGATAAGTATCCTAGAATCAAGGGAGTTTGTGTTGTGCTAGGTTGTTTAAATAAGACTAGAATAAGACAAGGATAAGATATTAAGGTATTAAGGTGAAAATAAGGTAACAAGGTACCTAGAGTTGGAGTTTACAATATTAGTCTTAGGGTATTCATCTTCATCACTATTTTAAACGGTGAAGTTCTTTTTGATCTAGAGCTTTTCATTTAGTGTTAGTATAGACTGCCAAGAACCATGTTCTTGAAATACAACACTGGTAATTCCTTTCACCATATTATAGTAAATGAGTTAGAACTTTATAAATTGAATCTATTATAGTAATTTCTGTCATTTTTCTTAGAATTTAGGATAAAGACTGTTTATAAGCATAAAGTTTGCATCCTGGAAGAGGTTTGAGAAACTCTTTCTGAGCTGTTGAAGATGATCGTATTTTCTGATCATCCTAAATACTTCAGGTTTCCTATTCTTCATGTTACGAAGAATTCTTTGATCATGTTACCTTGGGAGGTAACATATAATCTCTAGATGTTTTGTCTCCTCCCGGTACTAGTACCTACGTTAAATTTTGAGGACAATTTTTTTTTAAATTGGGTAGGATTGTAATCACTACTTTTTATCATGACTCGCACTTGGTGTAGGGACACGTGTAGTAAACAACACCCAGCCTACGCCGCAGCATCGATGGTAGAACAATGTTTGGGTAAACTATCTATCAAGCAATCAAGATATAATAATGCCACCAATAAAATATGAATACTCAATCACAGATCTATAGGATGGAACAATCGCACGAATATGATAAAAGAACTGAAGAAACAATACAACTCACAAGACATGATAATATCCAATGAGTCATATAAAGAAATATTAATACTAGTAACAATGCTGGAGACAAATCCAGTACAAAAAGATCTATCTACTAAGCTATGAGTCTTGGGTCGTCTATATCAATCGGGATGAGACCCTCCAGAGCCAAAGGCTCTGGCTCTAAGCTAACTACGTCCTGCGGACCATAGTAAGTGGGGTACCACTCCTCAGTATCATCTGGGAAAAATATATCCAGTCAGGAAAGGAGCAAAGTACATCTTTAACAGCAGTTCCAATAAATGATATAAACTATATAACAGTAAATAGAGCGAATATACAAGATGCAATATACAGGTACAAGAGATATGCATAATAGGAATACTGGAAATAAATACAATAATGAGCATCATAGAAATGAGCAAGAAATATTACTACTAAGAGAGTGAGTACCAGCTTCAACATGTGATCGGCTTGGGAAATTACACAAGGATTATGGCCTAGTTAATCATATGTGCGGTGTATGATTAATACTATTCAAGGAACAAGACATGCACAAGGAGGGTACGATCATATATCTACACTAAATAATTTCTGCCCCCGACTGGTATAGTGGATCCAACCATGGTATGTTATGACACAGGATTCTCTGGGTAGGTAGCAAGTCTCCCCAAGAATAAATGTCTGTACATTTACGAAAAGAACAAGAAACAAGGCTTGCACAAGATACACCATAAATACCAAGGAATAACATCTCATGACGAGATCCGGATATACCAATCCGTGTAACCATCATGTCAAAAAATTAAGGATATCTACACTAAATACAAGAGACATAGAGGATATCATGAATGAGAAACTATCAGAGAATGTACTTGCCTGAAATCTGGTGAACAATATCAAAGATGTCCGGTACTGTACCGCAGAGACCTAAATATAGAATATTACATCAATACAAGGTTTTGGAATAAAAATAAGCTACACTAGTCAAATTCTAGGTCACAAAGTCAAGTATAAATCAAAACAGTCAAACTTGGTCAAACTAGCTATTTCTAGGTTGTATGAGTCTATCTTTGGGATATTGAGTCCATACATATGTAACTAGGCTATACTAGCTATGTTAGGATACTAGGATACCAACAAAATACCGTATTATAAGATACGTAAGTTATTAGATATGAAAATACAATAATATATATATAAAAGACAAAATATATAGTACTCCTAGCAAAACTAATGCTAAGTGGATACCTTGGCTTTGAACCAAATGTGGTATCACACCACCTACACACCCATCTTGAGATACAAACTTAATACCTTGAGTATAAACCAATACCTTAACATTACCTTAGTATCACAAGGTAATACAATAACTAACATTAGCTAACTAACCAACATACCTCACTATACACTAGCATGCAATTAAACTTATAACAATACTATACTAAACTAACATACTAACATACCCCTTCAGATATTCAATACCCATACCCAAGATACCTCAACTCTCATTACCTTGGTGTCACATGGTAACCAAGAAATAATACTAACCAATGCTAACTAGTGCTTATATATATATATATATATATATATATATATATATATATATATATATACTTAACTTACTAATAATATAACTAACTATCATATAAACTAACTTAGCTAATTAACTAACTTAACTTATCAACAACTTAATTTCTAAGCACTCAAACTACTGCTGCTTATTGCTACTACTTCTGCTTATTGTTGCTGCTTATGGTTTATGCTGCTGAAGCTTACTGCTTTTGCTTTCTGCTCTGCAACTATTGCTTTTCGCAGCTTCTGTAACTTCTCGGCCTACTTATTGGCCCTCCTAGCTCACATACACACATCTATACACACATACACTCACTCACATATCTATATATGTATATATATATATATTATAAACTCTCTCACCCAAAATTAGGTCTACTTTGCTTAGATAGAGAAATTAGGTCTAATTAGAATCCAAATAGAATTATAACACAGCATTTATTTAATTTTATATTATTTATGACCCATAGCGCTCCTTACCGTTGCTTCGATAATTGGAGCACTACACTAGCCATTGTCATCCTATAAACTTCACAACCTTGTCCTATACATGATCGCCCACCATTCTGACCCTTGCGTAACTTATAATTATGCTTTCTGGTACTATATTTTAGTCGCACAATATTCGTCGCTGACGTTATTATTTATTTCTAAATAAAATACGGCTTTGTACCCCTGTGCGTTCTAATCGAAATTGGAGACACAAGCTTCACCATTTTTGCAACCCGAATTTTGTTAATATTCTACTCTGAATCCTCTGTCCATGGCACTTGTGTCCCACCTAATTTTATTCCCATATACTTCTAATTAATTCCAGAACATCGTGCGCACTCATTTTAATTAATTTAATCCCAAATTCCATCCTTGTGCAATTTTCCCAATTGTTAGGCATTTTTATGCAAAAATACATTAAGGTGTCCACACCATTGGGCAATACATGAAGAAACACAATTTTTCCTTCACATGAATTTTCCCATAATTTTCGGAATGTACACCGTGCACATCGCTCCATTTAAATTCTAGCCTTGTATTTAATTAATATAATTTATAGCTCTCCCAAACATCCCCATGTGAGCCCAAGGCCCATCCCAAGGAGAGGTTGACCAAAGTCAAATGTTCCTTGGTCAACCCAAACCAAAGTCTCTATGTATATAAATAAGTTTTTCTCCCCTCTTCTTTATTTTTCTAAAAATACCTAAACCTAAAGTTAACCCCCTCAACCGAGCTTCTCCCAGCCGACTTCTCCCCTACCTTACTGTTCACCGCCGGAGCCTTTCGCCAGGACCGCCGTGCCCTCGCCTGACACTCGCCGACCTCCTTTCGTTCTTTTCCAATCCTGCTCGACCGGACCTCGAGCCTCCGCCATTGGCGACCTTCACCATCTCCCATTCATCTTCTTCAACCTCTCGACCACGCCGGAGTCGTCAGCGCCGGACCTCCTCCCTCTGCCTTCCCCCTCAGTCCGGCCACCCCTTCCTGTTCATCTCGACCTCGACAACCCGTCCGGCCATCTCCTCCCTCGAACCCGCCTACGCTCACCTAGCCGAGACCTCGTCGGAGCTGACCACTGGACTACAGCACCCCCGCAGCCCCTCGTCGACATCACCTCCTATCTTCCCTCTTCCTCCATCCCCGAATGGACGACCGGCCAACCCGACCCACTCGACCAGTCCCCTCCGCCTGAACCGAGTCCACCTCCGGCCTCGTCCCCGACCTGTCTCCACCTCACCCTCGCAGTCATCTCCTCCTCCCTCTCTTCTCCGGCCTGGCCTCCACCCTTCTCCGACTCCATCATCATCCCTACCACCAAAACCATGACGCACCACCTCTCCTCCCCTCTTCCCGAGCTCCTCCTCCCAGCCTCTCCACCACTGTCCCAAGGTAACCTCCGGCCACCCTGCCCGAGCAGCCGTTGTGCACCACCACCTCCGTCCATCCCCCATCCTTCTCGTCGAGCCCACGTACCACCACCATCACGACTTCGTCATCGTCGCCATTATCAACGTTGTTATATCATCATCATTCACCCTCATCATCCTCGTCATCATCGTAGTCAACCACACCGTCGTCATCAGCATCTTCGTGCACGTACCCCGAGGTACGAAGGTGTTTCCCCCTTTCATATTTGTACGTGTGTGTATTAGTATTACATATGTATCCCTAGTATATATTAATATATATATAGCATAAATCCAATTAGTATATATATGGTATATATAGTTATTTGGTGTATATATGATATATGCTAGATAATAATAATGTAAATTTCTATATTTCCTAGGTAACCCGAGTGTAACTGTGGATATCCTGTAGTTACGTTGACCTGTAACCATGTAATATTAGCAGACTGCCATTATGTACACTGACGTACAGGCGAGCCATATCATTTGGACTGTCTGTCTTGCACAGCAATTTCAGACGCGACACCCGTGCGATTAGACGCACACTTGACCCTAGTCGACCAATGACATACCTAGCTGTGCCCTGAGTTCAAGGTATTTTTGATTGTGCACGTGCTAGTGTAATGACTGATGTTTTGTTATATTATATTATATGTATATAGGACATGTCGAGTTATTCTGCGTGACTTCAGGAGCAGGTTATTGGTACTTCGCAGATTTCTGGCCAGGCAAGTATATCTTGCCTCTGTTGTACTGTTTAAATTATGTATTATTAGTTGCATATTATTATTACATAACTGTGCGCGTCTGAGAAAGACTCGGGTGCAGTCAACGAATGCGTTGACGTTAGGACTTGTGTTTGACCTAGTGTCTAGTAGACCCACCAAAAGTTGTGGAGTTATTGGTATGACTCCCCAGGCCTTGACACGTATTATTACACGTCACAGAGTGGGTTCATGTAGGGACGCGTGCCTCATACTCGACTGGCTATCGGTGTAAGCAACACGTGTAACGGTATTTATCTTAGTTGTTTATTTCTATAGAGACTTGCATTATAGTATGAGATGTCCACGTCGTGTTCACGACTTGTATATCTTCATTGGGTGGAGAGGACGACTTGTAGGCGTATGGGACACTCACTTCCTCTATGCAGATTCCACACTCGACGGAGTGATATGGACGTTATATACTATACAGATTCCCCGTTCTTCGGAGCAGTAGGACGTTATTATATTGCAGTGTGCCCTTGTATTGGGGGCATATGTGGCATATACTAGCCAGTCATACCGATTGGTGAATTACATTAGCATATGTCTAGCCTACACTTTCCCATACGTACTAAGTTGTCCTCAAGTTGCATTTCACTTAGATGGTTAGGTCACCCTTGAGTTTTTACAGTATTTACTTTATGGCATGCTTTTGTGTATCTTGTTATGTCCCTCTGAAGACCTGGCCCTTTCCAGGTATATTGTTCATGAGTAGTTGCAGGAGCACAGATCCGGACTGGTTACTTATATTCCGAGCAGGTCTTATCTTCGAGCCTCGTGATTGTTAGATGTATGTTGTACTTATATTGTATTTACCTTGTTCATTCTATATTCTAGTTCGGTAGTGGATTTGTTTCCATCTGGCTACCTGCATTAGATACATTATATTGAGATCTAGCTTCATAGATATTGGTATTTATTTATATTTGATTTTCGTGGATGAGATCTAGTTATGCCCTGTGATATATACGTTTACCACTTGTGAATTGTTATTCATATTACAGCGTACTTATGTTATGGTTTTCATATATTGGAGGGACATATTCATACGGCTGGAATGCTTACGTATCCTGGTCCTACGTATTTTGGGACTGGGGTATGACTGTAGAAGCATGAAAAATATGCTGGGAGGATCTACGCAGCATCTTAATGCAGAGCAGCGTAAACAGAGGCCTCCAGAGCCATCGAACATGCAACAGAGCTCTTCCGTCAAACACAGCGTGAGATATGAGCTCAAAGGACCATCCGCGTAAGTACAGTACGTCCAGGCCGCCCCAGCATAAACAGAGTTCTTTATCGCCTCCATGGCGTAAAACTCAGCCGCTCTCAAAGCAGCATTAAAGCGTACGAGGAACGCTTCGTCTTCCCCGAAATGAACCTGTCAAGTCACGCAGTGAATCTGACCTCTGACTCCTGACAAAAAGTGCTGCACGGCTACCCAGACGACGGCTGGAAACGATGGCAGACCCCTCGGGACGCGCTCCACAGTATGATGGCGGATCTCAGCATTTAATGCAGAGGATTTGGTTAAAATATTACCAAGCCGTCATTTACTGAAGTCCCCTCAGCATAAACCGCTTTTTCGCATACAAGGGGATACACCGCCTTGTTTTACACGGGCAGACGTGAGCTGTTTACGCTCCACAGCGGACAAACCGCCTGCCACGTCAAAAGCTGCATGTTGCGCAGGGCTCGAGGCACATCTCTGCGATTGGCGCACAAGGCGGTAACGGTCTTCTCGAGGCACGTATCTGCGACGAACACACAGAAGAGCTGTAGACCTTCAAAAATACGCCTCCGCATTTAATGCACAGAATGATAGCGGATCTCTGTATTTAATGCAAGGGATTTGATTATATCTTCAAAAGCCGTGATTCCGGCTAAAGACGTCCACATCAGCATTTTGGCACGGTACGCAGCGGCTTCTACGCCCACTGAGGATCTGTGCCTATTCGGCTTCAACGCCCGTTCGGCTTCAACGCCCACTCAGTCTCTACGACCATTCGGCTTTTATGCCTGTTCGGCTTCTATGCCTGTTCGGCTTCCATGCCTGTTCGGCTTCAACGCCTGTTCGGCTTCTATGCCTATCGGGCTTTTACGCCCACCCGGCTTCTATGCCTACTTGGCTTCTATGCCATGATGACAGACATCAGCTTTTATGTCCACCTCTTCTACACGGGGGATACCTACCTACGTAGCTTTTATGCCGTGATCTTCGTAGCAATTGTACGCGTTGTGTCCCTTAGTTGGACCCGCATCACACGCTCATTCAAAAGATCATCCATATGCAGGCATTGGTTACTTTAACCGTCGTGTAAAAGGGTGTTGTGTTGTCCACTCCTCGGTTTTTACACCAACTGAGTGGTCACTGTCACCAAAACTCTATAAATAGAGACCCCTATCAATGGGGAAAAAGGTCAAAAAATTGAAAGATCGAACAATTGAAGACTCAGAGAAGAGGTCGAACAATTGAAGATCGAGCAAGGAGAGAGGAGATCGAGAGAGAGAGAGAGAGAGAGAGGAACCCGGAGCTCGGGCAAAGGATAGGGATCGGCGACCTGGGCATCGTGCATCCACCCTTTTCTGCAACCTCCGAGGCTGCTTCCTGTCTTCTACGGCACTTCTTCACCATCGTGTGGTCCAAGGGCTAAAGTGATCGACTGCAGATCAGACACCTATAGCAATTTATACCCAGATTAAATAAATTGTACTCCCACATCCTCGTATAGGATTACATTGTACAAGTTTGTTTGTAAACAAAAGAACACGGGTCCTGTATAAACCCCGTCTTGAATACATCTTTCATTCTTTTCGTTTTCTACCGCAAACAAGATGGCGACTCTGCTGGGGACATCTTTCTCTTCTGATGAGAAAGTAATTGCTCAACACGACGCGGTATTTATAGGAACCGCGAAGAAGACACTGGTCGTCCTGTTCGACCAGTCTGCCTACGAAGACATGCTTCGAGCCGGGGGTAGCTCTCACCCTCTCTCCGTCCAAGAAACAGGAAGCTACGCAAGGTCTGGATGCCCAAGACATCCTCTACCATTCCTGTGGACTCTCCGATCTCTCCGACCAATGAGGTTGTAGCATCGCTCCCTCCCTGCCCCGCACGTAAAATTCAGTCTCCCGCTACGCGCGGTACAGACAAAACTTCGGGCAAAGCCTCAGCGCTAACCCAGAAGTATCCACTGCGCTCTACGCGTAGAAACCAGTCTCCCGCTACGCGCGGTACAGACAAAACTTCGGGCAAAGCCTCAGCGCTAACCCAGAAGTATCTACTGCGCTCTACGCGTAGAAACCAATCTCCCGCTACGCGCGGTACAGACAAAACTTCGGGCAAAGCCTCAGCGCTGACCCAGGAGTATCCACTGCGCTTTACGCGTAGAAACCAGTCTCCCGCTACGCGCGGTACAGACAAAACTTCTGATGATGCCTTAGCGCCAAATCAGAAGTACAGGTCACGCTCCGTGCACAAGACGACGTCTGACCTCTACGGGGAACCAGATGAGCGCTGTGGTCTCCGAGGGGGAAAACAAGCGGCAGAATATGCAACTTCTTGGCCCTTATGCCAGCGAGGGAACAATCTGCATACCCTCCGGATTACGCAAGAAGCCGATGGCCGACTGAGGACCTCTTCAGCTTCACGCCAGCCTGAGCAAATCTCCAAGATACGCCAGGCGAAGTCCCCCGGCGTAGTGCAAGCTCAATTTACGGAAAGACAACCTCCCCGGGGGTTATCCGCCACCCAGACGGCCAACCTATTGTACACAGGTGGCGTAGCAAGAGCCATGGTGCCCAACCTCCGCATGACCGCTGATGGGAGCAGAAGAAACAAACAATCGTCTTCTTCCACAAACCCGCGTACACATCTGACCCAGGGACGCAAAGACGGGAGTCGTGAGCAGGCTTTAGATCTCCCAGGCGTCAAATGGAGAGAAATCGTGTGGGAAGACGCGTCAACATCTAACGTCATCATGATATCTGAACCATGTGAAAGTGGGACCTTTATTGTCCCACCAACTCGCGACGACCAGTGTCCAATAGTCTTCAGTCGCAGGGGGAGCGGTCCGATTGTACAGGAGGATTTTCGCGAGGCTGAGGGAGGGAAGATGCAAATCCACAGGTATAGCCCTCAAGCTCTGAAGATTATACAGAACATGGGTTATGATTTAAAATCAAAGCAAGGCCTCAACTATGGAAGAGGCAGGAGAACACCGTTGCATAGTAATCCTTACTATCGACAAACTCGTTTCGGGTTGGGGTACACTGCATCCCCTGCTGCACACTCCAAACTTCCAGAGGGTGATCCTGTAATACCGGAGGAAGGTCCCTCCAAGTCAGCTTCTAAAAACCAATACAACGACAAGACGGGGGGTAGAACCCTCTCAAGATCTAGGTACAATACGGCGAGGGCGGCTCTCCCGGAAGAGCAAAGGACTGGGGCGTCAGGATCCCGAAAACCGAAAGAGGCCTTTTCCTTCAAGGAAAACGACATCATTGAACTCTTCAACATATTGATAAAAGAAAACAAACTCCAGGTCCCCGACATCAGATACCCCGAGAGAGCCGGCGAAGTCGATGATTCAGATTATTGTCTCTTCCATCAGTACGTCCATCACCCTACGAAGGCCTGCTATTTGTTAAAAAGAAAAATTTAGGAGTTGATCGACGCCAAGGTCATCACTTTACATCTATAAACGAGGGAAACAACCACTGTGAGCCAGGATTCACTTTTTTGGTTCCTCAAGAAAGATACGGCATGATGAACCCCTGAAGGTTTCCCCAGTGGATCCTACAGGTCTATCCCCACTCGAGAAAATCACTATATAGTAAAAAGGATTTATCATCTACACTTAACATTGGTACTTAGCCCTAAGTACACCAATAGTGTTAAAGTCCACAAAAACTGCCATGTCCATCTTACCTCTGAACAGATATATCCTCTCCCCATGACGATATAGAACCTATAGCACAAAAATTCTTGGCAGCTATGGATTCCTATCACCCGTACATATGGGAGGTGACATCATCATCCAATGTCGTCACGGCATACGGACCGCAAGAGGACTCTATCTTCCTTGTCCCGCCTACCCGCGGCAATCAGCGTACAATAGTCTTTGGCCGCGTGCGCAATCAACCGACTGTCCAAGAGGATCCTCTCGATAACGATACTGGGAAAATGCAGGTCCACCAATACAGCCTACAGGCATTAAAGATCATGCAAAACATGGGCTACGACTTGAAGCGGAAGCCAGGCCTCAACTACGGGAAGGGCAGACGAACGCCACTGTTCGGCAATCCCCGCTATCAACAGACCCGTTTCGGGTTAGGGTATGCCGCCCCCTCCAAATCAAGCGAGAATGTCCTGTCCTCCTATCAGGACGGCTCGTCACCCTCCGACTCACCCAACGCTCTCGAACGGACATTATCCGTAAATATAGTAGTGACAGATCCCTGGAAGCTTTCGGTGATTCCCTGCTTATCGTCAATCAAGTCAGAGGAATATATGAAGTCCGGAATCCAGACCTCATCCCCTATCACCAAGCGACGGTCGAGATAGCCGTAACATTCAAAGGGTTCTTCCTGGAGCATGTACCTCGATCCCAGAATCTTGAAGCTGATGCCCTAGCCAGTCTAGCCGCAGATCTGGCTACTCCTATAAGAAGGCAGGATTCGGTAATCCTTCTTAACAGAGATTTATTCTGTGAGAAAAAAAACTCTCACATAGAACGCAGCTACGCTGCATACGCCGATCCTCCCAGACGAGATTGGAAGAGTCCTTTCATAGATTTTGTGGCATACGGAATCTTGCCGGAAGACCCTAAAGAAGCAGTATCCGTCAAGAGGCGATCCTTACGCTTCTACTTCGATGCATCTTCACAATGCCTATATCGCCGGACCTATGACAGACTGCTATTGAGATACCTCTCTGACGACGAGGCACAGCTGATTATCCGTGAAGCTCACGATGGCATATGCGGGGCGCATCAACCCGGCCCTAAGCTACAGGATCGTATCAGGAGAATGGGCTACTACTGGCCCACTATGATCATAGGCGCGATCAGCTATGCAAAACAATGCAAGGCCTGTCAGATCCATGCGGACTTCATACATCAACCGTCTGAATATCTACATCCTACGGTTGCATCCTGGCCTTTCGAAGCATGGGGTATGGATGTCATTAGTCCTATTCACCCGTCTTCTTCCAGGGGTCACCAGTTCATACTGGCCATCACGGATTACTTCTCCAAATGGGCAGAGGCGATCCCTCTCGCGGAGGTAAAGGCGTCTACTGTGATCAGCTTCATCAAGCATCACGTCATCTATCGCTTCGGGGTACCTCGGAGGATAACTCACGACAATGGGCCTCAGTTCATCAGTCAAGCATTTCATCGATTTTGCGATAAAAATCGGATACATAATGTTGCCTCTACGGCATATTATCCAGCTGCTAATGGTTTGGCGGAAGCTTTCAACAAAACCATTATCAAACTCTTGAAGAAGTTCGTCTCTTCAAACAAGAGAGATTGGAATGAGAGACTGGGCGAATGCCTCTGGGCATATCGCACAATGGTACGAACAACGACAGGTTGTACTCCATTCTCACTGGTCTACGGGAGCGAAGCAGTTCTCCCCATTGAAGTCCAGATCCCGTCACTCAGAATAGCCGTAGCTAACGAGCTGACTCAAGAGAAGAACGACCTTTTAAGACTTCAGGAGCTAGAAGGATTAGACGAGAAACGCCTCCAAGCTCAGCAGCGCATCGCGCTCTACCAAGCACGCATTTCCAGAGCTTTCAATCATAAAGTAAAGGAAAGAGTGTTCAAAGTCGGCGAACTAGTTCTAGCCGTAAGAAGGCCGATGATTCTTACCCACAGGAGTAAAGGCAAATTCCAGCCCAAATGGGAAGGTCCTTATGTGGTCGAGACGACGTTCTTAAACGGCGCTTACAGGTTAGCCTAGCCTAATGGAGACCTGTTAATGGCTCCTATCAATGGCAAATTCCTAAAAAGGTACTATGCTTAATCTCCTCTGCTCGGGTAGAATATAGCGGAAACCTCAATTCTGACAAAACTACTTCCAAAACAGACCTTAGTCAAAGCATATTCTATCATGTCCGTATGACCTCTGAATAAATGTGTCCTGCTAAAGTTTCTTGAGAGCCTATTATAGAAGCATGAAAAATACGCTGGAACGATCTGCGCAGCATCTTGATACAGAGCAGCGTAAACAGAGGCCTTCGAAGCCATCCAACGTAAAACAGGGTTCTGCATCGCCTCCATGGCGTAAAACCCAGCCGCTCTCAAAGCAGCGTTAAAGCGTACGAGGAACGCTTCGTCTTCCCCGAAATGAACCTGTCAAGTCACGCGGTGAACCTGGCCTCTGACTCCTGACAAAAAGTACTGCACGGCTACCCAAACGATGGCTGGAAACGATGGCAGACCCCTCGGGACGCACCCCGCAGTATGATGGCGGATCTCTGCATTTAATGCAGAGGATTTGGTTAAATATCACCAAACCATCGCCTACCAAAATCCCCCCAGCATAAACCGCTCTTTCGCGTACAAGGGAATACGCTACCTTGTTTACACAGGCAAACATGAGCTGTTTCACGCTCCGCAGTAAGGCAAATCGCTGCCACGTCAAAAGCTGCACTTCGTACGGGGCTCGAGGCACGTCTCTACGTCTAATTGCACAGAGCAGTGACAGTTTCCCTCAAGACACGTCTCCGCGACGGATGCACAGAAGGGCTGCAGACCTTCAAAAACACGTCTCCGCATTTAATGCACAAGATGATGACAAATCTCTGTAGAAGATTTGATTACATCTTCGAAAGCCGTAATTTCGGCTAAGACGTCCGCATCAGCACTTTGACACGGTACGCAGTGGCTTCTACGCCCGCTCAGGATCAGTGCTCCCTCGGCTTCCAACGCCCTCTCGGTCTCTACGACTATTCGGCTCCTATGCCCATTCGGCTTCTATGCCCATTCGGCTTCTATGCCTGTTCAGCTTCTATGCCCATTCGGCTTCTATGCCTGCTCGGCTTCTATGCCTATTTTGGCTTCTACGCCAAGGTGACAGTCGCTTGGCTTTTACGCCAACCTCTGCTACACAAGGGATACCTACCTACGTGGCTTTTACGCCGTGATCTTCGTAGCAGATATACGCGTTTTATCCCCTTAGTTGGACACGCGTCACATGCTCACTCAAAAGGTCATTTACACGCAGGCATTGGTTATTTTAAACCGTTGTGTAAAAGGGTGCTGTACTGTCCACTCCTCGGTTGTTACACCGACGGAGTGGTCACTGTCACCAAAACTCTATAAATAGAGACCCCTATCAATGGGGAAAAAGGTCGAAAAATTAGAAACTCGAAGATCGGACAAGGTCATCGAACCAGAGATCAAGGAGGAGAGATAGAGAGAGAGAGAGGAGAATCCAGAGCTCGGGCAAGGAACAGGGAGCGACGACCTTCAGCATCGCGTATCCACCCTCCTTTGCAACCTCCGAAGCTGCATCCTGTCTTCCACGGCACTTCTTCAACATCGTGTAGTCCAAGGGCTAAAGTGATCGACCGCAGATCAGACACCTATAGCAATTTATACCCAGATTAAATAAATTGTACTCCCACATCCTCGTATAGGATTACATTGTACAAGTTTGTTTGTAAACCAAAGGGCGGGGGTCTCTTATAACCCCGTCATTGAAATACACTTTCATTCTTTCGTTTAATACCACAAACAAGATGGCGACTCTGCTGGGGACATCTTTCTCTTCTGACGAGGAAGTAATTTCTCAACATGATGCGGTATCTATAGGAACCGTGAAGAAGACACTGGTCGTTCAGTTCGACCAGTCTGCCTACGAAGACATGCTTCGGACAGGGGGTAGCTCTCACTCTCTTTCCGTCCAAGACAGCAGGAAGCTACGCAAAGTGTGGATGCCCAAGACATCCTCCGCCGTTCCTGTGGACTCTCCGATCTCTCCGATCTCTCCGACCAATGAGGTGGTAGCATCGCTCCCTCCGTGCCCTGTACGTAAAATTCAGTCTCCCGCTACGCGCGGTACAGACAAAACTTCTGGCAAAGCCTCAGCGCTGTCACGACCCGCACCCGGTTTAGGGGCACGAGTGCGTGGGTACGTCCAGCCTACGCCGCAGCATCGGCGGTAGAACGCTGTCTAGGTCACAAACATAGTATATCCTGTCAATAGTCTCAACTCCGTACGGAGGACAATGATAAATAACCCACAGTTCTATAATATACTCAATCATAAGCTATAAGAATAATGGCACGATGAGAATAGAAAAGAGTTCTATTTAAAAACCAACCACAGTAAGTCCAACTCAAAACCTGGGTCTAGATGACCTCACAAAGTCACAAAATAATAAATACAACTCAGTCTCAGTCTAAAACAATAAATGCAGAAAAGTAAACTAAGTACAGGCAGGCAAGATCTCCTCTAGGATAGGCAACTCCTCTGGGATATCTGGAGTGAAATCTCCCTCTATTCCTGGGTCGTAATGAGTGGGGCAAAAGTTCTCCAGGTCCTCTGAAAATTTTGTTATCCAGTCAGGATTGGAGTGAAGCACAAGCACTAACAGCAGTTTCATTAAATTGACAAAGTCTATAAACAGTGTAAGAAATACAAGATGAGGGTATATACAGAAATTGAGAAGTACAGGAGAAATGAAATAGGCAATAGAGCATCTAGCAATGAACAATAAACAGTGAATGCTAGAACAAGTGAATCTGAATAAAATAAACATCTAACTAAGTGTTTGAAATATTAGTTTATTATGTGATCGGCTTGGGACTGGATCAGGCTGGTTATATATGATTAGCTATGATTCTTTTAGGTCAGGCTAACCATATGGTTAGCTATGGTGCATGTAGTGGTCAGGCTAATCATATATAACAGCTATGGAGCATATAAATGGTCAGGCTGCACCCGACGTGAGAAGTGGGGTGAGCTATGGTGCATATAAATGTTTGGATATGATCACATAATCTACTAATAGTTCCCCATCCCCCAGCTAGCACGATGGATTCCAATCACGACTCCTCATGATGGGGATCTAGGGTGCTAACCCGTGTATCCATAGTGTCAGAATCAAGTATGTAATACACTACAATTTATAGAAGTAATCAACAATGAAAACTGTCAGAGAATGTACTCGCCTGTGGTCCTGAGCAAGGTGTGGGGATCGATGTCCAAAATAGAGTCGCAAAGACCTAATTGTGGAATATAAATGTCAGATACTAAATTAAAGGAATACATGTTTAACTAATTAAATATGAGGCCTCTAGGTCATGTCTAAGTCCATACTAGGTTAACTAGGGCCACACTAGGTCTATACCTTGTTACTCTAGGCTTCCCATGTTATTACCAACAACATTTACATACTAGGCTATTAGTATAACTATAACTCCTACATAGATTCTAAGGCATCACTTAACTATGAAGCTCTTACTTAACTAGCACTCAAATTTGAACCTCAACTCATACTGATACTCTTAGACTCAACAGGTAGGTCTGAATTTGTTCACTGATACTCTACATAGCCAAAAACCCTATTTACTGATGCACACAGACATGCCCCACTGAACTGTGATGCAGGGAACCCACAAGTAATATTTTCAGCAGCTACACACTGCTACACTCTCACACAACTTCACAGTAGTGAAATCCCCAAATACTGATACTCTAAACTGATACAAACTGACACAGGTATTTGCCTCTCATACACACATTGCTACACAAGGCTCACTGAGAACACACAGGACACTGACACATACAATATCGACACATAGGCAATACTGACTAACTGATACATACACACAGTTCAAATACTGCACATAATGCCTTACACACATACTGATATAATCTGATACACTAATCCTAATACTGATACAAAAACCCAAATGCCAGACACACTGAATTCCTACACAACTGCACCTCACATCTACTCACACATAAGTACACAGGCATGGGCATAAGCTGGTACTGGGATACATTGACACTATCTCACTCTCACAGATTTCTGGGTACTGGTACACACACTGCTAATGCACCTAGGTATCTAACTGACACACAACACAGCCACACAGTTATACTGAGACTGCTCCCTGAACTCAGTCACTCACACAAATACAGTTTGCTGACACAGGGACTCACACACAATGCACTGATACACATATATATATGTATATATATAACTAACACTATACGCTAACAACTAACATATCTATATAACTTAACTATTAATGATTAAACATCTGAACAGTCATCTTACTCTCCTCTATAACTTAACACCCTACCCTAAACTTGTTGACTGTACATGAATTGATCAACTAACCAACAGAATTGCACTAAAATATACTAACTGACATCTTAAGTTACTAACTGATACTCATATATCACCTCCCTTACACCAAAACCCACACACACACTTCACCCCTCTACTCACTGCCACTTGACTGAAATAAAACCTTCCCTCCATACTGACACTGAATTTAAACTAGCTACTGATACTAAACTACACCCAAATACAGAACACCAACCAACTGCATCACAACCTGCCTATAAACACATACACATACGCTCAGGTTCTTAATTCCTACTATGCACTCACCCCTCACTGATGTACAGCCACACTCTCAGACACTCTGACACACAGAAATCTGATACCCCATATGACACTCAAACACAACCCAACCTACACTACACCTGCACTTAACTTCCTTACTGAAAGCATATGCACACATAATGGATACTGAGACACACACACTGGTGTTTACTCAGGCACTCACTGAGAATACACATACCAGATGCATCACCTACACATACTGATCCAAGCCATCATCATCCCTTCAAAACCCCAACCCGATACTTACCTGCTCTCAATACTGGTACTCAGATATATCTAACTGAACTGAAACCCAACACAGTCCCAAAGACCCGACTGTGCACACTGGTTTCTGACTGATACACTACAAATTGCTCACACTAGAACACTAGCACATGGGCTAAATACACACACAGGTACAAATTTACTGATGCACAGATTTCTCTCAAACCCGACTGTGCACAGAAAACCCCTAACTCACAGCCTATCTATACACCTATAAAATTATATCTGGGTATATAGATTTGTATACCCAAACATGCAGAAATTAGAATACCTAGATAAGTAAATCCCTAAGAACCATATCACCAAACACTTGGTGTTCAGAAAAATGGTTTTACATAAGAACATCATGAATCCTCAGATCAGAACCCCTAAATCGAGATCTAACCTACATGTAGGAGATGAAATCAGTATACATACAAATACCTAGGGTTAGGGTTCACAAAAAATTGGGGAAAACCTATGTGGGTCACCAAAACACTAGTTCCTCTTAGGTTTTCACGTAGAATCCCTAAAATTCGAGATCTACACAGCAAGGGGGGTTCCTAGAGGCAATATCAACAGGAAAAACAGAGATTAAATGAATAAAAATAGGGTTTTACCTATAGGGAGATGGTTTCCCTATGAAAGTTCTTCTTCCCCAAGGTTCCTTGACCCAAGTTCCTTGCTTCCCTTGCTTTGGAGGAGGAAGATGAAAACCTAGGGTTTTAGTTCCGAATTTGGGGTGAGGGAGGTGGCTTTCTTGATGGAGGCTAGGGTTTCTTCTTTCTACATGAAGGAAGAGTGGCTCCCTTTTATATCAAACTAGGTTAGGGTTTCTAATGCATAGGTTTAGTTAAACCCCCAGGTTAGGTCATGTAGAACCTAATTAACTAAGGTTTAGCCAGTCTAGGGTTTGAGGTCCAAACCTAAAGTTTGAATTCTAGGGTTTCTCTAGAACTGGGTTTTCAAATTAGGGTTTAGTCATTAGGGTTTGTCCTAATGAGTTCTAGGGTTTGACCTAAAACCAAATATTATTAACAACATATAATTACTTTATAAAACTCAGCAGATTAATTAAATACATAATTATTCAGAATAGTAAAATTACACAAATGCCCTTATTTGGAAATGTGGTAGTGACAAGCGCTAACCCAGGAGTATCCTCTACGCTCCACGCGCAGAAATCAGTCTCCCGCTACGCGCGGTACAGACAAAGCTTCTGGCAAAGCCTCAGCGCTAACCCAGGAGTATCCACTGTGCTCTACACGCAGAAATCAGTCTCCCGCTACGCGCGGTACAGACAAAGCTTCTGGCAAAGCCTCAGCACTAACCCAGGAGTATCCACTGTGCTCCACGCGCAGAAATCAGTCTCCCGCTACGCACGGTACAGACAAAGCTTCTGGCAAAGCCTCAGCGCTAACCCAGGAGTATCCACTGTGCTCTACACGCAGAAATCAGTCTCCCGCTACGCGCGGTACAGACAAAGCTTCTGGCAAAGCCTCAGCGCTAACCCAGGAGTATCCACTGCGCTCCACGCGCAGAAATTAGTCTCCCGCTACGCGCGGTACAGACAAAGCTTCTGGCAAAGCCTCAGCGCTAACCCAGGAGTATCCACTGCGCTCTACCCGCAGAAATCAGTCTCCCGCTACGCGCGGCGCAGACAAAGCCTCTGATGGTGCCTAGACACCAAATCAGAAGTACAGATCACGCTCTACGCACAAAATGACATCTGACCTTTACGGTGAACCAGACGAGCGCGGCGATCTCCGCAAAGAAAAGCAGGCGGGTGAATATTCAACTACTGGGCCTTTACGCCAGCAAAGGAATGATCTGCCTACTCTCCGGATTACGCGAGAAGCTAATGGCCAACTGAGAGCCTCTTCAGCCTCACGCTAGACGAAGCGAACCTCCAGATTACGCCAGGCACGGTCCCTCGGCGTAAAACAAACTCAGACGGCGGAAAGAAACCTTCCTGACCTACGCAAGTATCTAATCAGGAGGCGTAAAGAAAGAGGACCTTCCAACATGACTATCTCACCTCCTGGCGAACGCTATTGTAATAGTCATAAAGTTGTGATTAATTGCTGCTGCTCCAAGGCGAAACAATCGGTCTTCGACCGGTTGAGCTACTCGCTGTCTTTTCCGGAAGGGGAACCCGCGCATGCGTCTGTGAACATGGCTTCACACAGGCCTAGAGGAGGGTCGAGCTCAAGACGTCAGCCTTCCAGACCTCCGAGCCGAAGGAGGTTTAGCAAGACCCTCAAAGACATTGAAGCCGGGGTGTTCCAAAACACTCGCGCTAGGTCACAACAACCAGCGTCATCCTCTTCTGATTCCGACGCCGAAGGTCGCCAAGTTCCCGAATCAGAGGCAGAAAGTATGGAGTCAACTTCTATAACGACCTATACTAATCCCTCAATGACCCCCAGGGAAGTGGGATCTTACGCCATTGAAGATGAGCGCGAGGAAGCTTCGCCATCAGGGAACGCGGAACGCATCACTATGCTGGAGACGTCTCTGAAACAAATGCAATCCGTAATGGAAAACGTGCACCAGATGATGCTCGCTCAGCACGCAACTACCATGGCTCAAGCGTCGGTCCCACCAACTCAGATACGCGCGGGGGTGGACTCACCACCATCCAACCCAAGCCAAGAGTCTACGCTGGATCAAGAGTCAACAGTTCCTCCGCTGCCTCACCTAGAAAATGCCCTACCTACTGCTGGAGCTACAATACAACTGACTCCGCACCACTTAGTAGCCCCGCTTCCAACTGAGAATCCGATGCAGGCAGTGCGAGAGTTAAAAGCCCAGTTCGACGCCTTGAAGCACAAAGATCAGCTCAAGAAACTGGGAATCAACCAGCCCTACCCAGCTGTCTGGGAGGAGGTCCCTTTCCCTCCAAGATACAAACCTCAGACTATGGCTCTGTTCGAGGGAAAAACATCACCAAGTCAGTACATGAACTATTTCAGTATGATGACGGTGTTGCTACAAGGGAACGATGCCCTCCTCACTCGGGTGTTCAAAGGCTGTCTCTCGGGAGTAGCCTACCAGTGGTACCGAAGCTTGGCGGACAACTGCATTACTTCCTTCGAGGACTTCAAAGCTCTGTTCTTCACACGATTCTACGAGGGAGGAATGGACATGTCTATGTCCTCCCTCATCGAAGTCAAACAGAAGGAAAAGGAAGACGTCCGCATCTTCATCGAACGCTTTCGTCAGGCCACCTTACAAATGCCCCCAGGAGTTCCAGACTCTGCGTTGGTGGACATTTGCAGGAAAAATCTCCTGCCCGTGGTCTCGGTGTTCACAGGACCATATCAGTTCCATTATTGGCCCTCGTTCATCATTTCGGCAGTAGCCGCCGAAGACAACAGTCGCAAGGCGCGCGACAATGGCATCATGATCTCCGCCTCTGACAGAGGCAAGAGGTCATCTCCTAGCAGTGACCACCCTCGCGGTCCCAAAGGGAAAGAAGCCCTGGCAATCAACACGGCCAGACCAAAGATTGCAGCGACCACGCAAGCAAAACCCGGGACTTCCAGGCCCGTCGAAGTCTACTCTTTCGACGACGACGATATCCCAAGTATCTTTGAGTGTCTCGTCAAAAGTGGCAAGATCAACCTCCCGGAGCTAAGGCGGCCCCAGGAGGTTGGCAATACCGACGACCCCAAATACTGCGTCTTTCACAGATACGTACACCACCCGACAAAGGCGTGCTATGTACTAAAACGGAAGATCCAGGGATTAATTGATGCTAAAGCCATCACTCTGCACAGCACCGAGAAGACGGTCGCGGCCAACATGATCTCTCTGCAGTTTGGCAATCTACCTCCCCAAAGGGTCCCTAATGGTGTTGCACCTATATCCCGGGCAACGATGAACATCGTTAACCTCCTCCCGGCTAGGGGTCAAAATCACAACCTGGTGCCCCTAACTACCCGGCAGGGCGAGATAATGTGGGTTCACCCGGATTTAGTGCCAGAGCTCGAGAGGGAGACCAAGGCGGCCAGGCCTACCTCCGAGAAGAATCCCAAATACAGATCATGCCACATGATCACAACTTCTTCTGCATCAGACGAAGACGAGGTACTTGTCGTAACCCGTTCAGGGAGGGCCTACCTCGACGACAACGGAACAAGCCAGGAAGGCACGCCAGCTGACGCTCCAGCTACCAAACCTCCAGAGCAAGGTCCCGTTGTGCCAAACGTCAGCCCTGCGAAACCTACTCCGGCGGAAAAGGGAAAGCAGAAAGAAATACGCTTCGACAAACCTGTGAAAAACATTCCAAGCAAAGGTTTAGAGAAGCCATACAAATTTGACATCCTGGCCCAACTAGGAATGCTTGGCTCTGATGTTCGCTGTCCAGAAAATGCGGCACTACGTCACCGGCCAGACTATTCACATCATCTCCAGGATCAACCCCCTCCGAGTGCTGATGAGCAAGCCAAGTGCCCTCAACTCCCGACTCGCAACGTGGGCGATGCTGCTGACACCATACGACATGGTGTACATCCCACAGAAATCCGTCAAAGGCCGAGCGCTGGCCGACTTCCTAGCGGCTCATCCGATCCCGGAGACCTCCAAACTATACGAGGACATCCCCGATAAAGTTGCAGAATGTAACTTCGCAAGGAAAAGCGACGTATGGCAACTGTTCTTTGATGGCGCCTCCAGAACCGGTCCTAAAGGAAACGTCGTTTCAGGAGTGGGAGTCATCCTAGTTACCCCGGATCAACTCGTCATCTACCGAGCATACTCTCTTAGCGAGCCCTGCTCCAACAACGTGGCGGAATACAACGCTCTACTAATTGGGCTCCAAGTTGCTACGGAACTGGGGGTAGAATCCCTGGAGGCTTTCGGTGATTCTCTGCTCATCGTCAATCAAGTCAGGGGAATATACGAAGTCCGTAATCCAGACCTCATCCCCTATCACCGGGCGACAATCGAGATAGCCATGACGTTCAAAGGGTTCTTCCTAGAGCACGTACCTCGATCTCAGAATCTGGAAGCTGACGCCCTGGCCAGCTTGGCCGCAGACTTAGCCGCTCCTATAAGAAGGCAAGATTCGGTAATCCTTCTTAACAGAGATTTGTTCTGTATGAAGAACAGCTGTCACATAGAACGTAGCTACGCTGTAAACGCCGATCCTCCTACAAGAGATTGGACAAGTCCTTTCATAGATTTCGTGGCATACGGAATCTTACCGGAGAACCCCAAGGAAGCAGTATCCGTCAAGAGACGATCGCTACGCTTCTACTTCGATGCGTCTTCACAATGCCTGTATCGCCGGACCTACGACGGACTGCTGTTGAGGTGTCTCTCTGGCACCGAAGCACATCAGATTATCCGTGAAGCTCACGATGGCGTATGCGGAGCGCATCAACCCGGGCCTAAGCTACAGGATCGCATCAGGAGGATGGGCTATTACTGGCCGACCATGATCGCAGATGCAATATAGTATGCAAAGCATTGCAGAGCCTGTCAGGTTCATGCAGACTTCATACATCAACCGTCGGAACATCTACATCCTACGGTCGCATCCTGGCCTTTCGAAGCATGGGGAATGGATATCATCGGTCCTATTCACCCGTCGTCTTCCAGGGGTCACCAGTTCATATTGGCCATCACGGATTACTTTTCCAAATGGGCCGAAGCAATCCCCCTCACTGAGGTAAAGGCATCCAACGTGGTCAGCTTCATCAAACATCACGTCATCTATCGCTTCGGGGTTCCCCGGAGGATAATTCACGACAATGGGCCCCAGTTCATTAGCCAAACGTTTCATCGGTTTTGCGATAAAAACCGGATACACAATGTTGCCTCCACGGCATACTATCCAGCTGCTAATGGTTTGGCGGAAGCTTTCAACAAAACCATTATCAAACTCTTGAAGAAGTTTGTCTCTTCAAACAAGAGAGACTGGAACGAAAGGCTGGGCGAATGCCTCTGGGCATACCGCACAACGGTACGAACGCCGACGGGTTGTACCCCATTCTCGCTGGTCTACGGGAGCGAAGCAGTTCTTCCCATTGAAATCCAGATCCCGTCGCTCAGAATAGCCGTGGCTAATGAGCTGACTCAAGAAAAGAATGACCTCTTAAGGCTTCAGGAGCTAGAAGGATTAGACGAGAAACGCCTCCAAGCTCAACAGCGCATCGCGCTCTACCAAGCACGCATTTCCAGGGCTTTTAACCATAAAGTAAAGGAAAGGGTGTTCAAAGTCGGCGAGCTGGTTCTAGCAGTAAGAAGGCCGATGATTTTAACTTACAGAAGTAAAGGCAAATTCCAGCCTAAGTGGGAAGGCCCTTATGTGATCGAGACAACATTCTCGAACGGCGCATACAGGATAGCCCAGCCTAACGGGGACCTATTAATGGCTCCCATCAACGGCAAATTCCTGAAAAGATACTACGCTTAATTCTCCCCTGCCCAGGCGGAACATAACGAGAATCTCAATTCTGACAAAACTACTCCAAGAAGAGAAACTAGTTAGGTCATATCCTATCATGTCTATACGACCTCTGAATAGATATATCCTGCTAAAGAGGTTTATCGAGAGTATGTCAGGTCCATACTACCTCTGATATCCCCCTCACCTAAAAACTGTCATTTACATTCCGAAATGACGGGTCCACCACAGTCAGAAAAGAGTCGCTTTTATTCATTCCCAGAAGGAGGCGAAATTACATAAGGAAAGATACATCAAGATGGCGGAGTAATCAGATCACGAATCTGCCGCCCCAGTGTAGCCATCCCCTCCTTCCTAAAGGCCAAGGCATCGGCGCGAGCCCGCTCCAGCGGTGCCTCGGGGGTATGCGTAAGGGTCAGGTTAGCCCTTGCCCGAAGACAGCCCGCACGGGCAGCTTCTGCACGGTCCAGATCCCGTCGTGCTTCACTCAGTCGACCAATCGCTACCTCTGAACCTGCCAACGACTGGGAGGCCCACTCCTCTACCAGAGCAAGTTTTTCCCTCAGCTTGGAGACCCTCGCTGCATTCCCTTCATGCTCGGATCGACACTGCATCTCAACAGCAAGAGCTTCTTCCACTACAGCCTTTCTCCTATCCATCTCCAGCGTGTGCTTCTGGATAGAGTTGTCTAGACTTGCAAGCTTGGTAGCGAGCCGCTCAGCCATGTGGTCGAATCGAGCCTGGACATCAGCATCAAGGCTGGCCTCAGCCCGCTGCAAATATTCGTTAACGGGTTGCTCTAAACCATTAACCACCGCCTCCAAAGCGTCAGCTACTCCAGGATTGCCAAGCCCCCTGACAACCTCGATCGAAAGCTGAGAAGTCTTCTTCAGGAGCTCGAAGTCAAGTTTCTTCGTCAACACCATCGGTATCATCATTTGTAAACCAGTGTAGACAAGGCTGGTATGCTGCTCAGTCAACGCGACTAGACCCGACTGAACGTCCGGAGTAACCGTGATGCTAGTAACTCCCTCTCCAGGGACGATTGTAGACGAGGTAGCCACCGCCGCCGCCTCGACGGGCGGCGCGGTCGAAAAAGGTGTGACAGCAACGATCGAGGTCATCGGCATACTCGCGAAAGGCGAGGTCGCGATAACAGGTTAGTCCCCCTCCTGAGACGACGAAACCTCTCCAGGCGAGCTGGCCCCCGAAGACACTTCTGCCTCGGAATTAGGCGCCTCCACGTCTTCACTAGGAATCAACGGCATATACGACGCGTCTGCACCTGATGTGGCTAAACCACGCCTTAAGGACGCAATACGACCTGTCATGCCTGGAGAAGGAGGTGGGCCGACCGACATCGCCAAAAGTTCGGTCAAGCCTTCCCCAAGACGCGGTCGAGGTTCGTCAGTCGGAGTCTCGCCAAGCGCGCTCGCTGACCCAGAAGCCACTTCCCCCACTGCTGACCTCGGGAAAGATTCTCCCATCTGCAGCGGCCACGTGGGTAATCCCGCTCCGCTGCTTGAAGCAGCCACAGCGACAGCAACCTCTAGCGAGGACTCCCCGGCGCCACCAGCCGGAGCTGTAGAAGGTCCCTCTCTAAAAGGCGAGGAACCTCCAGCCAAAGATTCATCCCTGATATAGGAAGGTGCCGACTCACTCACGGGAGCCTCAGTACCAGGAATGCGGAGAGGACGAGCCACCGTCTCCTTCCTCCTCTTACGAAGGGAAGCTTCCTTCGGAGCAGAAGCCCGTCGCTTCCCAGAGGAGACTATCAAAGCCCCCGCCGGCGCAGGCACTGCACACCTCGGCAACGACACCAGGAGCTCATCCGGAGTACCAGACTCCTCGCCCTCGTCAGAAGAAACCGAGGGGACTTCGACTCTTCCCCCAGGCTTGGCAGAAGGCACTCTAAAGCTTCCCCGCATGTCGAAATCGCGATGGAAGGTGTTAATCGCCACATAAAACTGGGCGTAAGAGTGAAGGATGCGCAGCTCCGTGGAGGTTGTAACGACCGGCACGATAAAAATTACCCCCGTACAACCCATGATAAAATATCGCCACCCTCTAGCTCCATCAATGAGTCCGCCCCTGGGCCTGAAGCTGGTGACGGCGTTACCCACGTGCAACTGATCGTACCCGAACTGTCTGGCAAATCGGCTAGGCAAGTAGGGCTCGAAGAAGCAATAGTTTTCGCTCCTATACAGCAGATGGGATGGTCTGATACAGACCAACCAATTAAAAGCCTCTGGAGAAAGAACGGTCTTCTCTCCACCTGAATCCTCAAGCCACACCCCGGATTGGTTGCGATGTACCGGAGGGGGAGTACAGAGGATCTTCCAGCCGTGGCTGAGGTTCAACACTAACCGACAGTCTAAAACTGTGTTCACATTCCAGGTAGAATCCCTGTAATTCAACAGGAATATGCCCCCTGAGCTGTTGCCGGAACCGGGAGATATCACCCGGGGGTTGTGGAGAATTAACCAACCCATCAGATACAGGTATGGCAATTCCACCCTGGGAAAACTCTCACGCCGAGCTTCATCGACGAGCAACCCATCGGTCATGGCCCTCAGGCCAGCCTGAATACGGCACACCATGGCAGGAAGCAGGCCCAGTCTTGCCCCAAACACCAGGCGTACTGCGGGCCACAGGATGTTCCGGTGAATTCGATCCGCAGACGCGATACCGGGCACAACCACTCGACGCAGCCATATGGAGAGGAAACCAGCCAGCTGGGCTTCCTTAGATAGAGGCATGCGACAGCGCCTCAAGTAACTGTGGGCCTTGGTGCCTTCGGGGTATTTTCCTACCCCCTCAACGAGAATCTGATCGGGAGCCTTGGCGTCCTCCATAAGAGCCTCGACCACCTGGGCACTAAGGACGCTCAAGCAGTTTACGGGCTCATTCTTACCCCCCGAAGCTTTCTCCGACTTGGCGGCCCTAGCCCGATGGAAGAAGAGGTAGGACATCCACTTAGTGGTATGGGCCAAATCAGAGGGCTCGTCATAAAAAGCGGTACACGCGAAGTACTGACACATCAGCTCCTGATATACTTCCGCCACCCGAGAGTCCAAATCCCCCAACTCCCGGTTGGTGGGGACATACTCTTCATATGGGATATCCCCCATCGGCAGTCTCGAGACAACTGCCATCTCATGGAGGGCCAATCCCAACTCCCCCAGTGGAGTGGCGAAGGTCCCGGTGAGCGGAATATACCGCTCCATCAGTGCCAAGAACAAATTAGCATTGGGAGGCAACCCAACACTCGTCGCGCTCACAGCGGCGTATAGTCCGATGTCCTCCAGCTCTCTTCGGAAGTGCGACAAGGCCCAATCAACTAGGCATCTCCATCGGGAGTTCGTTGGGGCGATCCACCCGTTGCACCGAGGATTCTCCTTGGGGTATACCCCACCTCGACTCATGAAGTCGTTGCAGAAGGTCGGCAACTGGACAGGCTGGATCACCGAGCTAACTTCACTCGGGACATTACCCGGGCACAGCCCCCGGAACAGCGTCACAACGCCGGAGGGGCGGCTGACAAACGACCCCTGGTCGGCTCCTTTCAGATGAAAGATCTTTCCAGGCTTCCCGTGAAGATCAGGAGTCAGCTTCCACGATATCTTCCTAGGATGCGTCGCATGGGAGAAAGCCGAGATAGGATAATCCCTCGGCATCGTCGGCAGATACAAGACCAAATTCCCGGCAGGGAAGACCCAAGGCTCCCTCTTGGGCTTCGTCTGGGACTGTTTATCGATCATGTCCCCAAAGAGGAAAGCCGGCTTTATGTACTGCTTCCCGTCTACATGTGTCAAGGGTTCGCCATTGATCATGCTCAACAACATTCGCTCACCCTGGGCCGATATCAGAAACTCCCTGCCCTCAGGGTACTGGGGTCCAGAGATGGGAAAGGCCACATGGGACAGATCCTCCAGGTAGTTCGAGTGCAGCATCCCGGCAGCGGAGCCCATCACCTCAGCCAGCGGTGACTCACCCAAATCAACTGCAAAAGTGCAAGGAAAATATGTCATTGCAAATCCTGCACAAATGCGGACCAAAAGAAAGTGGCAGTCTGTGCTTTACGCCAAGATTGCGCAAATCTGGTCTCTATACGCCGGAAGTCTCCTCCGCAAGCGTAAAATTCAAAATTTACGATATACCCCGATTTTCGTCAGCCAGAGCTTTTACGCTCGGAGCTACGAAAATATGGAGTCCTTACGCTGGCACATTAGAAATGTGGGCGTAAAAGATGAAAACGTCTCCGTGCATCATCTTCCTCAAAAGAGGCTATCAGCACAGAAGACGACCTAGCGCGGTCACGTTCAACGTGTGCGAAGGATTTTTCGTCGTTTGTGTCATCCCAAAAGGCTCTACCTCTAAAGCCGGGTGCGCTGCTCGTCGGCGGAATGCTCCTCTCGGAAGGAGGTTCACCTTGCCCGACCGAAGATTCCCTCTCCGGTACCGAAGAACGAGAAGAAGAACCTACGCTCTTTCCCTTAGCGGAGGAAGTTTGTTTCGACGCCATTTCTGAGGACTTGAGGTGCTCGGAGAAGGAACGAAGGAAAACTCGAACAGTCGAAAGCTCTCTTTCGCAGAAGACAGATAAAAAGCTTTTTCTCTCAAAAGCTTGGGGTATATATACGGTCCGAGTCGACTCCTCGAATCCTCGGACGGACCCCTCGAGACCCCAACCGGATCTCGCAATTAAGAGTTGGTTATGATTGGATGCTACGTCAGCCCACTACCCTCGAAAAACGGACAGTCAGCGAATTCGAAAGGTTTTTTCGTGCGGGACGGTTCAGCAGGTTCTACGCTAAAGGAGCTTTCTACGCTCGACAGCAACAGATCTACGGTTTTATGCTTGCAAGCTGCAAGTCTATGGTTTTACGCCCGGATGTCTTTGTGCTCGGTAGCTTTTATGCTCGAGAGGCCACAAACCTACGACTTTACGCTCAGCAGATACCAAATTGACGATCTCACGCTCGGTGGCGCTCAGTTTACGCTCAGAAGCAACGGATCCGCAAAACCTCACGCTCGAAGAAATTTTCTTTTCAGGAGTACAGACCTACAGTTCTGCGCTAAAAGAGCTTTTCTACGCTCGACAGCAACAGATCTACGGCTTCACGTTCGACAGCTACAAGTCTACGGTTTATGCCCGGATGCCTTTGTGCTCGGTAGCTTTTATGCTCGAGAGGCAACAAACCTATGACTTCACGCTCAGGAACCACAAGTCTACGATTTCATGCTCGATGGTGTTCTTACGCTCACAGGCTACAGATCTATAGTTCTGCGCTAAAGGAGCTTTTCTACGCTCGACAGCAACAGATCTACGGCTTCATGTTCGACAGCTACAAGTCTACGATTTATGCCCGGATGCCTTTGTGCTCGGTAGCTTTTATGCTCGAGAGGCAACAAACCTATGACTTCACGCTCAGGAACCACAAGTCTACGATTTCACGCTCGATGGTGTTCTTACGCTCACAGGCTACAGATCTACAGTTCTGCGCTAAAGAAGCTTTTCTACGCTCGACAGCAACAGATCTACGGCTTCATGTTCGACAGCTACAAGTCTACGGTTTATGCCCGGATGCCTTTGCGCTCGGTAGCTTTTATGCTCGAGAGGCAACAAACCTATGACTTCACGCTCAGGAACCACAAGTCTACGATTTCGCGCTCGGTGGTGTTTTTATGCTCAGAGGCTACAGACTGATGATTTCACGCTCCACGACTTTCCGCATATCCGAACAGTCCCCAAGGCGGTCAATTGCAAAGAGTTCACACAGAAGATACTCGTTCTTGACCCAGAGCATCCCAAGTACCCGAAGCATACAGAGTTCAAACATTGAGAAATTACTCTTCTCGGGTCCAAAATTGGAGGTTTATCCAGACTCCAGTCTGAACATTCCGTCTATCAAGGTGGCAACTCAATTCGACAGCCAAAAACCTCGACCCTGTTCCAAGGGAGTTTCGAGAGATCATTCTTGAAGACGAAGTCTGAACAAAATCCTGCTCATCAGGGAAGCGACAGTTCAGAATTCTACGCCGTCCCTCAGTCCTACCAACATGACAGATCTAAATGTTCAAGGACGCTCAGCGGCGTTCTATAGACTATGCGCTACGCGTAAAGGACAGGGCCTAATACTCTTTCTATCAGAGTCGGCGTAAAGATTCAGACGTGTCGAAGCTGCACATATTCAGACTTCACAGCAACGTATGGCAAAGACGATCATATGTGGAGAAGAAGACGACTTTATTTAAAATCATGATTACATATGAGGGAAATCCAATCTACAAGGGTTTTTCTCTATTTTTCATGGTTACATCTGAGGGAAACTCCATCTACAAAGGAGATACCCCCTCGTCGTCTGGACGCTGCCCTCGGAATCTGTTCCGACAGGTTCTGGCATCGGTGATCTTCCTCTTCGTCCAAGAAGATGATCAGTGGCAGGAGGATACAGAACTGGGCAGATGACCCATCCTCCAAACGGAAGGAAAGTAGGGTAATTCCGCTTTCCTACAGACCCCCGCCACGCTAGCCGGTCTGTCTGCCTCTCGTCACCAGAGGCAATGAGAGAAGGCACCGCTTGCAAGCGGTGTGGTCTAATACGACCGTTCTTCTCGCCAGAAGCAACGCCATACAAAGTTGCTGATTACCCCGAGCAAGGGAGGCTAAGATATCCTTCCATGATCCATCGCTGCAATGGACACTTGCTCGAAGACGCCGTCTTCTTCGGCTCCTTAAATGCTGGAAGAACATGATCTCCTTCTTCCTCAGATCGACCCGACGAGCTCCGGCGATCATCTCTGCATGACAATGGGAATGTGGTGAAACAGGTTCACCCCCCCAGCCTTTTATAGGCGCAAGAGATCACAGCGGTCCCCAATAAATCTGCCATAAAGTCAGTACCGACCGTTTCAACGCTCCATTCAGAAACGTTTCGAGTTACGAGGGGCCGTTCATGCTTCTTTCAAAGCGTTTCAAATTCCGAGGAATTTAAAAGCTTTGAAGAGGGTCTTGTAGAAGCATGAAAAATACGCTGGAACGATCTGCGCAGCATCTTGATACAGAGCAGCGTAAACATAGGCCTTCGAAGCCATCCAACGTAAAACAGGGTTCTACATCGCCTCCATGGCGTAAAACCCATCCGCTCTCAAAGCAGTGTTAAAGCGTACGAGAAACGCTTCGTCTTCCCCGAAATAAACCTGTCAAGTCACGCGGTGAACCTGGCCTCTGACTCCTGACAAAAAGTACTGCACGGCTACCCAGACGACGGCTGAAAACGATGGCAGACCCCTCGGGACGCACCCCGCAGTATGATGGCGGATCTCTGCATTTAATGCAGAGGATTTGGTTAAATATCACCAAACCGTCGCCTACCAAAATCTCCCCAGCGTAAACCGCTCTTTCGCGTACAAGGGAATACGCTACCTTGTTTACACAGGCAAACATGAGCTGTTTCACGCTCCGCAGTAAGGCAAACCGCTGCCACGTCAAAAGCTGCACTTCGTACGGGGCTCGAGGCACGTCTCTACGTCTAATTGCACAGAGCAGTGATAGTTTCCCTCAAGACACGTCTCCGCGACGGATGCACAGAAGGGCTGCAGACCTTCAAAAATACGTCTCCGCATTTAATGCACAAGATGATGACAAATCTCTGTAGAAGATTTGATTACATCTTCGAAAGCCATAATTCCGGCTAAGACGTCCGCATCAGCACTTCGACACGGTACGCAGTGGCTTCTACGCCCGCTCAGGATCAGTGCTCCCTCGGCTTCCAACGCCCTCTCGGTCTCTACGACTATTCGGCTCCTATGCCCATTGGGCTTCTATGCCCATTCGGCTTCTATGCCTGTTCGGCTTCTATGCCCATTCGGCTTCTATGCCTGCTCGGCTTCTATGCCTATTTTGGCTTCTATGCCAAGGTGACAGTCGCTTGGCTTTTACGCCAACCTTTGCTACACAAGGGATACCTACCTACGTGGCTTTTATGCCGTGATCTTCGTAGCAGATATACGCATTTTGTCCCCTTAGTTGGACACGCGTCACATGCTCACTCAAAAGGTCATTTACACGCAGGCATTGGTTATTTTAAACCGTTGTGTAAAAGGGTGCTGTACTGTCCACTCCTCGGTTGTTACACCGACGGAGTGGTCACTGTCACCAAAACTCTATAAATAGAGACCCCTATCAATGGGGAAAAAGGTCGAAAAATTAGAAACTCGAAGATCGGACAAGGTCATCGAACCAGAGATCAAGGAGGAGAGATAGAGAGAGAGAGAGGAGAATCCAGAGCTCGGGCAAGGAACAGGGAGCGACGACCTTCAGCATCGCGTATCCACCCTCCTTTGCAACCTCCGAAGCAGCATCCTGTCTTCCACGGCACTTCTTCAACATCGTGTAGTCCAAGGGCTAAAGTGATCGACCGCAGATCAGACACCTATAGCAATTTATACCCAGATTAAATAAATTGTACTCCCACATCCTCGTATAGGATTACATTGTACAAGTTTGTTTGTAAACCAAAGGGCGCGGGTCTCTTACAACCCCGTCATTGAAATACACTTTCATTCTTTCGTTTAATACCACAAACACCTATCATGTCCATATCACCTCTGATAGTATCTTACCTACAGACCTTAGTCAAAGCATATTCTATCATGTCCGTATGACCTCTGAATAAATGTGTCCTGCTAAAGTTTCTTGAGAGCCTATCATGTCCATATCACCTCTGATAGTATCTTACCTACAGACCTTAGTCAAAGCATATTCTATCATGTCTGTATGACCTCTGAATAAATGTGTCCTGCTAAAGTTTCTTGAGAGCCTATCATGTCCATATCACCTCTGATAGTATCTTACCTACAGACCTTAGTCAAAGCATATTCTATCATGTCCGTATGACCTCTGAATAAATGTGTCCTGCTAAAGTTTCTTGAGAGCCTATCATATCCATATCACCTCTGATAGTATCTTACCTACAGACCTTAGTCAAAGCATATTCTATCATGTCCGTATGACCTCTGAATAAATGTGTCCTGCTAAAGTTTCTTGAGAGCCTATCATGTCCATATCACCTCTGATAGTATCTTACCTACAGACCTTAGTGAAAGCATATTCTATCATGTCCATATGACCTCTGAATAAATATGTCCTGCTAGAGTTTCTTGAGAGTTTATCACGTCCATCTACCTCTGATATCACTCTCGCCCAAACCTGTCATTTACATTCCGAAATGATGGGTCCACAAAGTCAGAAAAGAGTTCGCTTTATTCCCAAGAAAGAGCAGAATTACACTGGGAAGCAAGAAGAAGAAAGGGTACATCATTGTGGGGGAGCGGTCAGATCGTGAATCTACTGCGCCAGTACAGCTATCCTCTCATCCCTGCAAGCCAAGGCATCAACGCGGGCCTGCTCCAGCCGTGCTTCATTGTCTCCCCTGAGGGACAATTCGGCCCTCACCCGATGGACACCCGCGTGGGCAGCTTCTGCACGATCCAGATCCCGTCGCGCTGCACTCAATCGAGCGGTCGCTACGTCTAGACCTGCCAACGACTGGGAAGCCCACTCCTCCGCCTGAGCGAGCTTCTCTTTCAACTTGCGAGCCCTCGCTACGTTCCCTTCATGCTCGGATTGGCACTTCAGTTGAAGGGCAAGGGCCTCCTCCTCGACGGTCTTTCTTTCGTCCATCTCCAGCTGACGTGTTTGAGCGAGTTTATCCAAGCTCTCCATCTGTTTGGCAAACCGCGCAGTCATGAAGTCATATCTGGACTGGACCTCAGCTTCAATATCGCCCCGAGTTAGCCGCAGATATTCGTTAATGGGTTGCTCCAAACCATTAACCATCGCCTCCAGGGCATCAGTTATCCCGGTGCCGTCAAAATTCTGGATCGCCTCTATCGGAATCCGAGAGCACTTCTTCAGGCGCTCGAGATCCAGATTCCCCTTCAGCACCATCGGTATCAGCGCCTTCAAAGTAGCATAGAAGACGCTGGTATATTGCTCAGTCAACGCAGCTAGATCCGATTGGGCGCCAGGAGTGGCCGCGGCATTGGCAAGTCCCCCTCCAGGAACTATTACGGACAACGCGGTCACAACCGTCGCCTCGACAGGTGGTGCGACCAAAAGAGGCACGTCGACCGAAGTGGTCGCAACGGCAGGCTCTCCCTCTTCCTGGGATATCAAAGCCTCTTCAACAGGCGAACCGGCCCCCGAAGATATTTCCTCCTCAAGGTCAAACGCCTCCGTATCATCGCCAGGAGCCAGAGCAGAGCCAGAAGGCGCTTCAAAGCTGTATTTCCCGTGGACGCCATCCCTTGGGAAGAGGATAAGGGAATTGATATCAATATAATGGTACTCTTTCTAAAAAGAAGACCTAAAGATGACATTTACCAGTGGCCAGCGGTATATACGACGTATATGCAGCCAAGGTAGCTAAATCACGCCTTAATGACGTAATACGAACTGTCATACCTGGAGAAGGGGGTGGGCCAACCGACATCGCCAAGAGCTCTACCAAGCATCCACCAAGACGCGGTCGAGGTTCGTCAGCTGGAACCTCGCCAGGCATACTCACGGACACGGCAGGTGTTTCGTCCGTTGCTGGTCTAAGGGAAGATTCTCCCATCTGCCTCGGCCACACCGGCAATCTCGTACCACTACCGGAGGCAGTAGCGGCGACGGCATCCTCAAGACGGAGTGTCCCGGCACCGCCGGCCTAAATTGAGGGTCCCTCCCTAGAAGGCGAGGAACCTTCGATCAAGGAAACATACTCGACAGGCGAAACAGCAGATTCCTCTCTAGGAGCCTCGATGCCAGGAATTCGAAGAGAACGATTGACAGTCCTCTTCCTCTTGCGAGGAGAAACCTCCTTGGGAGCAGCGGCCCTTCGCTTCCCAGAGACTACCAAGGCCCCCGCAGGCAGAGGCACTTCACACCTCGGCATCGACACCAACGGCTCATCAGGAGTAGCGAACTCCTCACCCTCGTCAGGAGAAACCGAAGGGACTTCGACTCTTCCCCCAGGCGTGGAAGACGGCACCCTAAAAACTCCCACGCATGTCAAAATCACGGTGGAAGGTGTTAACCGCCACGTAGAACTGGGCATACGAATGTAAGATGCGCAGCTCCGTGGAGGGTATGACGACCGGCACAGTAAAGATTGCTCCAGTACATCCCATGATGAAATATCGCCATCCTCTGGCTCCATCGATGAGTCCGCCTCTGGACCTGAAGCTGGTAACGGCATTGCCCACGTGCAACTGGTCGTACCCAAATTGCCTTGCAAACCGACTAGGCAAGTAAGGCTCGAAGAAGCAATGGTCTTCACTTTTATACAACAAATGGGAGGGCCTGATGCAGATCAACCATTTGAAAGCCTCCGGAGAAAGATTGGTCTTCTCTCCGCCTGAATCCTCCAGCCTAATCCCCGATTGATTACGATGTACTGAGGGGACAATGCAAAGGAGCTTCCAGCCGTGACTGAGGCCCAGTGTCAGCCTACAGTCTAAAACTGTGTTCACATTCCAGGAAGAGGCCTTATAATTCAGCAGGAAGCTACCCCCCGAGCTACTACTGGAGCCAGGGGACATCACCCGAGGGTTGTGGAGAATTAACCATCCCATTAAATACAGGTATGGTAATTCCACCCTGGAAAAGCTTTCACGCCGAGTCTCATCGGCGAGCAGCCCGTCAGTCATGGCCCTCAGGCCAGCCTGTATACGGCACACCATAGCAGGGAGCAAGCCCAGTCTTGCCCCAAACACCAGACGCACCACGGGCCACAGGATGTTCCGGTGAATACGGTCCGCAGATGCAGTGCCGGGCACCACTACTCGACGCAGCCATATGGAGAGGAAACCGGCCAGCTGGGCTTCCTTAGACAGAGGCCTACGGCAACGCCTCAAGTAGCTATAGGCCTTAGTGCCTTCGGGATACTTTCCTACCCCGTCGTCAAGAATCTGGTCCGGAGCCTTGGCATCATCCATAAGAGCCTCGACGACCTGGGCACTAAGCACGCCCAAACAATTTACGGGCTCATCCTTGCCCCCCGAAACTTTCTCCGGCTTGGCAGCCCTGGCCCGGTGGAAGAAGAGGTAGGACGTCCACTTGGTGGTATGGGCCAAATCAGAAGGCTCGTCATAAAAAGCAGTACACGCAAAGTAGTGGCACATCAGCTCCTGATACACCTCTACTACCCGAGGGTCCGAATCCCCCAACTCCTGATTGGTGGGGACATACTCTTCATAGGGGGTATCCCCCATCGGCAGCCTCGAGATTACTGCCATCTCATGGAGGGCCAATCCCAACTCCCCCAGCGGAGTGGCGAAAGTCCCAGTGAGCGAAATGTATCGCTCCATCAGTGGCAAGTACAGGTTAGGGTTAGGAGGCAACCCAACACTGGTCGCGCTCACAGCGGCATACAGCCCAATGCACTCCAGCTCTCTCTGACAGTGCTTCAAGGCCCAGTCAACTAGGCAAGCCCATCGAGGGTTTGTTGGAGTGATCCACCCATTGCATCGAGGATTCTCCTTGGGATATACTTCCCCTCGCCCCATGAAGTCGTTGCAGAAAGTCGGCAACTGGACCGGCTGGATCACTAGACTATCCTCGCTCGGGGCACTGCCCGGGCTCAGTCCCCTGAACGACGTCACGAGGCCGGAAGGACGGCTGACGAACGACCCCTGATCAGCTCCTTTCAGATGAAAGATCTTCCCCGGTTTGCCGTGAAGATCGGGCATCAGGATCCACGACATCCTCCTAGGGTGTGTCGCATGGAAGAAGGCCGAGATGGGATAATCCCTCGGCATCGTTGGCAGGTACAAAACCAGGTTCCCGGCAAGAAATACCCAAGGTTCTCTCTTAGGCTTCGTCTGGGACCGTTTGTCAATCATGTCCCCAAAGAGAAAAGCTGGCTTTATGTACTGCTCCCCGTCTACATACGTCAGGGGCTCCCCGTTAATAATATTCAGCAGCGTCTGTTCTCCCTGGGCCGATATCAAAATCTCCCTTCCCTCAGGATACTGGGGTCCGGAGATAGGAAATGCCACGTGGGACAGATCCTCCAGATAGTTCGAGTGCAGCATCCCGGCAGCGGAACCCATCACCTCGGCCAGTGGAGACTCACCCAAATTAACTACAAAAGTGCAAGAAAAACAATCATTACAAATCTTGCAGCATGAGGACTAAGAAACGATAGTCTGTGCTTTACGCCAAGACTGAACAAATTTGGCCGTTTTACGCCAGAAGTATCATCCTAAGGCGTAATTGGCGGCATACGACCCATGTTTTACGACGGGCTGACAAAATTCTAGTTACTACGCCGGAGGTTCCGTCCACAGGCGTAAAACTAAAATTTTATATAGCATACACCAAGTTTTCGGCAGTCGGAGCTGTTACGCCCAGAACTGCGAAAACGATGGAGCTCTTACGCTGGCACATTAGAAATGTGGGAGTAAAAGATGAAAACGTCTCCGTGCATCATCTTCCTCAAAGAGGCTGTCAGCACAGAAGACGACCTAGCGCGGTCACGTTCAACGTGTGCGAAGGATTTTTTGTCGTTCTTTGTCATCCCGAAGGCTCTACCTCTAAGACCAGGAGCGCTGCTCGTCGGCGGGATACTTTGCTCAGAATGAAGTTTGCCTTGCCCGACCGAAGACTCCCTCGCCGGGGCGGAAGAATGGGAAGAAGAACCTACACTCTTTCCCTTAGCAGAGGGGGTTTGCTTCGGCGCCATTTCTGAAAACTCTGAGTGCTCGGAGAAGCAACGGAGAAAAACTCGAACAGACGAAGACTCTCTTTCGCAGAAGACGGATGGAGAGTTTTCCCTCAAAAGCTCGGGATATATATAGGGTTCGGATCGACCCCTCGAATCCTCGGACGGATTCCTCGAAGCCCTAACCAAATCTCGCAATTAATAGTTGGTTATGATTGGATGCTACGTCAGCCCACTACCCTCGAAAGACGGACAGTCAGCAAATTCGAAGAGTTTTTCGTGCAAAGCAGGTTCGTGGTTCTACGCTAAAGAGCTTTCTACGCTCGATAGCAACGGATCTACGGTTTTACGCTCGCAAGCTATAAGTCTATGGTTTTACGCCCGGATGCCTTTTGTGCTCAGTAGCTTTCATGCTCGAGAGGCTACAAACCTACGACTTCACGCTCAGCAGTTACCAAACCTAAGATCTCACGCTCGGCGGCGTTTAGTTTACGCTCGGAAGCAACAGATCCACAGACCCTACGCTCGGAAGATTTCTTTCTCTAAACAGGCTACGAATCTACAGTTCTACGCTAAGGGGCTT
The DNA here is from genome assembly GCA_036927795.1 of Iris macrosiphon. Taxonomy (NCBI): domain Eukaryota; kingdom Viridiplantae; phylum Streptophyta; class Magnoliopsida; order Asparagales; family Iridaceae; genus Iris; species Iris macrosiphon. The sequence goes on along the minus strand of JAYESA010000007.1, from coordinate 64,911,910 downwards.
TCTACGCTCGACAGCAACAGATCTACGGTTTTACGCTCGCAAGCTACAAGTCTATGGTTTTATGCCCGGATTCCTTTTGTGCTCAGTAGCTTTCATGCTCGAGAGGCTACAAACCTACGACTTCACGCTTAGCAGATACAAACCCACGATCTCACGCTCGGTGGCTTTCTACGCTCAATAAGCTATGAACTCAGGATTCCCAGCTCATCTACACTACGGATCTCTGACTTTCCGTATATCCGGACAAGTTCTCCAAGCGGTCAATTACAAAGAGTTCACACAGAAGATACTCGTTCTTTACTCAAAGCATCCCAAGTACCCGAAGCATGCAGAGTTCAAACATAGAGAAATTACTCTTCTCGGGTCAAATTGGAGATTCATCCAGACTCCAGTCTGAACATCTCGTCTATCAAGATGGCAATTCAGTTTTTGACGGCCAAAGCCTCGACCCTGTTCCAAGGGAGTTTCGAGAGATCATTCTTGAAGACGAAGTCTGAACAAAAAGTTTTGTTCATCAGAAAAACTTTACGCGGTCCCTCAGTCCTAGCAACAGGACAGTTCTAAATGTTCAAAATGCTCAACAGCGTTCTATGGACAGGGCCTAGTACTCTTTCTATCAGAGTCAGCGTAAAGAATCAGACGTGTCGAAGCTACACATATTCAGACTTCACAGCAACGTATGGCAAAGACGATCATATGCGGAGAAGAAAGACGACTTTATTAAAGTTAAAATCACAATTACATATGAGGGAAATCCTGTCTACAAGGGATTCTTCTTCATTTTTTTGATTACATATGAGGGAAATCCCCTCTACAAAGGTCTTCCTCCTCTTCCATGGCAGTTCATCGACCACCACGGTCATGAACAAGAAGATCCTCCATACGCCATGGACGATCCAGTTGAGGTTTCTTCAACCCAACTCGATCAGGACGACAGATTACATTTTGTTTGATCTCGTCCGCAGGGATCTCAGGAAGAAATAAACAGTCTGCAAGCTGTGTGGTCTGATGCGACCCTTCCTCTCTCCTGGTGCAACGCCATATGAAGTTGCTGATTATCCCGAGCAAGGGAGGCTAAGATATCCTTCCATGATCCATCGTTGCAGTGGACACTTGCTCGAAGACGCCGTCTTTTTCGGCTCCTTACATGCTGGAAGAACATGGTCTTCTTCTTCCTCAGGTCGACCCGACGAACTCCGGCGATCATCTCAGCATGGTGAAAGGAAATGTGGGAAGAAACAGGTTAACTCCTCAGCCCTTTTATAGGCAAGCGAGGTCACACCTACCCCCAATAAATCCGCCATCAAGACCGGCCTGAAAGAACGCGTCAAACTTGACCGTTTCAATGCTCCACTCAGAAACGTTTCGAGTTACGAGGGGCCGTTCATGCTTCATTCAAAGCATTTCAAATTTCGAGGAATTTAAAAGCTTTGAAGGGGGTCTTGTAGAAGCATGAAAAATACGCTGGGAGGATCTACGCAGCATCTTAATGCAGAGCAGCGTAAACAGAGGCCTCCAGAGCCATCGAACATGCAACAGAGCTCTTCCGTCAAACACAGCTTGAGATATTAGCTCAAAGGACCATCCGCGTAAGTACAGTACGTCCAGGCCGCCCCAGCATAAACAGAGTTCTTTATCGCCTCCATGGCGTAAAACTCAGCCGCTCTCAAAGCAGCATTAAAGCGTACGAGGAACGCTTCGTCTTCCCCGAAATGAACCTGTCAAGTCACGCAGTGAATCTGACCTCTGACTCCTGACAAAAAGTGTTGCACAGCTACCCAGACGACGGCTGGAAACGGTGGCAGACCCCTCGGGACGTGCTCCACAGTATGATGGCGGATCTCAGCATTTAATGCAGAGGATTTGGTTAAAATATCATCAAGCCGTCGTTTACTGAAGTCCCCTCAGCATAAACCGCTCTTTCGCATACAAGGGGATACACCGCCTTGTTTTACACGGGCAGACGTGAGCTGTTTACGCTCCATAGCGGACAAACCGCCTGCCACGTCAAAAGCTGCACGTTGCGCAGGGCTCGAGGCACGTCTCTGCGATTGGCGCACAAGGCGGTAACGGTCTTCTCGAGGCACGTCTCTGCGATGAACACACAGAAGAGCTGCAGACCTTCAAAAACACGCCTCCGCATTTAATGCACAGAATGATGGCGGATCTCTGCATTTAATGCAAGGGATTTGATTATATCTTCAAAAATCGTAATTCCGGCTAAAGACGTCCACATCAGCATTTTGGCACGGTACGCAGCGGCTTCTACGCCCACTCAGGATCTGTGCCTATTCGGCTTCAACGCCCGTTCGGCTTCAACGCCCACTCAGTCTCTACGACCATTCGGCTTCTATGCCTGTTCGGCTTCTATGCCTGTTCGGCTTCCATGCCTGTTCGGCTTCAACGCCTGTTCGGCTTCTATGCCTATCGGGCTTCTACGCCCACCCGGCTTCTATGCCTACTTGGCTTCTATGCCACGATGACAGACATCGGCTTTTACGCCCACCTCTTCTACACGGGGGATACCTACCTACGTGGCTTTTACGCCGTGATCTTCGTAGCAATTGTACGCGTTGTGTCCCTTAGTTGGACCCGCGTCACACGCTCATTCAAAAGATCATCCATACGCAGGCATTGGTTACTTTAACCGTCATGTAAAAGGGTGTTGTGTTGTCCACTCCTCGGTTTTTATACCAACTGAGTGGTCACTGTCACCAAAACTCTATAAATAGAGACCCCTATCAATGGGGAAAAAGGTCGAAAAATTAAAAGATCGAACAATTGAAGACTCAGAGAAGAGGTCAAACAATTGAAGATCGAGCAAGGAGAGAGGAGATCGAGAGAGAGAGAGAGAGAGGAACCCGGAGCTCGGGAAAAGGATAGGGTTCGGCGACCTGGGCATCGTGCATCCACCCTTTTCTGCAACCTCCGAGGCTGCTTCCTGTCTTCTACGGCACTTCTTCACCATCGTGTGGTCCAAGGGCTAAAGTGATCGACTGCAGATTAGACACCTATAGCAATTTATACCCAGATTAAATAAATTGTACTCCCACATCCTCGTATAGGATTACATTGTACAAGTTTGTTTGTAAACAAAAGAACACGGGTCCTGTATAAACCCCGTCTTGAATACATCTTTCATTCTTTTCGTTTTCTACCGCAAACAATGACATATATATACATATATATATACATATATATATATATGTTACCAGAACCATACTAATGATGCACATGCACTCTCATATTCTCCCATGACCATCAACACATCAAAATAAAATATAGAACATACATACATACATACATATATATATATATATACATATATATATATATATATATATAATTATAATTATAATACTCTAATATCTAATAGCTACAATCAAGGTAAATTAAATTAAAAAGAAAAGCATCAAACACGTGGAGTGCACCGCACCCGTATCACACTCATTCTATGATACGCTTGCGATATGGCTCCACCACACCACCAAACATACCCGGAAGGATACGAGCAAGTCTAAAATCATAATTAGAAGCAATACGAAGTGTTAGCTACTCATCTACGTGTCCATGTCAAAATATGACATGCTCAAACTTTCGTGTCGGAAGAAAAACCCCCAAATTAATCTGTATCACCCAATTGTCGGGATACGGCCTACATGTATCCAATTTTGGATATGACTGTCACGCCCCAGTCCCAAAAATACGTAGGACTAGGATACGTAAGCATGCCAGCCGCATGGATATGGCAACTCCAATATATGGAAACCAAATCCACACGTACGCTGTAATATGAATATCAATCCACGAGTGGTATAAAATGTAATATAAGTCACAAGGTATAATCTAAATCTCATCCACCAAAATCATATAGAAATAAATAACCAGTATCTATGAAACTAGATCTCAATAAGAAGTATCTAAGGATGATAGTTGGATGGAAACAAATCTACTACCAACTCAAATGGGAAAAGTAAATACAATATAAGTACAACTCACTCAAACAATATAAGTACCAGCTACCAATCACGGCTCGGAGAGAAGACATCCACGAAACATCTATAGCCATCCAAATCTGCGCTCCTGCAAATACTCAAGAACAGGTACACCTGGCAGCGGACCAGGTCCTCAGAGGGACATAACAAGATACTTAAACACATGCCAATAAAGTACTGAAAATAAATATCCAATGGGGTCGCCTAACCATCTAAAGTGAATGCAGTTTAAGAACAACTTTCCCAACGCGTGGGCTATCTGGCTAAAATGGGATTGGCATAGTTCTCTTAGAGATCCAGGGGCCTACAAAGGCACGGCGTCTTTCGAACACCGGAGGCCCGCCTGATAATAATATAATATATAGTGGTCATCATGACCGCGCATCTCCGGCGGAGCGTACGGGTTACACAAGGAAAGTGCAACGGAGCCCACACGTCTTACTTGTTGTTCTCCCCACCCCATGCTCTAAGCATGTCACATCCATGACACGATAATACCTCTAATAACTGCCAAGTCTACTAGCATGCCAAGTTTCTAACAGCAGTTATTCCTAACGCACGGTCCACACGTACCAATGATCAGTCAATACGTACGTCCGTGATCTATATGAGACTCACAACTCGTGTAAAAATGTGTCACATTCAAATGAACCTGATGATGTTACATGATAATGGGGTAGTCTCATAAATAGGGTCAATGCAAATACATAAATAAAAACATATCGCGACGACACCGTCACGCGCATTTTATATAACAGTTAAAATATATGAACTAAAGACAGAAAATAAAGATGCATGCAACATATGGAATATAAATAACAGTACAATGGCAAGGTATACTTGCCTGGCAAGGAAGCTGCAATGTACCAATAACCTGCTCCAGAAATCGCGCAGAACAAATCCAACATCCTATGTACATATAATATAATGCAAATAAGTCATTAGTCATTACACTAGTACACACACCACAATATTTACACTGGACTCAGGGGGTATACTAGGGGTAACACTAGTCATCTAACACGGTCAATTATGCGTTGAATTACGCGGGTGTCCTAAATTAAATATTGTAGCACAGTCAGTCAAAATAACATGTGTCTAGGCCAGTACATAATTGTACATAGGACAGTCATCTAGCATGTTCTTAGGATCAACATGGTCAAGGTAATACGGGATAGTCCACGGTGTCCTAGGGTCGTATAGTCCAATTATGTATAGTCAGCATAGTATTTAATTATTTACAATTTATGTACATATCATATATTTATATATTTCTATATAACACCCAATTATTCATACCACTTGAATACATGTACTAAGTATCTATATAAATGTATACCAGTGGGTAATATACGTGTACGCGTACATATACGTACACGCATGCGGGTTCACCGGCTCAGGGCCTGATGTCAGCTAGCAGTCATAAGAAATACGTATGTCCTAATAAAATCAATAAGAGAAATATGAAGAATAACTACAAGAAGGAAAATGTCAAGTATACCTAGACTTGGACGTTCATCGAGGAAATTAAGCAGCCATATTGATATTCCAGAACCAAAAAGTCAAATTTCTTGGGTTCTAAATAAATACCAAGAAGGAAGAATACTGACTTGATTTCGAAGACAAAAACAAAGGCCCACGAGGAAAAATAACTGGCAATAAGAGATGAAAGCCATCCAGATCCTAATTAAGTCTATAGACTCATGCAAGCAAGCAAGAAAAAAAAACAAGCCTACATAAAAGAAAGACTTTCGAGTAGTTTGTCATCGTTAGGAATTAACCTACTGAGTACTTACATCGTAGAACTTTAACTGACATAATTAGCCAGAAAACTACACTGCGATTCCTTTGAACATGGGTCTTAATACAGTTTTGGTAATCATGATGATAATATTACTCGAAGTTGAAAAGCTTGACCATATCGTTCAAAGAAAATTTGACAAATTTAGTTAAGAAATCATTGAGACTACCTTCACGAATATTAAAAGCAAACAGAAAGTCCCTGCTCCTCTGGGGATATCTGGAAGAGGCGGCCAAAAGCCTACGACACCTAACTTGCTTCATATATGGATTTGGAAACAAGTGTCATAATCAGGGGGTTGATGGTCATGTCATCGTGGTAGCGTCGGGTCGTGCTCCGGGACAGAGGAGCGGAGGAGGAGATTCCGACTGGGTGGCTCAGCCGCTCCGGGGTCGAGATGACCGGAGCTCCGGCTGCGGGAGGGCTACGATCAGGAAGGAGGAGGAGATGAACAGGAAGTCGGCTATGGGAATAGCTTCTAGGTTAGAGATAAGTTTTGGGTTTTGGAATTTTTAGGAAGGGGATGTGATATATATATATACATGTGAACTAGGTTTTGGGGGTTTGACCTAGGAAAATGTGGGCTTGGTCAACTCTTCTTGGAGTGGGCCTTGGGCTTGCATGAGGGTGTTGGGCTATAAATTATAATTATTTAATTGCAAGGGTTGGATTGAAATAGGAGGGCGATGTTGCGCGTTTGCACATCGAGAAAATTATAGGAAAAATCCATGTGAAGGGAAAAATAGGTTTCTTCATGAATTGTCCATTGGTGGGGAAATCTTAATGCATTTTTGCATAAACGCCCCCAACAATTAGGAAATTGCACAAAGGCAGAATTTTAGATTTAATTAATTAAATCGGAACGCGCACGATGTTCTAGAATTAATTAGGAGCACAGGAAAATAAAAATAGGCAGAACAAAGGGTCTGGGACGTAGAGGGGACAGTGTAAAATATTAATAAGATTTGAGATGCACAAGACGGGCAAGATTGTGTCTCCAATTATCGTAGCATCGGTAATGTGTGCTACGCGATATAAATTAATGCATAATTAAATAAATGTCGTGTTCTAAATCAAGTTGGTTCAAACTAGCCCTAATTTCACTATCTAATCCAAGTAGCCCTAATTTTTGGGTGAGGGGGTTTACAATGACACTAGTCACACATAACCAAATACATGCCAATTTGGTCTAATTGACCTATTGACAAATACAAGATGTGTCAATCTCGGAATTCGCCCAAAATTGACACAAAATACCACATAACTTTCTCCATATGTCTCCTATAAACCTAATTCCACTTTCAATGGGTAGCCTTAGTACATGGAAGGATTCCTATTGATTAAATTATAAATTTAGAGTCTAATTAGAGAAAAAAATTGAATTGTACCTATTGGGAGATGGATTCCCAATAAAATCTCCAAATTGAGTGTCAAGAGCCTTCAACTTGTAGATCATTGCTCCTCCTGTAGATCCTTACTTCATCCTTGTTCTAATATCCTCCAATGATGAATAAAGAAGGAATTGAAAAGAAATTTGGGTAGGAATTGGTGTAGGGATGAAGAAATTTGGAAGAGAAAAATTCTAGATCTAGATTTGGAATAAAAAATTAAAAGAGAGTCTCTCTCCTCCCTCTACTAGGCCGGCCACTAACCCCTCCTCCAAGCTACTATGAAATATCCATAATATCCCTTGGGGCTTGTCATGAAAAAATTAATTAAGGAGGGATGGTTCTAGTCTAATTGGTTTAACTAATTAATTCATCCTCCTGATGGATGGGCTTACTATTGGGCTCAATTCTAACTAGAATTAAATGTTGGTCCATGAATCTAATCTAAACTAGGTAGGTCTACTAACACAAGTCCAAAATTAAATACTAATATCTAACAATAAATAAATAATATAATAAATAATATTTACAATATGCATAATATTTAATTAATTATGAAAAGACCAAAATATTCTTTCCTAGAAAATGTGGTAGTGACACTTTTTACCTTAGAGATATTTTGATAATTTTTTATATGTTAATTTTTATTTTATTATATTGTATTGTATGTTAATTTCTATAATTAAATTAGTAGTGTTAGTATTAAGTGTTAGTGATAATTAATGACCATAGTTGGTCTAATTAAATTAGTTAGTGTCATGGAGAGAATATTCCCTATTAGTTGTTGAGTTTTTTTTATTAATTAATTATATTATTTTCCCTCCTAATTTTAAATTTAAATTATATGATAGAGTGATACAATTAGTATAGAACTAATTTGAAGCCCATTGCATAGGCCTACCATGTCATGGAGAGATTTAAATTATATTTTCCCTCCATTTCTCCTAACTTTTTTTTCAAGTAAAATTTATTTTATTTCCCTTCAATTTTTAGATCGAGAATTTGAGATCCAAACTCAATTTCCTACCAAAACCACTCAGTTTTCTTCTATTGGAGAGGAAGGAGCTTGGAGCACTTGAGAAAGCTTGAAGAGGAGTCAAAGCTTTGGGGATCGTGTCTGATTCGTCTTTCTCATGTCCAAATTTGGAGTTCTTCAAAGGAGCTACATAAACACTAGTAATTCTCTCATTTTTATCATAATTCATGATTAGGAACACCCCTTGGACCTATAGGAACATTTTCATAGTTGGAATGGACCCCCCCCCAATGATAGATCTATGTGTTAGAGATATTCTAATTGGTAGAGATATTCTAATTGGTAGATCTATACTTTTGTCATGAGAAATATTGAGTCTTGGAGTCAATATGGAGAAAATCTGAATTGTGTACATTAAGTGGTTGATTCGTGTCCTCATGAGTACTATTGGTGTTTATTTGGTTGTGTGTTGGTGTCCATATGTCCACAATTGAATACATTGAGTATGTATCATGATATACCGTGGTACGGATGGATTGAATTGTTAGTTTCTTTATAATATGTAATAGTGTTCCATTGTACCCATTTTTTATAAATATATTTGAATTACTTAATTTTACTAAATTTTAGTTATATATTATATATTAATTATGTTCTATGTGAATTGGTGATGTATCATATTTGTTGGGGACTGTATCACGTGAGTATCATATTATGATACTCATGTGTGGCTTGGTGCACACAAAATGTTTGATATTTGGTGTCTGGGGTTGATGAGTGAGGTGTGTGTAGTGTCAAGCTTGTGGGTATTGTTCTATATGAGGAGTGTTACACCTATTGAGCATTATATATATATATATATATATATATATATATATATATATATAAGAGTGTGGGTGATTGGTGACACAAGAGTGTATCATGGGATTTGAGTATTATGCATGAGATACCAAGTGCGGAGGTCATATGGAGGGTTGTACGTTGGTGCAAACCATTATGAAAGAATGCAGGAGATCAAGAAAAGCAACAACAGTAGGTATCTTGTATGTGTGTAGATTTGTAGGTGCAGTTTCATTCTTGGTTGCAAAAACTGTGTTGCTCGGGTTCTAGCATCAAGTAGTAGGTTATTGTGCTGCTAGGCTTGTGTGCAGACCAATGGGAGCTCTGCATAGTAGATGTAGGTCTGGAAGAAGGGAACTCAATACTTCAGGCATGTATATGCTGCTTAGGTGGTGGGGTATTAGGGTCTGCTATCTCGAGTTGTAGGCAACTGATGTGAGGGGATCAGACTCTGCAGTGAAGGGGAGGAAGAAAAGCTCAAGTGTAGACAATATGGTACATATCAGTGCACACTTACAATGAGGTTGAAGTTGTGTTACAGTTCAAATTTTGAGGGGAGTGTAGACAGTTGAGGTACACAATTGGGACTGCAGTAAGAGTATTTAAGTTGTAGTTAGTAAGTTAGGGTGCTACACACAGTGTGCAGACCAGCAGGATCATGAGGAATTAAGTGCAGCTAGGTGTAGGAGTGGGACTGTGCAAGCGTATTTAGTATTTCTTGATACTTGATTATCGGGTATTGGTCAATAGGTAGTGTTAAGAGGTGGGTTGTTATTAATTACCAAGAGGAGAGATATTAATTTTGGGAAAGGATAGGTATTGGTTTGTATTGGTATCTTGGATTTGGTGGTATCAAGAGTGGTACCATGGTATCAAATACCAATATGAAAAGGCTAAAGTATTAGGGTGTTTGGTCTAGGTAAGTGAATATTAGTTAGGTATTGGTCCAGGTATTAGGTATTAAGCTAGGTAATGTAATATATTAATATCATAGAGTTTATATAGTATATATATGGTACTTGGTATCTATATTAGCTAGTATGGACTAGAAACCTAGTATTAGTAAGGTTTTGACCTAGAATACCTTAGAATTGACTAGTTTGGCTATATGAGTAAAGCAAATGGACAACTTGGAACCAAAAATAGGTAATTGGCCTAGTTTAAACCCAATTGACCTAGTTTGACCTAGAAACTTAGAAAATAGCTATTTTAGCATGTTTATGATTCCAAAATATATATTTGACATGGAAATTCTTATTTAAGTTTTCGAGGCTCCGATACGGACACTGTTTGATATTTTGGCACATGATTTCTGGCAAATACATTCTCTGATAGTTTTCATATTTGATAGCTTATATGTTACAAGTTTTTAGTGATATTATATTTAATTCCTGACACGATGGTACACAAATTGGTATATCTTGGATCCCTATCATGAGATATTCTTTCTCCGTGATTACTTTATTATTTCTCCGTGATTATATTGACCGTGATCAGTGTGCATCATATTATACCATGCATAGTAATTATCGTGTCGGAACGTGTTATGATTTGGATCAATTATACTAATCAGGGGTAAGGGAAGTATTAGTTGGATATGTGATCATACCGTATTACCCGTGTGGTAGTATAGTCCGTGGCAACTAGCTGATCATACACTTCAAGTATGGCTGAGCTAGAGCCATTCCATTTAGGACGAGCATGATCGTTGTTTGGGCGGGCACGAGTGATCTGGTGTCTGAGCCGATTGGTCAGACGACGACTACTGCACTTATGAGATTAGTATTAGCCGCCTATCCCGGAATGGACTGGGATGGAATTGAAAGAACGCATAGCGCTATAGGGTCAGTTTTTGGGGTTGAGGTTCTGAAAGAAGCTTGCTTCTTCACAAGCTAATCCCTGCCCCATTTTCTGTCCATCCCGACCGGCATCAGCTGGGTCTCCCCATCTCTTGAAGAAGTCACATTTAGTAAATCTTCGACGCGATGTTCACGAGACAGACATTAGAAGCCACCCGGAGCCTATAAAGCCTGCTAATCGAGCACACCTAAACGGGGCCCCTAACGAGAGATCTCTCTCTTCCCCACTTTTTGGCACCAAAAACCAGTCAGCCCGGCCAGGGCGCACAGAGGTGTGGTCCTATAGAATCTTAAATAGCATAGTCGGCCTACCCGCGGGCAAATCCACTTTTCATCAAAAAATACGGGTTTCTAGAACTTGATGGATTTCGATGTCCGTCCATTAGGGTAAATCCACTTTTTATCAAAAAATACTTTATTATATTCTGTGTTAGGTCCAAGCTGATTACATATCAAACTAATATTTTAAACCACTGATAGATGTAGTTCTTCTCAATTCCATTCACTATATGCTGATATATGACATATTGCTGTGATATATTTACTTATCATTACTTGCTTTGATACTTCTCATTACTTGCTATGCTTATGATGTCATTTTTATTTTTCTATCATTTATTTCATTACTATTATTGTTTCATCACTTCTGTCATATATATTAGAACTGTTATTGGGTTGTACGTGTTCCATCATGACTAGATAATATTTTTAGGATTTGTTGTGCTCTATGATCCTGGACTTCAGAGTGACGCTATAGTTGAGATTGGTTTTGCACTATGGACCTAGCGGTGACCTCTAGTGAGATTTTAGGCTAGTATTTCTCTATCTCGGTATCATGTCTTGACTTTATTTCTCTTAGATTATTGTTGCATTATTTATCTTATTCACTTTTTCTTTAGGATATTATGATTGAGTACATAATAGAACTAGTTGTATTAGTATGGATTCTATTGAGGTCAAGACAGCATTTTACCATCAATGTTGTGGTATAGGTTGGGCGTACTCACGTACTCGTACCCGATTATCCGGGTACAGGTTGTGACATCGTCACATCCATCTAGACTTCTACAGTATTGCTTCCACCATATGTACCAAGTACCCGGACACATAAAAAATATGTGTCAGATTGACTCATTATGAAGATGACAGAACACACACCTTCCATCATTAACCTAATTTCCAAACCTGAGTAGCCGGTCCTTTTTTATTAACCGCCCAAGCACGAATCGGTACATACATAATTATATTTTTCGTGCAAGGCATGTACACCATACAAACTCAAACTATTCTAGCTTGCGGCTTGTCGATCGCAGGAGCTCATAACCAGCCTTAAAATTAAATTCTCCTGTCTCCAACCTTGGCAAACCTGAATGCCACACCCATCGGTCAGCATTAGTCGCCCCTTCAATAGGAATATTTCCTATGACAGTAATAAGAGGGGTCGGGTATGGGGACTATTTCGACTGCCAAGATCCCTAATGTGTAATATTTTGCACTAGAATACGCCTACATGCCTCCTGATACATATGTCCACCCACCTTGTCCAAAAGACTTTGATGCTCTATCCAAGGATCGAGCCACAAATCCGTAGAAGCTCCATCCCATTAAATCAGATAGATATGATGCTTAATAATATTGAGATAATGTGATAAACATTTAAAGGTAACTGAGTCATTATTATACATATAGGTCCAAAATCTACCATACTTCAGATATCAGCTTCTCGCCCAGTCCGCCCATAAGGAACCACCTGGCACAAACTTCCACGCCAACTTTATCCCAAAAACCTCCCGAAGTGTCTGCAAGGAGCGCAGATCCATACCTCCTTCATCCCGTGATTGACATAATTGGTCCCAAGAAATTGTGTGCATCCCACCAAGACATATGAAATTAGCACAAATTATTTCTATATTTTTTATGGTGGCCATCGAAAGCATAATAGATTGCTACCCAAAATAGAGATAAAGTTGAGACGACCGACCACACCAGCTCAATCTGACGTCCAAATGATAGACAATGATCATGCTACCCCTCCACCCTGGATTGTATAAACTCTACCAAGTTTTAGTAATTAATATCTCTAGCACAGTTAACAGAAAAGGGAACGCCCAAATATTTAACTGGTAATTCACCCTTCTCCACTCCCATAACCGCAACATGCTCCTCTTTCTGTGGGGGCAAAACTTGCTAAAGTAAGCTTTACTCTTGTCCTTGTTCAAATGAAGCCCTGACAATTATCCAAACTCTGCCTTGATCTCTGAAGTAAATGTAAGACCCTCCATAGTAGGGGCAAGGAAGACCAGGAGATCATCCACGTATATTGTAATATCCCGCTCTGCATGGTGTATTACGCAGAGTCAGAATAAAATAAGATATTTTGGTTGGTTGCATAACATAAGTCAGAATGAGAATGAGTCATTGAGTTGCTTGCATTACTATAAGACGGATTTGGGAATAAGTAATGATTTAGATTTTGGTTTCGTTCATAGGCATTATATAGAAATTTTTAAGGTTCGATTTATCGCCTCGATGCGGACAGATGCACAGAGTCTTAAATCATTCAAAAGAATCGGAGGATTATTTCAGAACAATGAAGAGATAGCAGGACTTAAACGATGGTGTAGTCTTCCGTGAATCTGCTTGGGTTGGATGATTGAGAAGCACGGCCTTCTCGTATAGTTATACTAGTTAAGTAAATCGTGCTTCGTATCATACCACAAAAATTGAAGATATGTTATATCGACTCAGGTGGAGCGATAGGCTGTGTCAACTTGGTAGAACGACTAAGCAGATAAGTAAAGGTAGGCAGGCCCTGAATCTTCTCCTCTACTCCTTCATTCTTAATAAAATACACAATTATATGCTAGCGATAACATCGATTCAACAAGCAAGGCTCGGAGAAAGACAAGTAGTAACATATATTGAACACTATGATAGAATATTAAAACAAAGTATACTGAGTCGTGCGTTAAGCGCACGAGCATCGAACGAGAGATGAAAACATGCATCCGTGCATGAATATCTTAAGAACACATCGTCAAATGAAGCGTGCAGTTGCAGTTCAAAATCGTGCAACTGTGGCAGATATAGAATGGTGCCACAAAACTATCGATCAGGAATAGGATACCATGGAATAATTTGTCGAGAAGTGGCATGGTGGCTCGGTACCTCGTGGCCTTTGGGTCTAAGCGAAATATGATATCGAAAAAGGCATTTTGCATCAAAATATTTTGTCACTACGAGTTGCTCGTATGGAACAATGATTTGGAGGACGAAAGAGAAAAAATAAAGGGATTTAGAGGGGCGATTTGGACTTTTCCTCGATCGTACTTAACATGGAAGAGATGTTGGAAATATAGTAAGGCGAGTTGGACTTGTTCCTCGACCGTACTTACAAGTTGGAAATATGGCATAAGTTCATAAATGATATTGCTTAATTCTGGTCCATGTCATGCATTTACGTCATAAATAATAATTTATGCATTTGCATAGTCATGGACAACTTGTGCACAAGGTTTAATGTTTCCTGGATCGGTATCTGGTCGCATCGGAACCGATTCTACCTAGGGGAAATAAAGGATCCTATATTAAGCGGGGCATTACGGTGACCTACAGAGGGCTTGCAACTCGACTGACATATTATCAACGTAATGCCTTGACTAAGTCCTTTATGTTGTCAACAATATCCCCAATGAACTTCATATAGATAAGAGTTTATATATTATCAAGAATGTTTCAAGTAAGAAAAAGTATACGTACTTTGATGTGTGCAGAGGAGGGCGCATCAATGAGCGTCTACTTGGCCTCGGGCAAGAGTGTACAAATCGGCTATGGTAAGAGCCAAAGAATAAAGTGTCACGAACCACACCCAAAAATTGGGAATGAGTAGTGGGTACATCCAGCCTACGTCGTAGCATCGGCGGTAGAATGTTGTAAAGGTCCTCAACATAATCTAACAAACTCACACAATGATATATACATAACCTGTCATGGTAACTCAACTCCATAAGGAGGACAAGATGAATATATATATATATATATATATATATATATATATATATATATATATATATATATATATATATATATATATATATATAGCATTAATACTCAATCACCAAACTAGAGACAACTAATGGCACGATATCATAAAGAGAATAAAAAATAATAAGTCCCAAAAATATCCAAGTCTAGAGTCTAGTAATAAACATAAATGGTCTCAATGTAAATAACATGCCATAGTCTAATGCTGGATACTTATCCAGTACAATAATATATACTAGCTAAGGGTCTACTAAAGCTATGTGTGTCTCCACGATAGTTGGTACCAAATCGTCCTGGCCTATAGGTGCTACCTCAGATGACTCTTCATCTTGTGGGACATAGTATGTAGGACACCAGTCCTCTAAATAGTCATCTAGGAAAATATATCCAGTTAGGATTGGAGCAAAGTATAAATACTGAAAGCAGTTTCATATATATGGTAGAGAATATATAATAATAATAAAAAAGAATACAAGATGCGTAGGTACGCAGGAAATGAAAATACAGCTGAACTAGGCATATAAACACAAAGATATCTAGAAAAGTATATACAGACAACATGGTATGAACTGTGAATAAGATAACTATAAAATATGAGAACTGATGATATTACTAAGTGCTTTATAGTACAAGTTCATTATGTGATCGGTTTGGGTTACACACGAATATACTAAGGTAACTCAATTATACGTTTCTTGTATAATTGGCATGCACACGAATACGCTAAAGGATGTGATCACATAATCGACTCCTACCCCCTCCCCGACTAATATTCCTGGATCCAATCACGACACGTTATGCACACGAATATGTTATGAGAACACGGAGCACACGAATATAGTATGAGCACAGGGGGGCCACGAATAGATGCGAGCACAAGGAATACACGATGTATACGATAAGATACAAATACAAGGAATGTCCGATGCACCCGTCAATAAATAACATCTCCTGATTTGATCCATACAATACCAGCCCATGTAACATCATGTCAGAATTAAGTAATACAGTTCTAGAACATGTGATATATGTACTATCAAGTACTGAAAACTAACAAAGAATATACTCGCCTGAGTTTTTAAGCAAAATGACACAAAACAGTGTCCGAACTGTTATCACACAGACCTATATATGAAATATCATGTCATTGGGTATAATAAAGTGATAAAGGAGCTAAAATGCATTAATACATGCTTTCTAGGTCAATACTAGGTGTCATCTATGTTTCTAAGTCCAAGCCTAGCTTCCAGGGTGATTACTAGTAGATACTAGGTTTTACTAGGGTCATTACCTCAAGGTATTAGCTATATTAGGTTATTACATTATGTACTAGTAATACCTTAACTAATACTTACAATATCTAGTTACAACTTTGTATCATGGATACCTATCTATACTTAGCACTATATACTAACTAACTTAAACTATAGGTATTAATCCCTCTTAACTAGTATTAGTATCATATTACCTATCCCTTCACCTATCTACCCATATCTGATACTGAGTTATATCAGACATGTCACACACAACTTCCATTATCTACTGCTCCTCAAGTTGATACCCAATGTTAACTGTTGATAACCTACAACTAAACTAATAATGTTACTAAACTAACATGCATACACAATACCAAGGTCCACATTACCTTAACATACTTCCTCAATCTAAAGTTACTGATACTTACAAGTATCAAATACAATTTCACTAAAACAAATGTGCACACCCAGGTCTACCACTGCTATCTAATATTGAACACAGTATGGTATTCCCTCCTATTGGAACTCGAGTTCACTCCACATCCTACTGCTTCAAATACCACTCGATCAGATCAAAGTTCCCCTTACACTCAAATATGTTCAGTCCAACTGAGCCTTGCTACTGCTCGGATACTCTTGAGTATCAGAGATACTTAGGCACCAATCCACCTTTACCCCCCTTTACTTGATTACACTGCATCAGACTTCCCTCGAGCTCACGGCTAGATGCAACATCAATGTTACTGGTGCTTACTTTTCATATATGTACTGTTCTTGCTCGAGCTCAGCTTTCACCGGCATACAACTACATTCAATCACTCACTGTAGAACCTGGCAATGATCTTCCCTCACATCAGTGCAACTCCAACACATGATCCCTTCTCCTCCAGTTGTTTAGTTGCATCCTATTGTCCCTAGGCAGGGTTGATAATGCCTTGAGCTGCTGCAGATATGGGTACAACACCCTCTAGAAAACCCCAAGCCATATTGCACACCATAAATTTGATGTGTTACCAATTGATACCAGACCCCTCACAGAGCACCCTCTCATCATATCTGAATCCAGTATAACTTAACACTAAGTTCTAACTCCCCTGATTGCCATGCCCACAAATCCCACACTCAAACATAGAAACTCCTTCATTATACTCCTATAAACTATGGTACAAAAGACCTACACTCAACTTATCACGACCCGCACCCGGTGTAGGGCACGAGTACTTGGGTACGTCCAGCCTATACCGCGACATCAACGGTAGAACGTTGTCTAGGTCAACAATTCTATCTAAATATCTCACACAATATATAATGGTACATGTCAATAATATCTCAACTCCAATTGGAGGACAATATAATGGTTTAATCATAATCGATACTCAATCATAATATAAAACTAAAGGAAGATAAAGGTACGATATGGAATAGATGAATGAGTCACAAAATCATAATACAATAAATCCAAGACTAATAGTCTAGGTATAACACAAATCTCGAATGATATATATATATATATATATATATATATATATATATATATATATATATATATATATATATAAGCCAATATCTAAAACTGAAGTATATACAATAGACTAATGGAAATCTAAGTCGTCTAAGTAGCTGGTACTAATCCTCTGTCGGCTCACTCTCTTGGGACCCGTAAAAGGTGGGACACATCTCTTCTAACCACTCATCTAGAAAATATATCATGTCATGATTGAAGCAAAGTACAACCCAATTACAGTTCCAATTAATTAATAATGACTTTAAATAAAAATAGAAAAAGTAATACAAGACAAGAAACAATGAAATAATATGTCATTGTATGGTGGAAGAAACAGATAAACTATAGTAATATCGTATAAACTGATCACGATGAAATAGAATAAAGACAATAAAATAGAATATGGGGAAGAACTATAACTATACTAAGTGTTTGAAATACTAGTTAGATATGTGATCGGCTTGGGTTGAACATTGTCTACTTAAACGTTGGATAAATATTATCTAACTTAAAAATTAAACATTGAACATTGTCTAGGCTTGATCACATATCTAGCTAATACTTTCCATGATATGTTCTGATGCAAGATAGTCAATAAACATTGTCTAATATTAAACATTGTCTAATGTTAAATATTGTCTAAACCATGCAAGAACACGAGAAACAATAGGATAATAAGTAACATCCCATGATTGAAGATCCATGTGTATACTAATACGCATACCAATGTGTCAGAAATCAAGTAATACATTTCAAAATAGTTACATTATAGTAATTATCAAATAATGAAAACTATAAAAGATTGTACTCGCCTGTGGTCCTGAGCAAGGTGTGAGAATCAATATCCAAACTGGAGTCAGAAGGTCCTAAATACGAAATAATAGTATTAATTAGTGAATAAAAAGGATATACATAATCAAATAACTAATGATGATATTTCTAGGCCATATCTAAGTCCATACTAGGTCAACCTTAGTCAAACTAGTCAAAACTAGGCCATACCTATATTTCTAGACCAATACTAGTTATCTAGTCAATACCTTATGGTAATGCTCAATACCTTAGCTAGAATCATAATTCACCTACCTCGTATGGTACATGTATTATGGCACCACATATTCTAACTTGGTGCAAAACTATCTATGATACTTAACATTGATACTTAAAACACATCAAGGATACTTACTTAATACATGACTCCTATGTACCATGATACCAATCTAATGACACCCCTCACTCATACACAACATACACTCCTTGCTTACCCCAACTTTGAATACCAATACTTCTTATCAGTCATTTATAGTCTCTCCTACAACTATATCTATTCCAAACACACACTCAAACTACTGTGTACTTATACCCCTTCACATCACTTAATACAAAACTCCTACAGTCCATGTGTACACTACCCGATACCAACCTCTTCACAGTGCTACAATCATTATTCATCAGATAGTGTATCATTTATACTGGTGCATGAATACATATACACAGATCTGTGCATTTGCATTGATACACTATGTTCATGCCTATCACTACCCAGATCAGTGTTCTGTTGCACACTCAAGCATGCACTGCTCCCGTTAGCACTTGAGTCTTGACACCACTACATATACAACTCAACTCCCCTCTTCAACCCTCAAGTTCGCTCCCTCACTGCTCTTCTAACAATACAACACATTACACACAACTCTCACACATACAGGCTCACCTCTCTTGCACTCAAAAACTCTACCCATTACTTGATACCAATTCTCAACACACACAAGAACAAGATATTCCCCATAACCTCAACTCTCTCGAGCAGTGATACTCTCCTAGCTTGTATGTATCAGGCAACCCCTTAGCTCCCTCACTCTCAACACACTTGTGCACAAGCCATACACTCACTTAGGAATACTCTCTGACCTGGGCATGTCTCTCACTCATGGATACTAGACATACCTCTGATACTTACTTAAGGACACAAATATACTAATACTTAACCTTCAAACCATACAATATTACACTACCCGATTATTGGGCCTCCCAGAAACTGTACAGACTCCAATCATTCCTCAAGCTTCCACCTAACCAACAACTAAACCTACAGTAAGCAGTCCCTTCAAACACGCCTACACATTGGCACACTTAAGTTGTTGTGCAACTGACCAAACACACCCGAGAATTCTCCACTATGTTGCGGCTCTAACTGCAGGAACTGGGTTCACACATACTCACTGGGTCATTCACATCTTGATATACATATACTACACTCTTGTCACAGACCATTCTATACCTTGAAAACTCATAGATACATAGGTCGATACACTAAGGTACACTTCCAATTGACACTCTCTCTCACTAGGACACATGTGCACAGATATATATAGCTCTGTGATAATCATTGGTATCAAAGCACAGACACTTCTATGATATACTCTACACTCTAGACACTATAACACTCAATCCACTATTGTTAATCAACATCCACTAACTAATGATATCTTTTGATACATACTTGAATCCCCTGATTTCATACCTACTATCACAGACAGTGCCTAAGCAATGTCCTCTACTAGCAGACCTTGTTTTCCTCTTGCAGGTCGAGGCATTGATGTCAACATGCAATGCAACACAACCCTTCCACAATATTCGACTGATACCAGAGTCTGAACACAAGTACACACTCCCACAAGCACACTAAAATACAGGGATACCTAACACAGATACTGGTGTGCTCTTATACTGTTTGCATCAAGTCTGAATACTTTTGCACACACCCACTCATCCAACTCCGATAGAACTCCAGACCTGACACTCTTCCTCTCCTCTTGAATACTTGTACCTCACTAGTGCACTAAGACACCGACACATACTCCTCCACACTAAAATCGACTAGCTTTGATATACTAGCAACCACCTACACTTGAACACAAATACCAAGAATACCCTACACTCACACATGCAGGTACTTATAGACCCAAACTCAAAGGTACTACCCATTAATACCTCACTTGGGCAACACAACCTATATATTTATATACAGTTATATATAATACACTATGATATCTAATAGCAATATATTTATCTATATAAACATATAAATATACTAATAGGCAATACACCAAACACATAGTGTGCGCTAGTATGATACGCTAGGATACGCTCATGATACTCACCCCAAACCTCTCCAAATCTAAACCAAAGCCTACCAACAAGTCCTAAATGATGTTTAAAGCCTAACCCAAGTGTTACCAAGCTATTCTAAGTGTCATGGCAAAATATGGCATGTGTGACACCCATGTCTAAAGGAAAACATCCAAAATTATTCCGTATCACAAAGTATTGCGATACAGCCTACTTGTATCTAATTGTGGACACGTAGCTAGCCTCACCATACTAATACAAACCTAATTTGGTCTACCAAATCTAATGATAAATACTTGGTGTTCCAATCTCATATTTTCCCTAAATTGGACACTAAACTCTATGTAAAAGTCACAATAGGGGTCAAAGGAAGCTCAAGCTTCTCCCTATGGGTAGTCCTAATATATGGGCGTATTCTAAATGTATAATTACTATAATTATAAGAAATTAAAAGGATTAATCTCAAAATTTACCTATTGGAAGATGAATTTCTAATACAAAGCCAAATGGACACAAGTGGACACCAACTTCAAGATCCAAAGCTTCTTCTCCAAGTTCTCTTGTCAACCTCTAGCTTCTAGTCTCCTTAAGTGGTGAGGATGAGTCAACTTAAGAGGAATAGGTGGTGGGTTTAGTAGAGGAATGAACTATTGGGAAAACCTGTAAAAACTTTTTGGAACAGAAATAGTATCTCTAAATCTCCAGCGCTTACCGACAACAGAAAGACAAACCAACGACGGAAAAGGACTCCTTCTCGGTCCCACCTCTATCTTCAACTAGAAAGCGGTTTCACGATTGCGCTTAATCAAAAATACAAAGGTCGTCTTATTTAAAACCCCAATTATGACATCTCTTCTCTCCCACTTCACACCTGGGAACGCACTGTTCTTATAGAGAGAAACGCGCTTTCCCATCTTCCTTCTTAACCCGAAACTAAACACAATTGGGAATAAAAGAGAGTGAAAGAAGGGAGAAAAGAGAACTAAGCCTAGGTATAGGGCCTGCCACTCTTTCCTCTCCTCCAAGCAATGTAAATAGTCTAATATACCCCTTGTGGGTTATCATGAAAAAAAGATTAGTTAGAAAACTTCTCTCCCTAATGATGGTTTTGTTTAATCTCTATTCAAATGAAAAGATTAACTAAAGTTGGGTCCAAAGTGGACTAGCCTAACCAATTATTTAAGTTGTCATGTTAAGTCTAGTTAAGTCCACTAAGGTCTTGTCTAATTAAAATAGTCTAACCTATTAACCCATAGCAATACTAGTTACAACTTATATATATGACATACACATTATATAAAAATAAAATATAATATAATATTCACAATAATACAATAATGACAAATATACCCCTATTCTAGAAATGTGGTAGGTAAAAGTCTATCCCCCTTAAAAAAATTTTGTCCACGAAATTTAAAGATGGTTGTATCTTCTCTAGGTCAAACCTCCAACCCGTCTAAAATCATACAAGCGTATAATTTAAAAGAATCACTAATTATGGTCATATGCATTATTATGGTCTCTGTCCATCATAGTATCGTAGTCTCTGTTAGGGTATTCTACTAACTATACTATAGCACAAAATAATCTATAAGGCACTAATGAAGCACAGAAAGCAACAGATGGAAAGGAAAGGAACAGAATGAACAAACGAACATGCTAACCCATCACCTGTAGCGTTGACCTCCTTGAACATTATCACAAATGCTCCGTCCTGCTAGGATGGATCCCTCCACGAGTGCTGAGCAATCTGTGGTGCCACAAGTGGCCTAACTTCACCCCTATGTTCTGGAACTGTACCACGATCTAGACCATATGGGTTGTTGGAACACTCCTTCACCTGATGATCATGAGAACCATAATACAAGCATAGTCTGAGCCTCTTCTGACAGTTCCTTCAATCATGCCCATGCCTCATATAATAGGCACAAGAAAATATATGTTGGGTCCGCCCTTGACCCTATTGCGGTGCTTGATGAACTGGCCTATGAAACTGATATATCTGCTGAGATGGTGCTCTGCCTGGCACAGAAAATTGATGATGCTGATATGCTCTCGGCTGCTTAAAATAGGGTCACTTAGCTGGACCATACTACTGCTAACTCCTCATGATACATCCCTCATCCTCTTGGACGTGAGCTCTAAGTCAACCTTCTCCCATTGCGCATCCATCAATATCTCCTCGAATATAGCAGTACGGTGACCCCTTGTGAGGGATTTTACCTCCCTGACCAAACCCTTCTAAAATTTTCTCGCTCTTCCTAGGGGATTCTGCCCCTCCACGAACATGCCTAATCTGCAGAACTCTGTGGCGTACTCATCCACAGTCATACTTCCTTGGACGAGATCCTAAAACTGGCTCCCCATTGCACTCAGAGCCACATCCAAACATAATATCTGTTTGAAGAGATTTTTAAAACCTCTCCAATTCAATCTAGGTACCGCGATCCTCGAATCCGTGGGAAACCATATCAGTGCTATGTCGAACATCTGGCTGCCAGCTGCCTCTATCCATAGGCTCTCCGAAATTTTAGCCAATTGCTCTTGATGTCCTCTATCTAGTCGTTTATGTACAAGATTCCCTCAGTGCCCTTAAATTCCTTGGGCTCCATTCTCTTAAAATCCATAATAGTGCCTGGCCTTGGCTTTGGATCGGGC
Organism: Iris macrosiphon; assembly: GCA_036927795.1. Classification (NCBI taxonomy): domain Eukaryota; kingdom Viridiplantae; phylum Streptophyta; class Magnoliopsida; order Asparagales; family Iridaceae; genus Iris; species Iris macrosiphon. Next base: position 64,888,457 of record JAYESA010000007.1, on the reverse strand, counting down.
TGGGGTAGAATAATCAGCGGCTGATTAAGCGCTACTCTCTCCACGGCTGCTAGCACAAACTGATGGGAGTTCTCTATTCATTGCCTTATCGCGTCTGAATGGCGGTGCTAAGCCTCCACCTGGGCCCTCTGGGACTCCATTATCTCTCAAAAAAGCACAAATATTTGAGCGACATCGACTGGTGCTGGGGGTGGTGGAAGCTCCCCGAAAACTGTGGGCACCGTCCTCTGAGCTGAAGGTTGAGCACCCCCAAAAGTTGTTGCTGAATTCCCTACCTGGACTGGTGAGGCGACCCTCTGGCCTGGAGGTGGAGAAGTAATTGTCCTCACTGAAGCAACTCCATAATGCTGTGACCTGGTCTTCGGCAGCATCCTGAATACAGATCAAACAAAGAATCAATAAGGAACAAATACGATATCATCAAAGGAGGACAACAATATTCAACGGAAGCAATATTCAGAATGAACAAGTTAGCAAGAATTAATTGATTGGAATTGTTTTCTAGTTGTGATTGGATATTCGCTCTCTCATCCTAGTATCTTATATCCTATCCTATCAAAGGCTCGCAGTAGTACAACTAAGCCGTCGCACTACCACGATATCGCACTACTGTGAAGCAACAACTATATGGGCCACCACAAAAGCGTGTCATAACCCTCACCCAGTATAGAAGCACGATTACATGGATACGTCTAGCATACGCCGCAGCATCAGCCGTAGAAGGCTGTCTAGGTCAACAATACTATCTAAACATCTCACACAATATATAATAGTACCTATCAATAATATATCAACTCCAATTTAAGGACAATGTAATGGTTTAATCATAATCGATACTCAATCATAATATAAAATTAAAGAAAGATAAATGCATAATATGGAATGGAAGAATGAGTCACAAAATCATAATACAATACATCTAAGAATAATAGTCTAGCTACAACACAAATCTTGAATGATATATATATATATATGCTAATGTCTAAAACTGAAATATATACAATAGACTAATGGAAATCTAAGTCACCTCAGTAGCTGGTACTAATCCTATGTCGGCTCACCCTCTTGTGTTCCATAAAAGGTGGGACATATTTCTTCTAACCACACATATAAAAAATATATTCAGTCAGGATTTGAGCGAAGTACAACCCAAAAGCAGATCCAATTAACTGATAATGACTATAAACAGAAATAGAGAAAGTAATATAAGATAAAAAATAATGAAACAATATGTCATAGTATGGTGGAAGAAACAGGTAAACTAGAGGAATATGGTATAAACTGATCACGATAAAATAGAATAAGGATAATAAAATAGAATATGATGAATAACTGTAACTATACTAAGTCTTTGAAATACTAGTTAGATATGTGATCGGCTCGGGTTGAACATTGTCTACTTAAACGTTGGATAAATACTGTCTAACTTAAATATTGAACATTGAATATTGTCTATGATTGATAACATATCTAGCTAACACTTCCCCTTTTCTCGACTAGCACAAAGGATCCAACCATGACATATTACGATGTAAGATACTCAATGAACATTGTCTTATATTAAACATTATCTAATATTAAACATTGTCTAAACCATGCGAGAATACGAGAAACAATATAACAATAAATAATATCTCATAACTGAAGATCTATTTGTATACTAATTTGTGTACCAATGTGTCAGAAATCAAGTAATACATTTCTAAATACTTGCATTATAGTAATTACTAAATAATAAAAACTATAAGAGAATGTACTCGTCTGTGGTCCTGAGCAAGGTGTGAGAATAAATATCTAAACTGGAGTTACAAGGTCCTAAATATGAAATAATAGTATTAATTAGTGAATAAAAAGGATATGCATAATCAACTAAACAATGATGATATTTCTAGGCCATGTCTAAGTCCATACTAGGTCAACCTTAGTCAAACTAGTTAAAACTAGGTCATACCTATATTTCTAGACCAATACTAGTTAATCTAGTCAATATCTCATGGTAATGCTTAATACCTTAGCTAGACTCATAATTCACCAACCTCGTATGGTATATGTACTATGGCACCACATACTCTAACTTGGTACAAAACCATCTATGATACTTAACATTGATACTTAGTACTCATCAAGGATACTCACTTAATACCTGACTCCTATGTACCATAATACCAATCTAATAGTACCCTACACTCATACACAACATATACTCCTTACTTACCCCAACTGTGAACACCAAAACTTCTTATCTGTCATTTACAGTCTCTCTTACAACTATATCTTTTCCAAACACACACTCAAACCACTGTGTACTTATACCCCTTCACATCACTTAATACAAAACTCCTACAGTCCCTGTGTACACTACCTGATACCAACCTCTTTACAGTGTTGCAGTCACCCTTCATCTGATACTCCCTCTGTCATACTGGTACATTAATACATATACATAGATCTGTGTATTTGCACTGATACACTGTGCTCATGCCACAGATACACTGTGCTCATGCCTAGCACTACCCAGATCAGTGTTCAGTTGCACACTGGAGCATGCACTGCTCCCCTTAGCACATCATCCTTGACACCACTACATACATAACTCAAATCCCCTCTTCAACCATCAAGTTCATTCCTTTACTGCTCTTCTAATAACATAACACATAACACACATCTCTCACACACACAGGCTCACCTTTCATGCACTCAAATACTTCATCCATTACCTTATACCAATTCTTAACACACACAAGCACAAGACACTCCCCACAACCTCTACTCTCTCGAGCAGTGATACTCCCCTTGCTTGTATGTATCAGGCAACCCCTTAGCTCCCTCACTATCACTACCACATTTTCTAGGAAAGGAGATTTTGGTTATTTTATAATTAATTAAATATTGTACATGTTGAATATTTAATTATTGTATTATCTATTTATTGTTAGATTTAATTTTGGATATGTGTTAGTGGATCCAACTAGTTTAGATTAGATCCATGGACCAATATTTAATTCAAGTTAGATTGAGCCCAATAAATAAGTCCATTCATTATGAGGATAACTTAATTAGTTAAACCAATTGGATTAGAACCTTCCTTCCTTAATTAATTCTTTTATGACAAGCCCCAAGGGATATTGTGGACTTTTCATAGTGACTTGGAGGAGGGGTTGGGCCGGCCACTTAGGGGGAGGAGAGAGACTCACTCTCTCTCTCTCTCTCCCTCTCTCTCTCTCTCTCTTCATTCATTCTTACCAATTCTAGATCTAGAATTTTTCTTATCCAAATTCCTTCATTCCTACACCAATCTCTACCCAAATTTCTTCTAAATTTTTTTCTCTACTCACCATTGGAGGCTATTGGAACAAGAAAGAATCAAGAATCAATAAGAAAGGGAAAGGAGCACAAGTTGAAGGCTCTTGACACTCAATTTAGAGATTTATATTAGGAATTCATCTTCCAATAGGTAAAATTCAATTTTCCTACTATAATTAGGCTCTAAATCTATAATTTAATTATTAGGAACCCTTCCATGTACTAAGGATAACCATTGGAAGAAAAATTAGGTTCATAGGAGGCCTATGGAGAAAGTTATGTGGTAGTTTATGTCAATTTTGGGGGAATTCTGAGATTGGCACATCAAGTATTTGTTAATAGGTCAATTAGAATAAATTGGCATGTATTTGGTTGTATGAGACTAGTATCATGTCCATAATTGGATACGTGTAGGCCGTATCACGATAATATAGCGATATAGATTGATTTGGAGATTTTCTTCCGATACGGGGATTTAGCATGTCACATTTTAACACGGGCACATAGGTGAGTAGCTAAAACTTTGTGTTGCTTCTAATTGTGATTCTAGACTTGCTCGTGTCCTTCGGGGTACATTTTGTGGTGTGATGGAGCTATATCGCAAGCGTATCATAGATTTAATGTGATACGAGTGCGGTGCACTCTACGTGTTTGATACTTTGCATTATAATTCAATTTATCTTGGTTATAGCTATTAGAGTATTATAATTATATTTGTTATATGATATAGATATATATAGTTATATGTATGTTTCTATTTCATTTTTGATGTGTTGGTGGTCATAGGGAGAGTAGGAAAGTCCATGTGCACTATTGTGTTGATATATATATATATATATATATATATATATATATATATATGTATGTGTATAAGTGAGTGTATGTGTATAGGTGTGTATGTGTGTTAAGGGGAGGTCAGATAAGCAGCAGAAGCAGTAAGCTGCAGCAGCAGTAGAAGCAGTAAGTTATAGCAGCAGAAGCAGTAAGCTGTAGTAGCAGCAAAAAGCAGCAACAGAAGCAGTAATAAGCAGCAAAAGCAGTAAGCTGCAGCAGCAGTAAGAAGAAGCAACAGAAGCAGTAATAAGCAGCAGAAGCAGTAAGCTGCAGCAGCAGCAGCAGCAAGAAGCAACAACATAAGCAGTAAGCTGCAGCAGCAGCAAGAAGCTGCAGTAGCAACAATAAGCAGCAGCAGCAAGAAGCAGCAGCAACAGCAAGAAGCAGAAGCAGTGGCAATAAGCAGTGGCAGCAACAGTGTGTAGCATAGTGTATTAGAGATTAGGTTGTATGTATAATATAAGTTACTTAATATTATTATTTATATGTATATATATATATATATATATATATATATATATATATATATATATATATATATATATATATATATATATATATATATATATATATATATATAACCACTAGCTAGCATAAGTATTAGTATTGGGTAATATTATTTCTAGTTTACCTTGAGTTACACCAAGGTAATAAGAGTTGAGATATCATGGGTATGGGTATTGAATATCAGATGGGTATGTTTGTTATGTTATTTGGTATAGTATTGTTATAAGTATAAGCGTATGTTAGTATATAGTGAGATATGAATGGTTAGTTAGTTAATATTAGATATTGGATTACCTTGTGACACCAAGGTAATGTCAAGATTTTGGGTTATACTCAAGAATTTGGGTTTGTGTATCAAGAGGAGTATGTAGGGGGTGTGATATCATATTTGGCTCAAAGCCAAGGTATCCACTTAGCATTGTTAGCTAGGAGTGCTTTATATTTTTTCATCTTGTATATATATTATAGTATTTTCATATCTAATAATTTTACGTTTCTTACGATAAGGTATTGTGTTGGGATCCTAGTATCCTAAATATAGCTAGTATAGCCTAGTTACATAGTGTATGAATCCAATATCCTAGAAATAGACCCATACCACCTAGAAATAGCTAGTTTGATCAAGTTTGACTAGTTTGACCAAGAGTTGACCTAGTTTGACTATTTTGACCTATAAATGGCTTTATGACCTAGAATTTGACTAGTTTAACTTATTTTTATTTTAAAACCTTGTATTGATGTAATATTCCATATTTAGGTCTCCGAGGCACCATTTAGGACATCTTTGATACTGTTCACCAGATTCCAGACAAGTACATTCTCTGATAGTTTCTCATTTATGATATCCTCTATGTCTCTTGTATTTAGTGTAGATATCCTTGACTTCTTGACACAATGGTTACACGGATTGATATATCTAGATCTCGTCATAAGATGTTATTCCTTGGTATTTATGGTGTATCGTGTGCAAGCCTTGTTCCTTATTCTTCTTGTACATGTACAGATATTGATTCTTTGAGAGACTAGCTACCTACCCAGTGAATCCTGTGTCATAACATACCATGGTTGGATCCACTATACCAGTCTGGGCAGGGAGTATTAATGTAGATATGTGATCATACCCTCCTTGTGCATGTCTTGTTCCCTAAATAGTGTTAATTATACACCGCACGTATGATTAACTAGGCCATAATCCTTGTGCAAGTTCCCAAGCCGATCACATGTTGAAGCTGGTACTCACTCACTTAGTAGTAGTATTTCTAGCTCATTTCTATGATGCCCATTCTTGTATTTAAATTCAATATTCCTATTGTGCATATCTCGTGTACCTGTATATTGCATCTTGTATATTTGCCCTATTTACTGTTATATAGTTTATACCATTCATTGGAACTGTTGTTAGAGATGTTCTTTGTTCCATTCCTGACTGGATATATTTTTCCTATACGATACTGAGGAGTGGTATCCCACCCACTATGGGCCTCAGGACGTAGTTGGCTTTGAACCAGAGACTTCGGCTTCGGAGGGTCTCGTCCCGGTTGAGACAGACGACCCAGTACCCGTAGCTCAGTAGATAGATTTATTTATACTGGATTTGTCTCCAGTATTTTATTATTAGTATTTCTTTATATGACTCATTGGATATTATTTTATGAGTTGTATTTGATTCTTCTATTATTTATATCATATTCGTGTGATTGTTCCATCTTATAGATCTGTGATTGAGTATTCATATTTTATTAGTGACATAAGTATATCTTGATTGCTATATAGATAGTTTATCCAAATAGCATTCTATCGCCAATGCTGCGGCATAGGCTAGGCATTGTTCACTACTCGTGCCCCGACATCGGATTCGGGTCATGACACATTTTTAGTGGTGACCCATGCAAGTCTTCGAGTTCACAATTAGTGCGATCGTAGTGGTGCTCTGATTTGAGTGCTATTACGAACCTATTTTAGGATATAGGATATAGGATATAGGCTATAGGCTGAGAATACTCAATCATATCTAGGAAAAACTCTATTGTTCATTTTAAATTGTTCTTCCTTGATATTGATATTGTTATTGATATTTGATATTTAACTTTCCTTCTTTGAATATATTACATCATGTGCCTTATTGATTCTTTATATTTGCTTTGCCTCAGGATTCTGCCTAAGACTCTATCACAGTAGAGGGGAGCAGTTTCTGAGAGATCTGTGACTTTTTGAGGGCCTCCACTAGTCACTTCTTCGGTGATTGGCATATCAGCTGCGTTCGGGGGTCTACCTCCAGCTCAGAGGACTATTTTGGCTGTGACTGAAGGACTTCCATCTCCACCTTCCGTGCTGACAGATGCGACTCAGGTGTTCGCATTATTTTGGCAAGATAATAGAGGCTCAGAAGGCCCAGTCAGAGGCTTACCAGAGGCAGACCGACGTGTTAAGGTAGGGTATTGAGAGTGCTCATTAGCTTGCCCTTGCTGTAGTAAAGTGAGGACCTCCATTCTAGCAGCAGGTTGCTCCGCAAGTTGCCGAGCTTCAGTCGGGTAATATGCAAGACTTTAAGAAGCTGGAACATTGGGTCTTCAAAGGGATCGAGGGAATCGTCTACGCTGATGATTGGCTCAAGGACATTGAACGTCTCATGAGGGTGTCTCCTCTTGCTGAGGATCTGAAGGTTGAGGCAGTAGGACTTTAGTTGTTCGACATTGCCCGCACTTGGTTCAGGAATGAGTCACTTCTTGTTGATGCAGGATAGCCTTGGGAGGTGTTCAAGGACCTCTTCAAGAGGAAGTTCTTTGCTCGAGCGGACAGATTGGACTTGGGGAGGCAATTTGAGGGCCTTACTCAGGGGAGCATGTCCGTGGAGGAGTATACCGCAGAGTTCGGTAGACTGAGCCAATTTATGGAGTATTTGGTGAGAGAGACAGAGGTTCGGACTATCCGCTTCTGCGAGGTTTGAACTAGGAAGTAAAGATCCTCATTTTGTCTTTCTATGAGACATATTCAGAGATACTTGCAGAAGCACGCAAGGTTGAGCGAGAGTTGGGCTTGAAACCCAAGAGAGACCGCGATTCTTTTCTCGGGGCTAGTAGCAGCGCAGTGACTGTTAAGCATCCTCTTTTTTAGTCCAGTCTATTTCAGCAGCTACAGTAGCATAAGATTACAGCTAGGGTACCGGTTCATCAGGCATGACATCAACAGCAGAGACAGTCACAGCAAGCTTTCTGCCACTACTGCAAGAAGCCTGGCCATATTTGGGAAGTTTGCAGAAAGTGGTTAGGAGTTTTTCTGTATTATGTTACCGAGGGGCATCAGTTGATGGATTATCCTTTCAACCCTCGTCGTACAGATCAGGAAGCAGCCCCAGCTCAGAGGATACAGGAGAGGCCACCTGCAGTACAGCCGAGGGGACTGCCACTTTCGATCAAGCAGCAGCGTTATGCCCAGCACCAGCATCAGGGAGGTGTACGTCAGGGACGAGCGTTTACTATGACGTTCAAGGAGGCCGAGCCCACCGGAGATGTTATCACAGGTTCTATTCTTCTTGATTCTATTCCAGCTTTAGCTTTGTTTAATGGTGGTGCTTCCCACAGTTATGTACCTGTTTCTTTTGCTCTGAAGCATCGTTTGGTAGCTGAGTCTTTGCTTAGGAGTTGCAAGATCATGACCGGGGGAGGCATTATCTTGGTTAGTGATATTTGCATAGATCGAAGAGTTACTCTGGATGGCCGAAAGCTGAGTACAAGTCTACTTGTACTGCTACTTCTAAGCTACGACATTGTACTCGGGATGGATTGGTTGAGTAGGCACCATGCTAGTATAGATTACAGAGGACGTAAATTTTGTTTAGCCCGCCGGGAGAACCAGAGTTTGAGTTTGCTAGAGGAGCTACAGAGCAGAGAGGAGGCATTATCTATGGAGCTATGGTGGAAGACAAGGAGTTGTCTCATCCTTTGATAGCAGGGTTCTTGGATATGTTTCCTGAGGAGTTGCTAGAATTGCCACCAGATCAAGATATTGAGTTCTATATAGACTTAGTACCAGGTGCAGAACCAATTTTATAGCATGTCTATAGAGTGAACAATAATGAGCTGGTCGAGCTGAAGAAGCTAGTGGATGAATTACAGGATAAGGGATTTATCAGATCCAGTTCTTCACCGTGGGGAGCCCCGGTATTGTTTATACCAAAGAAGGATAGATCGGTGCGCATGTACATCAATTACAGGATATTAAATAATCTCACAATCAAGAATAAATACTCGTTGCCACGGATTGATAACATGCTCGATCAGTTGAGTGGTGCCAAGGTGTTTTCCAAGATAGACTTGAGATCAGGTTACCACCAGGTGAAAGTGAAGCTGGAGGACATTCCGAAGACTGCTTTTATGACTCGGTATGGCCAGTATGAGTTCATGGTGATGTCGTTTGGTTTGACTAATGTTCCGGCAGTATTTATAAATTTAATGAACAAGGTGTTCCACCAGTACCTTGACAAGTTCGTGGTGGTGTTCATGGATGACATACTCATATACTCGAAGACACCAGAGGAGCACGACGAGCATTTGTGGATTGTGTTGGATGTGCTGAGGAAGGAGAAGTTGTATGGAAAGTTGTCAAAGTATGAGTTCTTCCTGGACAAGGTGGAGTTCTTAGGACATGTTGTGACTGGTGATAGAATTTTAGTAGATCCGAAGAAGATTGCAGCAGTAGAATCTTGGAAGACCCCAAATTCAGTGACAGAGATCAGAAGTTTCTTGGGTTTGGTAGGGTACTATAAAAAGTTTGTGCAAGATTTTTAATGATTGCTGAGTCGATGACTAGACTCACCAGTAAGAATGTAGAGTTTGTTTGGATAGAGGAGTGCCAGGTTGCTTTTGAGGAATTGAAGACGAGGTTGACGTCTGCTCCTATTTTGACGTTGCCATCAGGGTCAGGAGGTTTCACTATTTATAGTGATGCATGGGAAAAAGGGGTAGGTTGTGTTCTTCAGCAGAATAGGAAAGTTATTGCCTATGCATCCAAAAAATTGCGTCCTCATGAGAAGAACTATTCTACCCATGATTTGGAGTTAGCAGCAGTCATCTTTGCCTTGAAGTTATGAAAACATTATTTGTACGAAGAGCGTGTGGAGATCTTCACAGACCACAAAATCTTTAAGTATGTTTTCACTCAGAAAGAGTTGAACATGAGATAGCATCGGTGGCTGAAACTGATGAAAATTTTTGACATATCCTTGCAGTATCATCCGAAAAAAGCCAATGTAGTTACCGATCCCTTGAGCAGGTATCCGGTAGCTATTTTTTTTACCCAAGATCTGTATTTGTTGGAGGATCTGGAAAGCTTAGGCATTGAGGTGATAGTCCCTAGTTTTTCCATATAGATATGGGGGTTGCAGATACACTCAGAGTTGATGGATAGGATCAAGGTGGCCCAGTATAAGGATGTATCTCTAAGGAGCATCAAAGCTTAGATGAGAGCAGGATTGGAGGATGATTTCACCATTGCTGAGTATGGTTATTTACGGCATTATGCAAGATTATGTGTGCATAGTGGAGAGCTGCATGAGAAGGTATTGCTGGAAGAGCATCGCTCTCAGTATTCCATGCATCCAGGTGCCAACAAGATATATCGGGATATGCGAGAGAGTGTGTGGTGGTATGGCATAAAGAGGGAAGTGGCACAGTTTGTATCCAGATGCTTAGTGTGCCAGCAAGTAAAAGTCGAGGGACAGAGGCCAGGTGGTTTACTTCAGCCACTATCCATTCCAGAATGGAAGTGGGAGCACATTAATATAGTTTTTTTGTCCGGACTTTTACGATCTCCAGGAGGGAAAGACGTAATTTGGGTCATTGTTGACAGGTTGACCAAGTTAGCCCACTTTTTGCCTTTCAAGTGGGTTTGTCTATGGATAAGCTGGCAGAGATGTATTTGAGGCAGATCGTCAGGATACATGGGGTTTCCATTAGCATAGTCTCGGATCGGGATAGTCATTTCACTTCTTATTTCTGAAGGAGTTTGTAGGCGAGTTTGGGCACCCAGCTCAAGTTCAGTACTGCATATCACCCTAAAATGAATGGGCAGTCAGAGAGGACTATTCAGACTCTCATGGATATGATGTGCACCTGTGTACAAGATTTAAGGGGATCTTGGGAGGACCATCTCCATTTGGCAGAGTTTGCTTACAACAACAGCTACCAGACTAGTATAGAAATATCACCATTTGAGGCTCTATATGGTCAAAGATGTCGTACTCCCTTGTCATTGGACGATGTTGGAGAGAGAGCTTTGCTAGGGCCAAAGATGGTTGTGGATGCAGCGGAGAAGGTTAAGTTGATCAGAGACAGACTTCGAGTGGCGCAGGACAGACAGCGGCATTGGGCCGATAGCCACCGGAGACCTTTGGTGTTTGAGGTATAGTTTTAGATTTTTGTTTTGTGTTGATGTTGGTTGTTGTTATAGATTAAATTCTTAAGGTTGTGTTTTGTTCTAGGTTGGTGGTCTGGTATTTCTGAAGATTTCTTTGACACGAGACATGATTTATTTCGGTATAGACGGGAAGCTTAGTCCGCGATTCATCGGACCTTTCAGTATTCTCGAGAGGGTCAGTGCAGTTGCTTACAGACTAGACTTGCCACCCGCATTGGAGGTAGTATACAACGTATTTTATGTGTCATAGTTGAGATGATACGTGGTAGATCCTAGTCACGTATTGGATCACTCGGAGATAGAGGTGGGCCTTACACTTAGCTAAACAGAGCAGCCAGTTAAGATTCTGGATCAGAGAGAGAAGGTGCTGAGGAACCACATCATTCTCTTATTACGCATCGTATGGAGGCATCACTCTCTGGGTTAGTCTACCTGGGAAAGAGAGGATAAAATACGAGAGCGTTACCCATATTTATTTGTACCTTGAGGTATGTTCTTTCCTGATTCTGTTTTGTTTTATTTTCTGAGGGTAGTTCCGTCTTTGAATTTTGAGGACGAAATTATTTTAAGGGGGGTAGACTTGTCACTACCACATTTTTTAGGAAAGGATATTTTGGTCATTTTATAATTAATTAAATATTGTACATGTTGATTATTTATTTATTGTATTATCTATTTATAGATTAGATCCATGGACTAATATTTAATTCAAGTTAGATTGAGCCCAACAACCAAGCCCACTCATTAGGAGAATGACTTAATTAGTTAAACCAATTGGATTAGAACCTTTCTTCCTTAATTAATTCCTTTATGACAAGCCCCAAGGGGTATTATGGACTTTTGATAATGACTTGGAGGAGGGGTTGGGCCGACCACTTAGGGGGAGGAGAGAGACTCTCTCTTCATTTATTCTTTCTAATTCTAGATCTAGAATTCTTCTCATCCAAATTTCTTCATTCCTATACCAATCACTACCCAAATTCCTTCCAAATTCCTTCTTTAATCATTATTGGTGGCTATTAGAACAAGGAGGAGGCAAGGATCTACAAGGAGAAGGAAGGAGCACAAGTTGAAGGCTCTTGACACTCAATTTGGAGATTTGCATTAGGAATCCATCTTCCAATAGGTATAATTTAGTTTTACCTCTCTAATTAGACTCTAAATCTATAATTTAATCATTAGAAACCCTCCTATATACTAAGGCTACCTATAGGAAGTGGAATTAGGTTCATAGGAGGCCTATGGAGAAAATTATGTGGTATTTTGTGTCATTTTTGGGGGAATTCCGAGATTGGCACATCATGTGTTTGTTAATAGGTAAATTGGACCAAATTGACATATGTTTGGTTGTGTGAGACTAGTGTCGTGTCCACAATTGGATACATATAGGCTGTATTACGATAATTTGGCGATACATGTTGATTTGGGGGTTTTCTTCTGACACGGGGGTTTAAGCATGTCACATTTTGACACTGGCACGTAGGTGAGTAACTAACACTTTGTATTGCTTCTAATTGTGATTTTAGACTTGCTCATGTCCTTCGGGATACGTTTGGTGGTGTGGTGGAGTCGTATCGCAAGCGTATCATAGATTGAGTGTGATATGGGTGCGGTGCACTCCACGTGTTTCATACTTTACATTATAATTCAATTTACCTTGGATATAGCTATTAGAGTATTATAATTATAGTTGTTATATGATATATATATATATATATTTTTTATTTGTGATGTGTTGGTGGTCATAGGGAGAATAGTAAAGTTCATGTGCACTATTGTGTTGATATATATATATATATATATATATATATATATATATATATATATATATATATATGTGTGTGTGTGTGTGTGTGTGTGTGTATAAGTGTATGTGTATAGGTGTGTATATGTGCTAGGGGGAGGTCGGATAAGCAGCAGAAGCAGTAAGCTGTAGCAGCCGTATGAAGCAGCATCAGAAGCAGTAATAAGAAGCAGAAGCTGTAAGCTGCTGCAGAAGCAGAAATAGTAAGTTGCAGTAGCAGCAAGAAGCTACAATAGAAGCAGTAAGCTGCAGCAGCAGTAAGAACCTACAACAACAATAATAAGCAGCAGCAGCAAGAAACAACAGCAGAAGCAGAAGCAGCGACAATAAGCAGCTGCAGCATCAATAGTGTGTAGCACAGTGTATTTGAGATTAGGTTGTATGTATAAGCTAAGTTGGTTAATATTGTTAGTTAGATATGTATATATGAGTTAGTATATATATATATATATATATATATATATAAAGGTATATATATAGAAGCACTAGCTAGCATAAGTATTAGTATTGGTTAATATTATTTCTAGTTTACCTTGAGTTACACCAAGGTAATAAGAGTTGAGATATCCTGGGTATGGATTTTAAATATCAGATGGGTATGTTAGTTATGTTAGTTGGTATAGTATTGTTATAAGTATAAGCATATGTTAGTGTATAGTGAGATATGAATGATTAGTTAGTTAATGTTAGATATTGGATTACCTTGTGACACCAAGGTAATGTCAAGATTTTGGGTTATACTCAAGGTTTTGGGTTTTTGTATCAAGAGGGGTGCGTAGGTGGTGTGATACCGTATTTGGCTCAAAGCCAAGATATCCACTTCGCATTAGTTAGTTAGGAGTGCTTTATATTTTTTTCATCTTGTATATATATTATGGTATTTTCATATCTAATAATTTTATGTTTCTTATGATACGGTATTGTGTTGGGATCCTAGTATCCTAAATATAGCTAGTATGCCTAGTTACATAGTGTATTGACCCAATATCCTAGAGATGGTCATACCACTTAGAAATAGCTAGTTTGACCAAGTTTGACTAGTTTGACCAAAGTTGACCTAGGTTGACTGTTTTGACCTATAAATGGCTTTATGACATAGAATTTCACTAATTTAACTTATTTTTATTCCAAAACCTTGTATTGATATAGTATTCCATATTTAGGTCTCCGAGGCACCGATCCGGACATCTTTGATACTGTTTACCAAATTTTTGGCAAGTACATTCTCTGATAGTTTCTTATTTATGATATCCTCTATGTCTCTTATATTTAGTATAGATATCCTTGACTTCTTGAAACGATGGTTACACAGATTGGTATATCCGGATCTCGTCATGAGATGTTATTCCTTGGTATTTATGGTGTATCTTGTACAAGCCTTGTTACTTGTTCTTCTTGTACATGTACAGACATTGATTCTTGGGGAGACTAGCTACCTACCCAGTGAATCTCGTATCATAACATACCATGGTTGGATACACTATACTAGTCGGACATAGGGTGTTAATGTAGATATATGATCATACCCTCCTTGTGCATGTCTTATTCCTTGAATAGTGTTAATCATACACCGCACGTATGATTAACCATGACATAATCCTTGTGTAAGTTTCCAAGCTGATCATATGTTGAAGCTGGTACTCACTCACTTAGTAGTAGTATTTCTTGCTCATTTCTATGATGCTCATTCTTCTATTTAATTTTAGTATTCCTATTATGCATATCTCTTCTACCTGTATATTGCATCTTGTATATTCGCTCTATTTACTGTTACATAGTTTATATCATTCATTGGAAGTGTTGTTAGAGATGTACTTTGCTCCTTTCCTGACTGAATTTCTCTCCAGAATTTTGTTCTTAGTACTGGATTTATCTCCAGCCTTTTGTTATTAGTTTTTCTTTATATGACTCATTGGATATTATTTTATGAGTTGTATTTGACTCTTCTATTTTTATATCATATTCGTGTGATTGTTCCATCTTATAGATCTATGATTGAGTATTAATATTTTATTAGTGGCATTAGTATATCTTGATTGCTAGATAGATAGTTTACCCAAACAGTGTTTTACTATCGATGTTGCTGCATAGGCTGGGCATTGTTCACTACTCATGCCCCTACACCGGGTGCGGGTCTTGACACTCACAATCAACACACTTGTACACAAGCCATACACTCACTTAGGAATACTCGCTTACCTAGGCATGTATCTCACTCATAGAAACTAGACATGCCACTAATACTTACTCAAGGACACTAATATACTATCACTTAACCTTCGTACCACATAATACTATATTACTCAATCTTTGGGCCTTCCAAAAATTGTACAAACTCTAATTAGTCCTCAAGCTTCCACCTAACCAACTACTAAACCTATAGCAGGAAGTCCCTTCAAACACCCCTGCACACTGGCACACTTATGTTGCTATACAACTAACCAAAGACACCTAAGAATTCCCTACCATGCTGCTGCTCTAACTGCAGGAACTGGGTTCACACATACTCACTGGGTTATTGACATATTAATACACATGCACTACACTCTTGGCACAGACCATTCTATACCTTGAACACTCATAGATACATAGGTCGATACACTAAGGTAAACTTCCAATTGACAATCTCCCTCACTAGGACACATGTACACAGATATATATAGCGCTCTGATAATCATTGGTATCAAAGCACAAACACTTTTATGATACACTCTACATTCTAGACACTATAACACTCAATGCCCAGTTGTTAATCATTATCTACTAACTAATGACATCTTTTGATATATGCTTGAATCCCCTGATACCACACCTACTATCACAGACAGTGCATAAACCATGTCCTCCACTAGCAGTCCATGTTTTCCTCTTGTAGGCACAGGCATTGCTGCCAACATGTAATACAACACACCCCTTCCAAAATATTCAACTGATACCCGAGCCTGAACACAAGTTCACAGTCCCATAAGCACTCTAAAACACAGGTTACTTAACACAGACATTTGTGTGCTCTTATACTGTCTGCACCAAGTCTGAATACTTATGCACACACCCACTCATCTGACTCCTTTAGAACACCAGACCTGACACTCCTCCTCTCCTCTTGAACACTTATAACTTAATGATGCACTAAGACACCTACACACACTAATCCACACTAAAACCAACTAGCCTTTAATACACTACCAACCACCTGCACCTGAACACAAACACTAAGAATTCTCTACACTCATACATGCAGGTACTAACAGACCCAAACTCAAAGGTAGTACCAATTAATACCTCACCTAGGCAACACAACCTATATATTTATATACAAATATATATAATATACTATGATATTTAATAGCAATATATTTATCTATATACACATATACATATATATATACATATACTAATAAGCAATATATCAAACACATGGTGTGCACTAGTGTGATACGCTAGGATACACTCATGATAATCACCCCAAACCTCTCCAAACCTAAAACAAAGCCTACCAACAAGTCCTAAATAATATTTAAATTCCAACCCAAGTATTACCAAGCTATTCTATGTGTCATGGCAAATTAAGGCATGTGTGACACTCATGTCGAAGGAAAAAACCCCAAAATTATCTCGTATCACAAAGTATTGCGATATGGCATACTCATATCCAATTGTGGACACGTAGCCAGTCTCACCACACTAATACAAACCTAATTTGGTCTACCAAATCTAATGACAAACACTTGGTATTCCAATCTTAGATTCCCCTAAATTGGGCACCAAACTCTATGTAAAATTCATAATAGGAGTCAAAGGAAGCTCAAGCTTCTCCCTATGGGTAGCTCTAATGCATTGGTGTATTCCAATTGTCTAATTACTATAATTAGAAGAAATTTAAAGAATTAATCTAAGAATTTACCTATTGGGAGATGGATTCCCAATACAAAGCCAAATGGACACAAGTGGACACCAACTTCTAGATCCGAAGCTTCTTCTCCAAGTGCTCTTGCCAACCTCTAGCATCTAGTCTCCTTAGGTAGTGAGGATGAGTCAATTTGAGAGGTATATATGGTATTTTTTTTGGAGGGATGAACTATTGGGGAAGAACACCTAATTGGGAATAAAAGAGAGTAAAAGAAGGAAGGAGAGAGAGAGAACCAAGCTTAGGTATAGGGCCAGCTACCATTTTCTCTCCTCCAAGCAATGTAAATAGTTCAATATACCCCTTGTGGGATTTCATGAAGAAAATATTAGTTAGGAAGCTTCTCACCATAATGATGGTTTATTCTAATCTCTATTCTAATAAAAAGGTTAACTTAAGTTGGGTCCAAAGTGGACTAGCCTAACCAATTATTTAAGTTGTCATGTCAAGTCTAGTTAAGTTCACTAAGGTCTTGTCTAATTAAAATAGTCTAACCTATTAACCAATAATAATACTAGTTACAACTTATATATAACATACACATTATATAAAAATATAATATAATACAATATTCATAATAATATAATAATAACAAATATACCCCCATTCTGGATATGTGGTAGTTCCACAACTGTACAGAACTAACACAGAATATACACCCACAAGCACCCCAAGACTCAACTGCTACCTCAATCATCACACATATACACACTAAAACTTAACACACTAAATAATTACACTTCATGTACATTTTCAAGCTGCTGATGCCCTTAAACATAGCATCACAGTATTGCTGCCACTAATCTAATCTCCACATCTAGGCCGACTCCCAACTGATACCTGAACACACAGGTAAGGCTGAAGTTAGCCCCTCCCCCACTGTTAAACTTAACCCACATCATACACCAAGGACACAATCAGCTAATACCTAACCATATATATATACATATATGCACTACATAAATCATAACCCCCTAAATAGGCTAATACTCAAGCTAAATGCATGGCAACAAACACTTGGTGTGCATCAAGCCCATATGGATAGCACACATTGATACTCATGTGATACTCACTCAAATCACTCCTAAACAAAACCAAATTATCATGACACATCTAAAATACCAATAAGCAATATAAAATAATGAGGAATGACCCATTAGGTATTTCATCAAACACTTGGTGTGCCACCTCAGAGTTTTTTCTAAATGGACATAAAACTCTATGTAACTTTCTCCATAGGCCTCATATGGACCTAGTTATTCTTTCTATGGGTAGTCTTAACCCAAGGGAGGGATACTATAGGTTTATTACACCATTCTATAGTTTAAATGACAAAGGGAATAAGATTTTACCTATAGGAAAATGGATTCCCAATGTGGTTCCTTCAAATGAGCACAAGTGTGAGGAATGGACACCAATCTCTAGCAAAACTCCTCTTCCTCAAGTCTCTTGCAACCTTCAAGTGTATAGCTTTCCTTGGAGATAAAATAAGAGAAATTAGGATTGATTTGGAGAAATTTGGTGGAGGAATGAATACTTGGGGAAGAACTCAACTTAGGGTTTTCTTCATGAACAAATAATGTAGAAGAGGGGGCTCCCTTTTCCTATATAGGACCGGCCACTCTAGGGTTAGTACAATCTTGGTTAAAATATATAAAATGCCCTCCAAGGTTTGTCATGAACAGTTTAACTAATAAGAGAGTTTAACTAATGAAGGTTATATTTAATGAATGAGATAACCTATTAATTCTCTCTACTTTAACTAGTTAACCAAGACTAATTAAATGGGTTACACTATAGGTCATGACAAGTCTAGTTAGGTTCAAGTCTAGTTGGGTTCATTAGCAATTAGTCTAACTAAGGGCTAATCATGCACCATCCTCTATATTAAATATTTATATATATATAACTATACCAATTATTATTAAATAAGGGTATATAAATAAATAATAATACCAAAATGATATAAATACTCCTATCATGAAAAGTGATGGTTATATAACGTAATGCGATTCAACGTGTTCCAAGCGTTACAAAGATTCAAATAACATGCTTAGAGATTGAGACGACCGATTATAACATATTTACTTAGTGATGCGATTGAGTATAACATGCTTGCCTGCTTAAGTGAATTCAATACCTATATGCGAATATGCTTTCATAACTGAAATATTTACATGCGAAACATGCTTTAC
Source organism: Iris macrosiphon (assembly GCA_036927795.1). Lineage (NCBI taxonomy): Eukaryota > Viridiplantae > Streptophyta > Magnoliopsida > Asparagales > Iridaceae > Iris > Iris macrosiphon. The sequence continues at coordinate 64,869,493 of JAYESA010000007.1, read as the reverse complement.
TGCTTTCGATGCATGGCTCAATGAACTAAATTTTATCTAAGTTCTAATAGAAATATCACTACAAATCTGTATGCTTGCCATGATCACTTATTGTCGGTTTAGGCGAGTGGGTTATCCTGCTCACCAGTACAAGTTGTGTACTGAACCACATTTGTGGGCACCCTCTTTCAAGTGCTCAGGTACGAGGCCTTAGCTTGGATATACGACAACGTGATGTATAGAATAGTAAAAATTCTTTATAAGCAAGATAGATCAACGAGTGTTGTAAGCCAACTTGGCATATTCAATGGGAATATTTAAGCCTTTCTAACTGTTGCAATTATCAACAAAGAGCTTTGCTTTGCATACTGTGAATGTTTTATATTGACTCTATAAATATTTCGTTGTGACTCAGTATTTTCTATAAAAACCATATGTTTTATCTTCTTGCCTTGTGCATTACACAACCTAGGCACACACGGCATCATACTCGGGGGACGATTATCGACTTTATGGAGTCAGGGCATGACAAAGTGGTATCAGAGCGCCTGATTAACTTCCTTGGATAATCGTTCATTTTATCACAAATTTAAAGTTGCTTTCGTGTATCGAACAACTCTTGACTCTACTTGATTCTACACTGGATGTTTCATACAATAAGTCTATATAAACTTAAATTATTGTACGTGTTTGCTGCATTTAATCTTTATCGATCATAATACCGAGTAACACTATTCAGCGTTGTTGTATAATGTGCGATAAGCCGATTCGAGCGATGTTTATTGAATAATGTGTAATAGTGGATCTCTTGAATGATAGTATATATGGGGTAATATCGAAACGATAACAAACAGGTTGAACGATTTGAGTAAAGGCTTAAAATTTTATGAAGGAAATATTACATGAGATAAAACGGACAGGATCAACAGAAATAGTAAGTGATGGTGTATGTTGGTAGGTAGTGTATGCGTGTTTCAGAATTTTGAAATATACTATCAGATTTAGGTAGCATTCCATAAAACTTGTCAGAATTGGTTTGGATTTGGAATAAGAAATAGAATGGTTCTTAGTAACTGTCTATCATTGATGATCCATAATTATCTAGCGTAGCTTCGGGACAGATGACCCTAGAGACCTGACCACCGAATCAAAGTAATTATCGAAGACCCATAAGATGACTTGATTGATGACACATAAGAGATTGTGTCTAAGATAAATATTGAGTGGTGCATGTTGAAGATAAGTCTAGGCGATCGAATATAAAATTTTAAATTTGATAGAATAATCTTCGGCTGAATGAAAAAGATTAGGATTTTAATGGTTAGTAATTTTGTACTCGATAGAGTATGTACCTTAGATGTGCCGGGTGAAACGTTGGTGTCGGATAGAGTGATGTCTTTGAGCATCGTCAGTTTTATAGCGAGAACCGAAGGATAGTTACCGTTGGTTATCGATTCGATCAAAGATAGCGATATATATTTGGTGTGATTGCATATTGGAGAAATTTTGAGAAATGAGAGAGACGAAAATGGTCGATTTAAGTTAGTCCTTTGCCTCAGAAAGACTTAGTACATTGTCTAGGTAAGTCGCATAGCGGGGGTGAACCTAGACATTGATGCGTCGGTAGTTCAAAATGGATGATCGTCGCTTCAACCCTTTTTCTATTTATGACTAAAAAAAGCACTCATAAGTCGCCCCCATTCCTATTCTGCTTTGCTTGCCTTTGTTCAAAATTTCTTCGTTCGTACCGAACCGCTTGCGAGTGATAGTTTGACTCGAGGCAGATGGCTCTTGCATATGTTGGACTTAGTCCATATCAAGTAAGACTACAAAAATAGTCCGACAAGAGGTGGGTAACAGTTGGAAGGGAGGCGTTGCGAAAAACTAGTTGCATTCGTATGCGCAAAGGGATTTATGTAACACATACGGCAAAATATTAATGCGAAATATTTGAGGAACAAGACAGTATTGTAGAGACTCATTGTGTTTGGATTACGTAACGACTCGATGCAATGCGCAAGTCAAATTTGTCAGCACGAAACATATCAAGATGGAAGGCTATTATAAATCAGAGATTCATGACAGAGAATCAGGTGTTCATAAAATAATGCGCATACAATGGGTTACAAGAAATAATGCTAGAATCAGTTCATTCGAAGAAATGAAACTGTTGGTATTTTGGACACAAAGTCGCACCTGCAACTTGTCCGACTTCGCTATCACTAAGCTTGGCTGAATGCATATATTTTGGGGACGCCTAAAATATGTGTACGAACCCAAACTAAAGGATATGCTGAACTCGTATTGAGTTGTAGAAAAGCGATATGGAGTTAAAGAATTTGTGTGAACGTCGCACATAAAATAGAGATAGTAAATTTTAGGCAGTATTTGAAACCAAGGTTAAGTATTATCAAAAAGGAACGAGCATTGGTGGCTCGGGGACAAACCTTATTTTGAGTGGTATATTATGTAATGCCCAACTTCGTATGATGCGTTACACTGAGTCAGATTAAAACAAGATATTTGGGTCGGTTGCATAACATAAGTCAGAATAGAAAAGAGACATTGAGTTGCTTTCATTACGATAAGACAAATTCTAAAATAATATTGATTTGGGTTTTAGTTTCATTTATAGGCTTTATGTTAAGCTTTCTGAGGTTCGATTTATCGCCTCGATGCGAATAGATGTACAGAGTCATAAAACGTGCAAGGAAATTAGAGGATTAATTTAGAGCAGTGTAGAGATAGTGGGACTTAAGAGATTGTACAGTCTTCCTTAAATCTGCTCGGGTCGAATGATTAAGAAGCGCAGCTTGCTCGCATGGTTATACCAGTTAAGTAAATCGTTCTTCACATCAAACCACAGAAATTGGGGATAGGCTGTATCAACTCAGGTGGAGCGATATGATGTGTCAACTCGATAGAAAGACTAAGCAGATAAGTAAAGATAGGCGGGCCCTGACCCTTCTCCACTAATCCATTATGCTTAATAAAATACACAGTTGCATGCTAGCGATAACATCGATTCAACTAACGAGGCTCAAAGAAACACAAGTTGTAACATATATTGAACACTAAGATAAAACATTGAAACAAAGTATATTGAGGCGTGTGTTAAGTACACGAGCATCGAACGAGAGATGGAAACGTCCATCCATGCATGAATATTATAAGAATACATCATCAAGCCAAGCGTACAGTTGCGGTTCAAAATTATGCAACTGTGGCAGATAGAGAATGGTGCCACGAAACTATTGATTAGGGATGGGCACCATGGAATACTTTGTCGAGAAGTGGCACGACGACTCGGTACCTCGGGGCCTTTGGGTCTAAGAGAAATACGATATCGAAAAGGGCATTGTGCCTCAAAATATTTGGTGACTACGAGTTGCTCGTGTGGAACAATAATTTTGTGGACGAAAGAGAAAAGATGCGGGGATTTAGTAGGGAGAGTTAGACATGTTCCTCGACCGTACTTACCATGGAAGAGATGTTGGAAATATAGTGGGGCGAGTTGAACTTGTTCTTTGATCGTACTTACAAGTTGGAAACGTGGCATAAGTTCATAAATGATACTGCTTAATTCTGCTCCATTTCATTCATTTACGTCATAAATAATAATTCACACATTTGCATGTTCATGGACAACCTGTGCATAAGGTTTAATGTTTCCTGGATCGGCATCTGGTCACATCGGAACTGAGTCTACCTAGGGGAAATAAAGGAGCCGCTATTGAGCGGGGCATTGTAATGACCTCCTGAGGGCTTATAACTCGACTGAGAGATCATTATTGTAATGCCATGAATAAGTCCTTCATGATTTCAGTAATATCACCAATTTTCACAACCCGCACCCTGTAAAGGGGCACGAGTACGTGGGTACGTCCAGCCTACGTAGCAGCATCGGCGTAGAACGCTGTCTAGGTCAACTAACTATCAATCTCACACAGTAATATATATCATGTCAATGATATCTCAAATCTAAGAAGAGAAAAATATGATAATAATAATAATAAATAGTTAATCAGAAATCTAAAGCATGATAAGATATCAAAGAAGTCTAACATAATTATAAAGTCTAAACAACAACAACATCCAATAAAACAATAATATCCAAGTCGAAAATATAAGTCGAAAATAAATCTGGTACTAATAATGCTAAATGAAATCTAACTAGGATAACTAGTGATTCCGGATAGGCCTTCCAGAAATTACTTCTGAGCTACTGGGTCCAAGTCTGCACCATCATCCTCTTGTGGTCTGTAATATGTGAGACACAAGTCCTCTAAGAGATTATCTGAAAAATGTTATCCAATCAGGATTTGAGCGAAGTACAATCCAATAGCAGTTCTAATTAATTGATAAAGACTATAAAATATTTATAGTAAGTAATACATGATGAGCAGGGAAAGAAAATAAATCTAGGAATAAAATATAGCAACAACAAAAGATCAATAAAAAGTAAATATGACGAACAAGAGAGTATGGCAATAGAGATAGTAAATAATGAGAGCTACAGCTAAGACAGATATGATGTGTGTCTAGCAAATATAATTTGAAGCCAGCAAGAAAGCACTAGACTAGTATATTTTGAAATACCACTTTTGACATGTAAATGGTTAGGGATAATATGGCTCATCGCACGTGAGGTGTGCGACAGCTATCTTTCCAGATTAGACCAGTAGGGGTAGTTCCAGATTTTAGAAATATTTACATGTCTACTAATATATTTCCCCGCCCGAGTAGTATAAATGAATCCAAGTCCCGACAGGCAAATCAAGTACGGGGCTAGCCAGATAAAAGTAAGTGTCACCCTCACTTTTTCAACTAAGGATAGTTTGATAATTTGGCCTAGTTATTTAATTTTAGGAATATAATATTATTATTATTGTGCAATAAATATTTATTTGATGATGTAGTAGTTATTTATTTATTAGAGTGTTATGTATTTATTTAGATACTTGTAGTACTTATTTCTAATAGTAGGCCATCCTATTATTTGGACTTGACAATTGTAAGCCCAATTAGACTTGTCATGACAACTAGTGAGCCAAACTTGAACCCAAGCCCATTAGCCTTTATCACTTATTAATTAGGGAGAATTAGGCTAATTAGAATTAATTAGAGACCTTTCAATATTATCCAACTTTAATCCTATTCATAATTGGATGGAAAGGGGTGTATTGGACATTGTCACTTACTTGGAGAAGGGGAGAGGGGGGTCGGCCACCATAAGAGGGGCTCTCTTCTCTCTCTTCTCTCTCTTTATTTTTTTTAGATTCAAAATTCTAGATCCCCAATTCTCCATCATTCTCTCCATTGATTTTTTACTCAATTCACCTCTATTTCTCTCTTATTTTATCCCTCAAGAAGCATTTGCAGCTTGGAGGAGTAAGGAGCACAAGGAGGAGGAACTTTGGTGGAGAAATTATGTCCGGGTCGTGCCCATTGCATTTTTCATTGGGAATCCATCTCCCAATTGGAAAACTCTAAATTTTCTCTCATTGTAGCTTCTAAATCATGCATTTGACTCTTAGGAATCACCCCATGGAATAGGGCTACCATTAGGAACAAATTTTAGTTGATTTGGTTGAGTATTGTGGTTTCTACATAGGTTTTTATATGTATTTTGGGAAAATTTTGAGATTGACACATCAAGTGTATGTTATGACATTAATTTAGTCATATTAGACTTAGATCAGGGTTGGGATGCTAGATACGTGTTCATAATTGGATACATGTAGGTCGTATCATGGTATCTTGAGATACGGTGTGATACAGAATCCTATTTGGTATGTTTTGTATAAATAGCTTTCATTTTTTTATAGCAAGTTCTAATAGTTGTATTATAGTATAATTGGCTTGAGGGAATAGTTGATTTGGTGTATTGGTGCAAATTGATTCCAAATTAATAGAGTATCATAAGCATGTTACTTATTACATATATAGTGTTTGATATTTTGCTCTATAGTATGTATGTGTGTGTATTGCAAACATGTGTATATTGATAGAGCTATACTATATATATATTGCGTTGATGTGGGGATTGTGTGCTGATGGGTCTAGTTTTGGGGTAGAGAGTCGAGCTAAGGAGCAGGAGTTTTAGCAGCAACATCAGCTTGCAGGAGCAGCAGCAGGAGCTACTTTAGGCAGCAAGAAATGTGAAGGGGGGTCGGGTATTTGAGAGTGGTATTGCTTTGTGTTGTGTTTTAGGTATGAGTAAGGGGCAGTAGCAATTATTTGGTTTAGTTTTAAGTATCAGTATGATACTTAGTTGTAAATGTGAAGAGAGTAGAGTGATCAAGTGTATTAGTTGTAGAGTTGAGGGTGGTACAGTGTGTATACAGGAGAAGGCAGTAGCAAAACAACTGGAAGGGTCATTAGCTGAGTATCAAAGCAACAGCAGTAACACTAGTGTGGGTAACTGCATTTGGTATGGGGTGTGCTCGATTAGGTCATTTGAGGGAAGGAAAAAGAGACAAGGAGATGCAGTGCAGTTCACTGCAATTGCAGTGAGGAATGATTGTTGGGTAATATATGTGAGTATAAGTGTTGTAGGGATTTGATTGATAAATAAAATCAATGTGATATATGTGTTCAGGTATGAGTATCACATATGTGTAGGTGCAGCAGTAGTTGTTAGATCAAAGGCAAGAAGTGCACCTCAAGTGAACCTTAATGAGGGTTAGCAAGTATCAATAGGGTATCAAAGATAGGAGATGATGAGAAGAACTCCTAGTGAAGGTTACCTGCAGGTTCCAGGTTAGGAAGATGTAGTACTAACTTGTAACAAGCTTGTTAGCTAATATTAAGTCAATTGGTATGTTAGTATCAATTAGAAAGTTAGCTAATTAGAGTTTTAGTTGTAGTCGAGTTGCTGTGGATTCTTGATCAAGTGTGTGAGAGAGATTTCAGTAATACCTGAACACAGTCAACTATCAGGTGTTATCAGGAAGGATTGGTTGTTAGTTGCTTGATTAGTTGGTTAAATGAGAGTTATTTGTGTGTCAGTGGTTGAACATCCAGTTGTGGGTATGGCTCGAGCATGAAGGGAAGAGAGGAACTAACTACAGCAGTACTAGTCAACAATAACAGCAACAGTATCAAGTTGATACTTGTTGTTGCAAGTATCAACAACATAGCAGTGAGGGGGGCTGAGTATCAGGGTGCAGAACATTGGTTCCTAAGAATAGAATTGGTATATCAGTTATTAAGGAGCCACAACAGCAGATCCCCCTTGCAAGGATCAGATTTGGTGTTAGTGTTTAATGTAAGAGTAGGTATCAGTCTTAAATCTCAACCAGTTAGTGTTATGAAGAGAGAAATACTAACTAGCAGTTAGGACTTGGTGTGTTAATAGTTAGAGTTAGAGAGATATAATATCAATTAGTAACTTGAGTTAGTAATGTCAGTTATTTATAACTGATGGTGTTAAGTATTAGTAGTATATATTAGTATTAGTTAAGATAGTACTATTGATTAGTTGGTATTAGCTAGTTAGTGACCCTTGTAGACCAATTAACCTTAGATAGACCTAGTCAAGCCTAGAGTGACCTAGTAAAGCATACTTAGTTCATTATTACTCTTTTACACCTATTTTGACATGATATCCATATCTCGGTGATTACGACACCAGCTCGGACACCGAGTGACAGATTTTGCTCCGGACAGAGGCGAGTACATTCTCTGATAGTTTTCTTATTTGACAGTCTCTATGTTTCATGTATTTAGTATTTAGATATTTAATTTTTGACACGATGTTTATACAGATTGGTATATGTGGATTCCGGTCATGAGATGTTCTCATTCATGTCACTACCATATTTTCTAGGAAAGGGTATTTTGGTCATTTCATAATTAATTAAATATTGTGCATATTGTATATTTATTTATTTATTGTTAGCTGTTAGTTTATTATTTTGGACTTGTATTAGTGGACCTAATTAGTTTAGATTAGATCCATGGACCAACATTTAAATCTAGTTAGAATTGAACCCAATAATAAGCCTATTCATTAGGAGGATGATTAATTAAGTTAAACCCATTAGGCTAGAACCTTCCTTCCTTCCTTAATTATTTTTTCATGAGAGGCCCCAAGGGGTATTTTAGATATTGTATAGTAGATTAGGGAGGGTGTTTGGTGGCTGGCCTAGTATTAGAGGGAGGGAAAGTTTCTCTCTTCATTTTTATTTTAAATCTAGATCTAGAATTTTCTCTTCCAAATTTTTTATTTTCACATCAAATTTCTACCAAATTTTCTTTCCAATTCCTTACCAAATCATCATTGGAGGCTATTAAAGCAAGGATCTACAAGAAAAAAGCAAGGATCTACAAGAAAAAAGCAAAGATCTACAAGAAGGAGCAAGGATCTACAAGTTGGAGGCTTTTTTCACCCAATTTAAAAGTTTTATTGGGAATCCATCTCCCAATAGGTACAATTTAGTTCTTTTCCCTTTAATTAGACTTTAAATCTGTGTTTTAATTATTAGAAACCATCCCATATGCTAAGTCTACTCGTAGGAATTGGAATTGGAATTAGGTTCATATGAGGCCTATGGAGGAAGTTATGCATGGTTTTGTGTCAATTTTGTAGGAATTCCGAGATTGACACATCTTATGTTTATCAATTGATCAATTAGACCAAATTGACATGTGTTTGATTGTGTGTGGCTAGTGTTGTATTCATAATTGGATATGTGTAGGTCGTATTCCAATAATTTGGAGATACGGGCTAATTTGGAGGTTTTCTTCCGACACGGGGGTTTGAGCATGTCACATTTTGACACGGACACATAGATGTGTAATTAGCTTTTCGTATTGTTCATAAATATTATTGTAGACTTGTTCGTGTCCTTCGAGATATGTTTGGTTGTGTGGTGGACTCGTATCGCAAGCGTATCATAGATCTAGTATGATACGGGTACGATGCACTCCACGTGTTTATTTTATTGCATCTTAGATTCATTTTGCCTTGTAATAGCTATTAGAATATTATATTCATTATATATATATATATATATAGTTCTATGTTTATTTATGGTGATTGGTTTATATATATATGTGTGTGTGTGTGTGTGTGTGTGTGTGTGTGTGTGTGTGTGTGTGTGTGAGTTATGAATGTATATATTTACATAGATATATATGTTGGTATGTGATTATATATACATGGAGAGTTGCATATGTATGTGTGTATGTTATATGTATGTATTTGTATGTGCATGTATAGATATAGATACTTATATCTACTTATATATGTATATGTGTGAGTGAGAGTGTTATATATATATATATATATATATATATATATATATATATATATATATATATATATGTGTGTGTGTGTGTGTGTGTGTGTGTGTGTGTGTGTGTGCTAGGAAGGGGGTCGGGCAGTGCAGTACAGAAACACAGCAATGCAGCATAGCAAAGTATCAGTGAGCTAGCACAGCAAGCTAGTAGCATAGCAGCAAGATGAACTCAGCAGCAACTGCACGAGTACACAATAAAGCACAGTAGCTGCAGCCAGCAGAAATTCAGCAAGCCAGCAAAGTGCAACAGCATGTAGCCAGTAGCATGTAGCATGGAGTGCAACAGCAAGCATTACCCAACAACTAGCATAGCAGCAAGCATCCAGTAGCCAACAACAACAGCATCCAGTAGCACCAACAGCTGCAGCAAAATACTGCAGTAGCAGCAGCATGTTACAGCAGCAGCAACAGTATCCAGTAGGAGAAACAGCAACTGAAACAGGAACAACAGCATAATCAGCAGCAAGAGGAGTATCAGAGGGTAGCTAGGTAAATTATTTAAGTTATTTCCTTGATAGTTAGTCTAGTTAGTAGTTTAGCTAGTTAGTTACTTGTTAGTAGTGTTATATATAAGTACATATTGTTAGTAGTAGTTAGATATAAATATATACTTGTGTACTAGGAGTGATATACAGTTGTATGTATGTATATATGTATTAGTATAGTTAGTAGTATTGTATTAGTTAAATACATGTTAGTTTATAGTTTAGTATATTGGGTAGTTAGTATATACTAGAATTCACATTACCTTGTGATACCAAGGTAATGTCAAGGTATTGATGGATACTCAAGGTATTGGGTTAACACTCAAGGTATTGGGTTTGAGTATCAAGATAGGTATATAGTGGTGTGATACCGCATTGGTTCAAAGCCAAGGTATCCACTTAGCATTAGTTAGTTAGGAATATTAAATATTGTTAATTTTATATACATATTATGATATTTTTATATCTATTATTGCGTATCTTAGGATACGATATCTTGTTGGTTTCCTAGTATCATAGTATAGCTAGTATGGCCTAGTTACATAGTGTATGAACCCAATATCTTAGAGATAGACTCATACAACCTAGAAATAGCTAGTTTGACCAAGTTTGACCTATAGTTGACCTAGTTTGACTATTTTGACTTAGAAATAGCTTTTTGACCTAGAAGTTGACTAGTTTAACTTATTTTTATTCCAAAACCTTGTATTGATGTAATATTCTATGTTTAGGTCTTCGAGGCACCGTACCGGACATTTGTGATACTCTTCATTGGATTTCAGGCGAGTACATTCTCTGATAGTTTTTTATTTATGATATCATCAATGTCTCTTGTATCTAGTATAGATATTCTGGATTTCCTGACACGATGGTTACACGGATTGTTATATCTGGATCTCGCCATGAGATATTATTTCTTGGTATATATGGTGTATCTTGTGCAAGCCTTGTTTTCTTGTTCTTCTTGTACATGTACAGACACTGATTCTCGGGGAGACTTGCTACCTTCCCAGAGAATCTCGTGTTATAATATACCATGGTTGGATCCACTATACCAGTCAGGGGTAGGGAGTATGTAGTGTAGATATGTGATGTACCATCCTTATATCAAGTTCCCAAGCCGATCACATGTTAAAGCTGGTACTCACTCACTTGTCATTAGTAGTTCATGCTTATTTCCATATTGCTCATTCTTGTATTTATTTTCAATATTTTCTTTATTGCATATCTCTTATATCTGTATATTGCATCTTGTATATTGATATCTATTTACTGCTACATAGTTTATATCATTTATTAGAACTGTTGTTAGAGATGTACTTTGCTCTTTTTCTGACTTGATATATTTTTTCCAGATGACACTAAGGAGTGGTACCCCACTCACTATGGGCCTCAGGACGTAGTAGGATTAGAGCCAAATACCTTGGCTCGGGAGGGTCTCATCCCGACTGAGACAGAAGAACCAGGACTCATAGCTTAGTTGTTAGTTTCCTTTTGTACTGGATTTGTCTCCAGTATTGTTATTAGTATTTCTCTGACTCATTGGATATTATTTTTGTCTCATGAGTTGTATTTATGACTCTTCTATTCTTTTGTCATAATCGTGCTTATTTCATCTATAGATCTGTGATTTAGTATTCATTTACAATGGTGGCATATTATATCTTGATTGTTAGAAAGATAGTTTATCCAAACAGCGTTCTACCGCCGATGCTGCAGCGTAGGCTGGGAGTTGTTTACTACTTGTATCCCTATACCGGGTGCAGGTCATAACAATTCATGATCACCTACTTCGTGATTATATAATATTAGACCGTGATCAGTATGCATGATATTATAGACCGTACATAGTAATTACCGTGTCAGAACGTGTCATGATTTAGATCCGTGTACTAGTCAGGGGTTGGGGGAAGTATTAGTGAATATGTGATCATACCTTATAGCTCGTGATATATTTATGTTATAGCCTGTGGTAATTAGCAGACCATTATAATTCACGTGTGGTCACACTAGCTCCCCCTTTATGATTATGACCGTGCTAGGCTCAAGCCGATCACATATATTGCTAATATTTTAAGGCACAAGTTATTATTGTATTTTATTTTTCAATTCATTATAGTGATGTTCCTTACCATATTATGCTTAGTTATTTCCATTCATTAACGTGATAATTCCTTTCTTCATGTTTATTATTCCAGTTATTTCTTTCCACCATTTATTTTCTTTACTATTTCTTTTTCATAGTTTTTGTCAATTATTGGAACCGCTGTTAGAGGTGTACTTTGCTCCAATCCTGACTGGATATATTTTTTAGATGATTCATTAGAGGACCGGTGTCCTACGCACTACGGATTGCAAAAGGGTGAGCCAGTTGAGCCTATGCCCATAGAGCCACCTGTTATAGAACCCCTTATTGCAGACACTTAGATGTTATTATGAGTTATATTTGATTCATTTAGACTCTTTTGGCATGTATTAGTATCTTAGGATTTTATGGATTTAGACTAGTAGCTTGATATTGTATTTGACTCTTGTACTCTTTCTAATTCCTATTTCATATTGTGCCATTTCTTCCTCTAGTTTGATATTATGATTGAGTATTGATTATTTTTATCTTATCATTATATTATTCCTCCGTTGGGAGTTGAGATGGCATGACAGGTACCTTATATCATGTGTGAGATGTTTAGATTATGTTGTTGACCTAGAACAGCGTTCTACGTCGTTCTTACGATATAGTTTGGGCGTGGTTTACCACTCGTTCCCTTATTCCAGATGCGGATCATGACACATTTTTGGTGGTGGCCCATGTAGGTCGATAGTCGCAAGTAGAGCAATTTCGTAGTAGTACGACAACTTAGTTATACTATTATAAGCCTACTTTAGGAATAGGATATAAGATGAGAGTATACTCAATCACAGCTAGGAACACTTTTAATTTGATTCAATTATTATCCTTTTATTCGCAAATCCTTATCTATTGAATGATTACTTTGAATAATTTTGTCCTTCTTTGATGATATCGTATCTTAATCAATATTGATTTCTTTGATTCAATCTATCTTCAGGATGCCGCCAAATACGTGTTTCCAGTGCTCAAGCACAGTGTCAGCGAGGTCGGTCACTTTGTCGCCTCTAAGGGCAGCACTAGAAGACACTGTGCCAGCAGCTCCAGTTCAGAGGGTTCTTTTACCAGTTTAGATGGAAGTATCTGCAGCAGGATTCAGGGGTGCTCCACCCCCAGTCCAGAGAGTCATACCTACACTTTACAGAGGACAGTGCCTTCAGCATTGGAGGAGCTACCACCTTCACCACCAACTGTTGATCCGACATAGATATTCACCCTCTTTCAATAGATGATGGAGGAGCAGAGGGTTCAGGTGGAGGCCCAGCAGCGACAGTCGGAGGTGATGAGATAGGGCATTGAGAATGCCCATTATCTAGCCCTAGTAGCTGTTGAAAGAGTTACAGCGGTCCAGCCACAGGCAGTCCCACCTCTGTAAATTCTGCAATAATCGAGGCCAGGCACCATAGTAGACTTCAAGAGGATGGGGTCTAAGGAGTTCAGAGGTACTGAAGGGATTATCTATGTGGACGGTTGGATAGTGGATATCGAAAGGAACCTGTTGCTATCACAGATTCTTAAAGCTTTGCAGATAGAGGCAGCATGCAATATAATGCATGACATAGCCTTAACCTGGTTCAGGACCGATCCAAAGGTCAAAGTGCCAAAACTTTCCTGGGAGGCCTTTAAGGAACTCTTCAAGGAAAAGTTTTTCTCCGATGTGGCTTTGATATTACTGAAGAGTCAGTTCGAGCACCTTATCTAGGGGAACATGACGGTGGATGAGTATGTTGCCGAGTATTGCAGATTAGGGTAGTTTGTTGAGGGGGAAAATCCCAGGAAAAAGGCTATAAAATTCAGGAAGGGCCTAAATAGTGAGATTAAGTCTCACACAAATGGAGAGTGCACCGCTACTTATGAGAAGATTTTATGGCAGGCACAACGAGCAAAGTTTGATCTGGAGCTTGGCTTCAAGAGGCCGAGAGACACAGAAGGAGTCAGTACTAGTGCGGGCCCAGTGAAGCAGCCTCATTTCCAACAGCAGCAGAGACCTTTCCATCAGCAGCAATCGAGACAGCAGTATCAGGCACCATTCAGGTCACCATTGCAACAGGCACATCCGGCCCCTAGACCCGCACGACAGGCCCCATAGTATACTCACTGTGGGAAGGTTAGACATACACAGAAGGTCTGTAGAAAGAGGCTTTGAGTATGCCTCTATTGTAGGAAGTTAATACATCAGTTACGAGATTGCATTATAGATCTTGTTCCAGCAAGCCAGGGTGTAGTGTCACGACCCGCACCCGGTTTAGGGGCACGAGTGCGTGGGTACGTCCAGCCTACGCCGCAGCATCGGCGGTAGAACGCTGTCTAGGTCAAGTACTATCTAAAACAATCTCACGCCAGTATCCAACTCCATAAGGAGACTCGGATAACACTATAAAAATATTAACAACATACTCAATCACAACGACAGCACGATAGGAATTTGAAGAATAAAGAATACAACACAAGTCTAATGACAAATAATCATACCTGCAATCTGTAACATCCAATCCCCAAGTGTATAAGAAAACCAGTCTACTAAGGTCACAGTCTGGAAAAATATTTTCCAGTCAGGAAGGAGCAAAGTACAAACACTAACAGCAGTTTCATTAAATTGACAAAGTCTATAAACAGTGTAAGAGATACAAGATGGAAATAAATGCTGAAAATGAGAAGTACAGGAGAAAATGAAATAGACGATAGAGCATCTAGCAATGAACAATAAATAGTGAATGCTAGAACAAGTAAATCTGAATAAAGATAAAACATCTAGCTAAGTGTTTGAAATATTAGTTTATTATGTGATCGGCTTGGGACTGGATCAGGCTGGTTATATATGATCAGCTATGATTCATGAAGGTCAGGCTAACCATATGGTTAGCTATGATGCATGATAATGGTCAGGCTAATCATATATAACAGCTATGAGGCATGATGGTGGTCAGGCCGCACCCGACGTGAGAAGTGGGGTGAGCTATGATGCATGATAGTTTGGATATGATCACATAATCTACTAATAGTTCCCCATCCCCCAGCTAGCACGATGGATTCCAATCACGACTCCTCATGATGGGGATCTAGGGTGCTAACCCGTGTATCCACAGTGTCGGAATCAAGTATGTAATACACTACAATTTATAGAAGTAATCAACAATGAAAACTGTCAGAGAATGTACTTGCCTGTGGTCCTGAGCAAAATGTGAGGGTCGATGTCCAAAGTGGGATCACAATGACCTATTTATGGAATATTAATGTCAAAATATTGAAATAAAAGAATAAACATGCTTAACAATTTAAATACAAGGTTTCTAGGTCAATACTAGCTAAACTAGGTCTTAGCTAGGTCCAACTAGGTTAACTAGGTCCACTAGTCAAATCTATACCATAATAGTCTACATTAGACAATGTCTAACTAAAGTAGTTATTATTATTTATACTACTATTTATTGGTTATACTAAATGTTTTAGTGATTTTAGTATATACTAGTTAATACTAGTTACTACTTTAACTACCTTAGTATACCCTTACCTTACCCATTAGCATATCTCATCAAACCTATACCAATACCTTACCAACACTATTTCCCATATCTTATACTAAACTCCTACACAGACTCACAGTACCTCATATAGTTGTAACCACAGTTCAGTTTTGAACTGACTGTGTACAACTACCTACTGCACTACACTTCCCTCTGAAATTTACTGATACTACAACCCTGCACACAATCCCCTTGCACTCAGACACCCACTGAAACACAGGTTCTGAAATACACACACACACACACAGTCTCAAAACTGAGACTAGCACATATAATTTCACCTATGCAGGTATCTCAATAATTCTGCAAAAGAACCTTGCAAATAGAGCATCAGCCAAGTATCAGGGCTAAGTGAGAGTATCAGTAACAAGGGTATCAATATCACATTGATACTGAAATTCACAACAGAACTTCCCACTGCTACTCAAGACTACACACTATACATTATACTTTAGGGCCTGGGAATTTCTGAGACACATTGACATTAGGAATTGCTGAAAATGTTCAGACTACACACCTCTAGCTAAGCTCACAGATTCAGCCTGATGTTTAATCCTATGCACATAACATATTTTGCTCACTCATATACAGCCCCCCATTGAATACTCTATACTGATACCAACTGACACATGAACACACACAGACATGTGCACACAGATACAACATTCTGTCCTACACTTGTACACTAGAATCCCCTGTTCACTGCACACACACACACAAATACACACACTGGCAGGAACACAGTTTACACAGGTAATACTGACATGTAGTATCTGCACAGTAACACACCTAGATTACTGATACATTCTGCACTCACAGGCACTGTACACACAGGATACATCTAACCTCACTGCACACACACAAGAATTAATTCCTGATACACTACCCTCTGCACTCTCCCTCATCTACACACACAGCCACACATAAAATTCCTAGCTACCTCAACTCACAAGCACACACAATCTGCACACAGCACAGCACAGCAATCTGCACGCACACAGGTCCTATCTCAACTCCCCATCCTGAACTAAAATACACTACTAGCTGATACACAGCATCAATTCACCCATACTGACACAGCTACACAAGTTGACAGGTATTCACTCACACACAATCTCTGAGATGAGAATTCCTCACACACATACACTCTTAGACTGATACACACAAGAAATGCTAAGACACACACTCTGCTGTACATAGACACTGAACTTCACATTCACACACAAGTCAGTGTATACACAGCCATATACCTCATGTTGAGACACACAGTATCACCTGCACAGAATTTCCCTTCTTCTAAACACCCACAGAACATGGATACCTTGTACTCACTGCACTTCTACACACCTAGGTAATGAACTGAGAACACATAGACACACATACCTAGACCCTGTTCTGAACTCAGACACACAGGTTTGCTGAAAGTTAAACACCCAGTTTGGGATACCCACACACTGATGTACATTAACACATCTACACCAATGGACTCAAACATGCAACTCACCATCCCCACTCAAATCTGCAGTTGGCACAACCCAATACCTACACACTTAACTGCATTGCATAGATACATACACTGCTATGGTTTTCCTAACTGATACACTACAATACAACCCACCCATTAACACAAACACCCCCCAGCTATACTCCCAACCCGACTGCTCTGTACACACAGCTCCACAACTCCTCACTGAACACACAGTACACATGAATTCCGACTGTGCAACCACTCGAGGATACCCAAAAATACAGAAATACACATACACAAACATATATTTACAAGTATGCATATCCAACCATAAGAACTAGGTTATAGAATTAGGTATTTCCCTATGGAGCATTTCTACAAACACCTAGGGGGCTGAAATCGGATCCACACAAGTAACCATGAATCCTCAAAACTAAAAACCCTAAAAAATCGGGTTCAACTTACACAGATGAGATGAAATCAGTCTACATACCAAAATCTAGGGTTAGGGTTCCTGATAATTGGGGAAACAATTGTTGGGGTACTTAAACCTAAACAAAACCCTAAAAATCAAACTCTACACATTAGGGTGAGTTCCTAATGGCCATGATCATCTGAAAACAGAATTAAAACGAATAGAAATAGGGTTTTACCTAGGGAGATGGCTTCCTCAATGGAGATTCTTCTTCTCCAAGGCTTCCTGACCCACGTTCCTTGCTTTCCCTGCTTTGGAGGAGGAGAAAATGGAACCTAGGGCTAGATTTCGAAAATTGGGTGGGGAGATGGCTTTCTCTTGTGGAGGCTAGGGTTTCCTTTTCTCTACGTGAAGAATAGCTTAGAAAGAGGCTTCCTTCTTATATTAAACCTAGTTTTAGGGTTTCCTTGCATAGTTTTTTAGGTTAAACCCTCCTGGCCCTCTCATGTAGAACCTAATTAACTCAGGTTAAGTCAGTCTAGGGTTTTGAGGGTTCACCCTAAATTGTATTCTAGGGTTTCACTAGAACTGGGTTTACAATTAGGGTTGGCTCACTAGGGTCTGTCCTAATGAGTTCTAGGGTTTGACCTAAAACCAAATATCACTTACAATATATAATTAGTTCTAAAAACTCAGCAGATTAATTAAGCACATAATTATTTAAAATAGTGAAATTACACAAATGCCCTTATTTGGAATTGTGGTAGTGACAAATCTACCCTCCTTAAAAGAATTTCATCCTCAAAATTTAAAATCCTCATAGTAGTGTTTACTCATACACATATTATTTCCAAAATAGTGAAATTCAACAACCCACAAAATCCTGAAATAATCCGCCTTGTCGTTTCGCAATTTTTCAAAAATTTTCTGAAATATTCTCAAAATAAAAATCAGATTCCATCTCCTCACAATTTCCACGAATTTAAATAAAAATTTATACTCGGAATTTGATATATGTTCCTCAAATTTAATTTCAATCAATGTATTGCTTCTCGTCCCAAAAAATCTGAATCCAAACAATAATCCATCAATGATCTGATTCTTCAGTTTTCTTTTTCCTCAAAATACTTAATAATACGACACTTATGGATCCTTCAAATGCAACGTCCGCAATAATAAAATTTAAATTACTATATTGCAATCAAATATATATACTGATAATTTTCTAAATTTTCCTCAAATTTTAATGATAAATTATATCACAATCAACCTTCCTGAAATTAACAATCATCAATTCTGCCATGTTAAATTTTTAATCCTTTATTTAAATTAGCGTTTATCCTCCAATTTCAATCATATCTCGATCCTTGTAAAACCAATGATCCAGCAATTCTGTTATATCAACTCATGAATGCTTATCCTTGAATTTCTAATCATTTTGTCCCATTTTGTCAAGTCATAACCTTGTCATAGATCCTTGTTATGGTCAAAACCCCAACGATCATGGTCTAAGAAAAATTTTTACCCACAGTCATACACCAAACAACTTAGAGGAAACATGCATGGTTATGGTCTGTCTTATCATGGTATTGCATTCTCTGTCAGGGTGTACTACTAACTATATCCTAACAAGAAAAATCACGAATACAACCCACGGTACTAGGGAATCAATCAATCAGAAGACCAAACAACATGAGAAAAAGAAAGAACCTGCTAACATATTTCTTGCGGTATCTACTATCTCTAACAAACACTCAACTCTAGCACATTCACTAACAAATTCCTATTCATGTACACTGGTACCCATATCAACTAATCATTAATC
Source organism: Iris macrosiphon (assembly GCA_036927795.1). Lineage (NCBI taxonomy): Eukaryota > Viridiplantae > Streptophyta > Magnoliopsida > Asparagales > Iridaceae > Iris > Iris macrosiphon. The sequence goes on along the minus strand of JAYESA010000007.1, from coordinate 64,850,364 downwards.
CGCAAAATCCATGAATATATCCGTATTGCACACACCTGTTTATTAATACTCAAATCTGATGCCAAGAATCTCTAATATAACCATGATTCAATAATGCATCCAAGTGGATACCTCTATCTCCTTAGTACCATACCCTCGGTCAGTTCCCGTTCCTACTACAATTGTCCATACTATTTGTTCTCATCACTCCAGTGCACACCAAGTGTAACACCATACTAAGTGCTAACCCTTTCTAATACAACTCTAGATGGACACCCAAGTCAGTCTGCGGTGCCACCTCAATCATGCTCAAGTCATCGGATCCTTACACGTGTATATCATCTACTCATATATTAATATTCATATTTCTCATCTACCATAAAATTAATCCTCAAAATAATCGTCAAGGTTTAACTTCTCGATCAACTTAAAAATAAATTCCATATACTTCCTCAAAGTCAAAAACTCAACATCGGAATAAAATTTTAATCACTTCTAAAATCTTTGTAGCCTTGACCATGTTTATTGAATCACTATTTGAAATCCTCAAAATTTTAATGATACAATTCCCAAAGTTAAAATTCATTTCCACTCTTTAATTTATAAATCCACAATATATATATCAGTGCTCACGGTCTCTGATACTCAAGGTGCACTCAAAACATCTAGTGTCTATAACTGTGTACTAAAATTGTACTGCCCGAATCTCTTGCACTATTACCTCCAATGATCAAAGTTATCATCGCATGTATTTTCTTCCATGATTTCCAATCTATCTTAACTGGTATATCATCCGATTATCATCACGCAGAGTGCTTACTGTTATTAGCGTCATTCTCGACTAATCCTCGATATAGAACCATTAGCACTCTTGGTATTATATTACTAGCTTCATTAATGAATCATCTCATCAAGCTCATTAGAACTCATGTTTACCTGTACCTTCTATAATACTCATGTTTCTTTACTCTCATGGGCATGTGTATGGTTCTTCATCTCGATTGATGTATAGGTATTTCCCTTTAACCCTTTACAGCCTGTTACGCTAATCTGTGATACACTTCACCATTTTCATTACCAATTCCGATATTTCTCTACTCATGACACCTCATTAACTCTTTATACGTATATATTTCCTTACTTTTAACACTTCCGATATCAATCATCAAATTGAACATCATGCTCCATAAATCCTTAACACAATTTCCTGAATACTTAATTCTTCACGTAGATCATCCAATTGCATAATCATGATTATCCAGGACGGGTATGTTGGCTCTGATACTAACTCTTGAACTATCACTGATACTCTATACTCTCCTTCTACTCACAGTCTCTAATGACCTTATCCTAGAACCATTGTTACAAGGTACTATGCTAAGGGCTAACTCTAGATTAAATCCTACTGCTCACATGTCCAACTAGGAATACTTACAAACTCACAAGTCACACTCAGTCAACTAATACAAGACACAACCAAAATTGTAAGTCACTAATTATCATACTAACAAGGGATCCTCAAAGGAAATAAGCTCAAAAAGGAACTGGATCAAGGACAGAAGGTATCTTTACTGCTAGTAAAGAAAAGAAGCGATGGAACAAAGTCCTGGAATAACAGAAATAGATAAGTCTTGAGATGATACTTTAAGAACCAATTTAAGATACAACCTGATAATCATACACGTCTGTCAGAAATCATGACACTCAGAATCCTCGCCACGCCAGTAAGCATAGGTGCGATAACCGACAGGTTCCGTAACTAAGGTATGCAACCCTATAATCATGTCATCTAGAATCCTCGCCACGCCAACCGGTATGGCTGCGAGAAACTCTAAATTCATAACTAAGATATGTACATCCGAAGTCAGGTTCCTACGTTCTCGTCACGATAGCTAATATGGCTTCGATAAACTCTAGGTTCCATAACCAAAGTAGACGTTTTACCTTTCTCACTGTCCTCATCAATATATATGTCATCAGATAATACCGTAAAGTTTAGTCCGTAAAATTCATCTTGATATAAAATCAACTCAACAACGATACCAAGAATTTAAATTTAACAACTGGTCGACAAGAATCAAGCTCAATATCAACAAGCGAGAGCAGATGAAACAAGGGAAAGGAATTAAATTGGAATTCATAATGAGATTCTCAAGGGTCGTCCCAGGAATCTCTCAATAATTGTGATTGAGTATCCTCTCTCATCCTAGTATCCTATGTCCTATATTCTATAGCAGGCACGCAGTAGTACAACGAAGACGTCACACTACCACGACATCGCACAACTCGCGAAGTCTGACCTGCATGGGCCACCACTAAAATGTGTCACGACCCGCACCCGGTTTAGGGGCACGAGTGCGTGGGTACGTCCAGCCTACGCCGCAGCATCGGCGGTAGAACGCTGTCTAGGTCAAGTACTATCTAAAACAATCTCACGCCAGTATCCAACTCCATAAGGAGACTCGGATAACACTATAAAAATATTAACAACATACTCAATCACAACGACAGCACGATAGGAATTTGAAGAATAAAGAATACAACACAAGTCTAATGACAAATAATCATACCTGCAATCTGTAACATCCAATCCCCAAGTGTATAAGAAAACCAGTCTACTAAGGTCACAGTCTGGAAAAATATTTTCCAGTCAGGAAGGAGCAAAGTACAAACACTAACAGCAGTTTCATTAAATTGACAAAGTCTATAAACAGTGTAAGAGATACAAGATGGAAATAAATGCTGAAAATGAGAAGTACAGGAGAAAATGAAATAGACGATAGAGCATCTAGCAATGAACAATAAATAGTGAATGCTAGAACAAGTAAATCTGAATAAAGATAAAACATCTAGCTAAGTGTTTGAAATATTAGTTTATTATGTGATCGGCTTGGGACTGGATCAGGCTGGTTATATATGATCAGCTATGATTCATGAAGGTCAGGCTAACCATATGGTTAGCTATGATGCATGATAATGGTCAGGCTAATCATATATAACAGCTATGAGGCATGATGGTGGTCAGGCCGCACCCGACGTGAGAAGTGGGGTGAGCTATGATGCATGATAGTTTGGATATGATCACATAATCTACTAATAGTTCCCCATCCCCCAGCTAGCACGATGGATTCCAATCACGACTCCTCATGATGGGGATCTAGGGTGCTAACCCGTGTATCCACAGTGTCGGAATCAAGTATGTAATACACTACAATTTATAGAAGTAATCAACAATGAAAACTGTCAGAGAATGTACTTGCCTGTGGTCCTGAGCAAAATGTGAGGGTCGATGTCCAAAGTGGGATCACAATGACCTATTTATGGAATATTAATGTCAAAATATTGAAATAAAAGAATAAACATGCTTAACAATTTAAATACAAGGTTTCTAGGTCAATACTAGCTAAACTAGGTCTTAGCTAGGTCCAACTAGGTTAACTAGGTCCACTAGTCAAATCTATACCATAATAGTCTACATTAGACAATGTCTAACTAAAGTAGTTATTATTATTTATACTACTATTTATTGGTTATACTAAATGTTTTAGTGATTTTAGTATATACTAGTTAATACTAGTTACTACTTTAACTACCTTAGTATACCCTTACCTTACCCATTAGCATATCTCATCAAACCTATACCAATACCTTACCAACACTATTTCCCATATCTTATACTAAACTCCTACACAGACTCACAGTACCTCATATAGTTGTAACCACAGTTCAGTTTTGAACTGACTGTGTACAACTACCTACTGCACTACACTTCCCTCTGAAATTTACTGATACTACAACCCTGCACACAATCCCCTTGCACTCAGACACCCACTGAAACACAGGTTCTGAAATACACACACACACACACAGTCTCAAAACTGAGACTAGCACATATAATTTCACCTATGCAGGTATCTCAATAATTCTGCAAAAGAACCTTGCAAATAGAGCATCAGCCAAGTATCAGGGCTAAGTGAGAGTATCAGTAACAAGGGTATCAATATCACATTGATACTGAAATTCACAACAGAACTTCCCACTGCTACTCAAGACTACACACTATACATTATACTTTAGGGCCTGGGAATTTCTGAGACACATTGACATTAGGAATTGCTGAAAATGTTCAGACTACACACCTCTAGCTAAGCTCACAGATTCAGCCTGATGTTTAATCCTATGCACATAACATATTTTGCTCACTCATATACAGCCCCCCATTGAATACTCTATACTGATACCAACTGACACATGAACACACACAGACATGTGCACACAGATACAACATTCTGTCCTACACTTGTACACTAGAATCCCATGTTCACTGCACACACACACACAAATACACACACTGGCAGGAACACAGTTTACACAGGTAATACTGACATGTAGTATCTGCACAGTAACACACCTAGATTACTGATACATTCTGCACTCACAGGCACTGTACACACAGGATACATCTAACCTCACTGCACACACACAAGAATTAATTCCTGATACACTACCCTCTGCACTCTCCCTCATCTACACACACAGCCACACATAAAATTCCTAGCTACCTCAACTCACAAGCACACACAATCTGCACACAGCACAGCACAGCAATCTGCACGCACACAGGTCCTATCTCAACTCCCCATCCTGAACTAAAATACACTACTAGCTGATACACAGCATCAATTCACCCATACTGACACAGCTACACAAGTTGACAGGTATTCACTCACACACAATCTCTGAGATGAGAATTCCTCACACACATACACTCTTAGACTGATACACACAAGAAATGCTAAGACACACACTCTGCTGTACATAGACACTGAACTTCACATTCACACACAAGTCAGTGTATACACAGCCATATACCTCATGTTGAGACACACAGTATCACCTGCACAGAATTTCCCTTCTTCTAAATACCCACAGAACATGGATACCTTGTACTCACTGCACTTCTACACACCTAGGTAATGAACTGAGAACACATAGACACACATACCTAGACCCTGTTCTGAACTCAGACACACAGGTTTGCTGAAAGTTAAACACCCAGTTTGGGATACCCACACACTGATGTACATTAACACATCTACACCAATGGACTCAAACATGCAACTCACCATCCCCACTCAAATCTGCAGTTGGCACAACCCAATACCTACACACTTAACTGCATTGCATAGATACATACACTGCTATGGTTTTCCTAACTGATACACTACAATACAACCCACCCATTAACACAAACACCCCCCAGCTATACTCCCAACCCGACTGCTCTGTACACACAGCTCCACAACTCCTCACTGAACACACAGTACACATGAATCCCGACTGTGCAACCACTCGAGGATACCCAAAAATACAGAAATACACATACACAAACATATATTTACAAGTATGCATATCCAACCATAAGAACTAGGTTATAGAATTAGGTATTTCCCTATGGAGCATTTCTACAAACACCTAGGGGGCTAAAATCGGATCCACACAAGTAACCATGAATCCTCAAAACTAAAAACCCTAAAAAATCGGGTTCAACTTACACAGATGAGATGAAATCAGTCTACATACCAAAATCTAGGGTTAGGGTTCCTGATAATTGGGGAAACAATTGTTGGGGTACTTAAACCTAAACAAAACCCTAAAAATCAAACTCTACACATTAGGGTGAGTTCCTAATGGCCATGATCATCTGAAAACAGAATTAAAACGAATAGAAATAGGGTTTTACCTAGGGAGATGGCTTCCTCAATGGAGATTCTTCTTCTCCAAGGCTTCCTGACCCACGTTCCTTGCTTTCCCTGCTTTGGAGGAGGAGAAAATGGAACCTAGGGCTAGATTTCGAAAATTGGGTGGGGAGATGGCTTTCTCTTGTGGAGGCTAGGGTTTCCTTTTCTCTACGTGAAGAATAGCTTAGAAAGAGGCTTCCTTCTTATATTAAACCTAGTTTTAGGGTTTCCTTGCATAGTTTTTTAGGTTAAACCCTCCTGGCCCTCTCATGTAGAACCTAATTAACTCAGGTTAAGTCAGTCTAGGGTTTTGAGGGTTCACCCTAAATTGTATTCTAGGGTTTCACTAGAACTGGGTTTACAATTAGGGTTGGCTCACTAGGGTCTGTCCTAATGAGTTCTAGGGTTTGACCTAAAACCAAATATCACTTACAATATATAATTAGTTCTAAAAACTCAGCAGATTAATTAAGCACATAATTATTTAAAATAGTGAAATTACACAAATGCCCTTATTTGGAATTGTGGTAGTGACATGTAGCACCTATTCAGAGGATTCCACCAAGGCACCCGACAGGACAGCAGCGAGGACCTCCCCTACAACCATAATAGTAGAAGGTTGCTCAGCCCCAAGAGCAACAAAGAGGTGCTCAGCGACAGGGGTAAGCTTTTGCCCTGGCTGTCGAGGAGGAGGAGCTAGTTAGTGATGTTATCTCAGGTTCAGTCTACCTTGATTCTTTTCCAGCACACGGTTTATTTGATTCTGGTACTTTACACAGTTTTGTTTCTTTATCTTTTGCTTTGAAACATTATTTGGATTCTGAACTATTGGCAAGGACTTGCAAGATCACGACCGGGGGTGGCATAATCCTGGTCAGTGATATTTGCAAAGATCGGAGAGTTTCTTTGGGAGGCCAAGAGTTGAGCGTGTATCTACTCGTAATTCCACTTTTGAGTTACGATATAGCACTTGGGATGGATTGGTTAAGTAGACACCATGCTAGTATCAATTATCGTAGTGGCAGAGTAGTATTCCAGCTGCCAGGAGAGCCAGAGTTTCAGTTCGTCAGAGAAGCAGCAAAGCAGGACGAAGGAGTCCACTATGGAACTTTGGTGGAAGAACAAGAGCCGCCACATCCATTGATTACAGAGTTCATAGACATATTCCCAGAGGAGTTACAAGGGTTGCCACCAGACAGAGATGTGGAGTTATGTATAGATTTAGTGCCAGATGCAGAGCCGATATCACAGCACATTTATAAGGTGAACAATAGCGAACTGGCAGAATTGAAGAAGCAAGTGGATGAGTTGCAGGACAAGGGCTTTATCCGTTCCAGTTTATCACCATGGGGTACTCCAGTATTATTTGTACCGAAGAAGGATGGGTGGGTACGTATGTATATCGACTACAGGGCACTCAACAACCTCACTATCAAGAATAAGTACCCGTTTCCACGGATTGAGAATTTGTTTGATCAGTTGAACGGGACAAAAGTATTCTCTAAGATAGATTTGAGGTCAGGATACTACCAGGTAAAAGTGAAGAGGGAGAAAATACCAAAGATAGCTTTCAGGACTCGGTATGGGAAGTTCGAGTTCTTGGTGATATCGTTTGGGTTGACTAATGCCCTGATGGTATTCATAAACCTAATAAATAAGGTGTTTCATCAGTACCTGGATCAGTTTGTGATGGTATTCATTGATGAAATACTGATATATTTGAAGACCCCAAAGGAGCATGAGGAATACCTGAGGATAGTTCTGGAGACTCTCAGGAAGGAGAAGCTTTATGGAAAGCTTTCGAAGTGTGAGTTCTTCCTTGATAAGGTTGAATTCCTCGGATATGTGATTACAGGAGATAGGATATCAGTCGACCCGAAGAAGATATCCGCAATTGAGTCATGGTCTACCCCGAGCTCAGTAGCAGAGATCAGGAGTTTCCTTAGATTGGCAGTCTACTATCGAAGATTTATTTATGATTTTCCAGGATTGTAGAGTCGATGACTAGGTTGACTCGGAAGGACGTGGAGTTCGTTTGGATGAAGGAGTGTCAGGCCACATTCGAGGAGCTAAAGAAGAGGTTAACTACAGCTCCAGTATTGACGTTACCACCAAGGACAGGAGGTTTTACCATCTATAGTAATGCATCGGATAAGGGTTTGGGATGTGTGTTGCAACAGAACGGGAAGGTGATTGCCTATGCTTCCAGGAATTATGCCCACAAGAGAAGAATTATCCTACCCAATACTTGGAGTTAGCAGCGGTTATTTTTGATCTTAAGCTGTGGAAGCATTACTTGTATGGGGACTAAGTAAAGATCTTTATAGACCATAAGAGCTGGAAGTATGTATTCATACAGAAGGAAATTAACATGAGGCAGCAGCGATGGTTGAAGTTGATGAAGGACTTCAATATTTCTTTGCAGTATTATCCAGGAAAGGCCAACGTAGTTGCAGATGCTTTAAGTAGGTATCCCATGGCTATGTATTTGATGAGGGATAGGCAATTATTGGCAGATCCTGAAAGCTTGGATATCGAGGTGTTAGTTCCTGGAGTTATGGCACAGATTTGGGGACTTCAGGTACAGTCTGAGTTGATGGACCAGATTAGAGCGGCATAATTCGAGGACGAGTCTCTAAGGAGCATCAGAGCTAAGGTTCTAATAAGATTGGTAGAGGAATTCAGCATTGCAGAGGATGGCTCATTGTGGCATGGTACCATGTTATGTGTGTCGAATAGAGCATTACGCGAGGAGGTTCTTCAGGAGGCACATCGATCTCAGTACTCTACGCATCCAGGTGCCAACAAGATGTATAGAGACATGAGAAAGTATGTTTAGTGGTATGGTATAAAGCGGAAGGTAGCTAGTTTCGTATCCAGATGCTTGGTATGCCAGCAGGTAAAGACAGAGAGACAGAGACCAGGTGGATTGCTTCAGCCTTTACCAATCCCAGAGTGGAAATGGGAGCATGTGATGATGGACTTTGTATCGGGACAACTGCGTTCTCTAGGAGGTAAAGACGTAATTTGGGTCATCGTTAACAGGTTGACCAAATCATCCCACTTTTTGCCATTTAAGGTGGAAACGTCTACGGAGAAGCTCGCAGAGATGTATATGCACCAGATAGTCAGATTATATGGAGTTTCTGTGAGCATAGTCTTGGATAGGGATAGTCGTTTTATTTTTCATTTTTGGAGGAGTTTGCAGGCTAGCTTGGGCACCCAGCTCAAGTTTAGTACCACATATCACCCTTAGACGGATGGATAGTCGAAGAGGACTATTCAGACTCTCGAGGATATGCTACGTACTTATGCATTAGATTTTGGAGGATCTTGGAAGGATCACCTTCACCTGGTAGACTTTGCTTATAACAAAAGCTACTAGGCCAGTATCGAGATGTCACCATTTGAGGCGTTGTATGGACGAAGATATCACACTCCATTATCATGGGATGATGTTGGTGAGAGAACCTTATTGGGATCAGAGATGATAGTGGATACGGCTGAGAAGGTGAAGCTCATCAGAGACAGACTTCGAGTGGCGCAGGACAGACAACGACATTGGGCCGATAGCCACCGGAGACCTTTGGAGTTTCATGTATAGGATTTGTTTGTATTGATTATGATTTCTTGTTTTAGATAAAGTGCTAAGGTGCTATTTTTTTGATAGGTTGACGATCTGGTGTTCTTGAGAATTTCTTCGACACGGGACACGATTCGCTTTGGTGGAGACAGAAAGCTTAGTCCACGGTATATCAGACCCTTCAGTGTTCTTGAGAGGGTCGGTGCAGTGGCCTACAGACTAGACTTACCGCCTGCACTAGAGGGAGTACACAACGTATTCCATGTGTCATAATTGAGACAAAATATAGCAGATCCTAGCCATGTATTAAATCACTCGAAGATCCAGGTTGGGCCGACTCTCAGTTATTCGGAGCAGCCCGTGAAGATTCTGGATCGTAGGGAGAATGTGCTGCAAAACCAGACGATTCCTTTGGTACGCGTCGCATGGAGGCATCACTCGCCAGGGGAGAGTACTTGGGAGCGAGAGGCCGAGATGCGCGAACGATATCCTTATCTGTTTGAGCCGTGAGGTATAATTCTTTCTTACTTATATTGATTACTTGTGGTAGTTAGATTCTACCTTAAATTTTGAGGATAAAATTTTTTTAAGGTGGATAGACTTGTCACCCTCACTTTTCCAAATAAGGATAGTTTGGTAATTTGGCCTAGTTATTTAATTTTAAGAATATAATATTATTATTAGTGTGCAATAAGTATTTATTTGATGATGTAGTAGTTATGTATTTATTAGAGTGTTATGTATTTATTTAGATACTTATAGTATTCATTTCTAATAGTAGGCTAACCTATTATTTGGACTTGAAAATTGTAAGCCCAATTAGACTGGTCATGACAACAAGTGAGTCCAACTTGAACCCAAGCCCATTAGCCCTTCTCACTTATTAATTAGGAAGAATTAGGCTAATTAGAATTAATTAGAGACCATCCAAAATTACCCAACATTAATCCTATTCATAATTAGATGGAGAGGGGTTTATTGGACATTGTCACTTACTTGGAGAAGGGGAGAGAGGGGTCAGCCACCATTAGAGGGGCTCTCTTCTCTCTCTTCTTATTTTTTTTAGATTCAAAATTCTAGATCCCTAATTCCCCATCTGTAACCTCTGTATCCTAAAATTCTTGCTTAAATGTTGTTATTAGGTTAATTTGGGGCTATTGGGATTTTTTTACAATTTTTGGTTAATTAAAAACTAGTAACATTAAATTTTTTAGGGCTTTCAAGAATTTATTTTAGTGTCAAACATAATTAAAAATGTTTTAAACTTTTATTTTGGGTCCTAAATAATCAAATATATTTTCTAGAATTTTTTGAGAATTTTTTGAGTATTTTAGTATTTATTAGGAGTTATTTAGACTAATAACTAATTTTTTAGGACTTCTAGAATTTATTGTGCAAGCCCAGGAATATAGAATGGACCCACATAATTTTTAAGTATTTATAATATTATTATATATTTTCTGAAACTAATTCAAAAATTTTGAAATATTTTTAATATTTATTTTTATTTAAATAGGTAAAACTAATTTTTAGAGATTCTCCTAATAATAGTAGGTAACCTATGAACATAAAATTATTCCAGGTATTTTTTTTAGGGTTTTTAGGTTCAAAATATATTTTCTATAATTTTTCCAGATTTTTATGATTATTTTTAATGTTTATTTTGAGTTATTTAGATTTAAAATGACTTAAATAATGTTTTGATAAAAGCAAATCAAAAATAAATAATATAAACAAAATTATCCAATCAGATTCTAACACGTGTCAGCCTTTAACTTTTCATTCAACCGCATGTCAGCCAACATCTCTCTCTCTCTCTCTCTCTCTCTCTCTCTCTATATATATATATATATATATATATATATATATATATATATATATATATATAACCTTTATTATCCCATTATTTTAGAGAAAGAGAGATTTGAGGGGATGTCATCTAGGGTTTCTTTCATCTTCCAAAAGCCATTACTCATAGCTCTGGACTCCAAAACCCTTTCGGCTTGTACCCAAAACATCGGAGCATATGTGAATAATGATATTACAAATATTTAAGAAAATTAAATCTTTATTCAATTGTGTTTTCATCCAAAATTCTGAACTCTCGACGAAGAAAGTTAAAGCGATCTTCCGCTAGTGGCTTAGTAAAAATGTCTTCTAGCTGATGTTTAGTGTCAATAAATTCTAAATTAATATCTTTGTATGATTGATGATCTCTTAAAAAGTGGTGTCTTATTTCTATTTGCTTAGTGCGTGAGTGACATACTGGGTTCTTAGTCAGATTGATAGTGCTAGTGTTGTCACAAAATATAGGGATGTGCTTATCAGTTAAATAATACTCTGCTAGGGTTTGCTTCATTCACAAAATTTGGGCACAACAACGTCATGCATCTATGTATTCAGCTTCAGTAGTAGATAGTTCAACAGAATTTTGTTTCTTGCTAAACGAAGAGACTAGAGCTTTATTAAAGAGATGACACGTGTCGCTGGTACTTTTATGGTCGACTTTGCATTCGGCAAAATCAGTATCTAAATAACTAATTAGGTCAAAGGACGTGGTTTTAGGATACCAGAAGCCCACTGTTAAAGTGCCCTTAAGGTATCGAAAGATATGCTTAACTGCGCTCATGTATGATTCCTTAGGATTAGCTTGATAACGAGCACACAAGCAAATACTAAATATTATATCAGGACGACTAGCAGTCAAATAAAGTAAGCTGCCAATCATACCTCGATACTTATGCTGGTCGACTGGTTTGCCACTTTCATCAAGACCCAATTTAGTTGAAGTAGCCATTGGAGTGCCGATTGGTTTGACATTTTCTATTTCAATTTCTTCAGCAGGTCCTTTGTATACTTCGACTAGTTGATGAAGGTTCCTTATGAGTTTGTCTGACTTACAATCCGAGGAAGAAGTTTCATTCTCACATCATGCTCATCCCAAACTCATTCTGTATACATTTTGCAAAATCTTGGCATAATACCTCATTAGTAGAACAAAAAATAATGTCATCAACATAAATTTGCACCAATAAAATTGTGTCATCAAAAGATTTTATAAAAAGTATAGTATCAATCTTTCATTTTAAAAACCCTTTCTCAAGTAAGAAAGTACTTAGACACTCATACCAAGCAAGAGGGGCTTGTTTGAGGCCATATATGTGACACCCCAATCTCCCGCAGGCTAAATCGGTCGTTCCCGCTAGGCGAGAATCACCGTGCCAGCGCTCCCGCAGAACGATCGCTATATGACCCATCCGGGCATGATGCCGCACGAGCGTGAGCCACGCCCGTGCAAGGCTAAGGTTTATTGGCTGGCGGTAAGAGTTCTAAGCCATAGAGTCGCACAGATTGTCCGAGTGCAGCGGGGTCATGAACGCATAGGCGATTGGTAACAAGTTCACTAAGTTGACAATATAGCGGAAGCATTGAAACACAAGTTGAAGTAAATCAACTCTTTATTGATATAAACATGTGTTACAGGTGACGTATAGCCGAGATTACAAGTCGCTCAAGCCTCTCTCTCTGAAACAGTAAAAGCGTGCCAAGTGGCTACAATTGTGGAGTGATTGTACAGGCGATGGTCAGGCAATGTTCAGGCAATGTTCACAATATTATGTCTTGTATATGTGCTTCAGTTCCGGACGCACCGTTGCTTCGGAGTAATCTACATACCTTAGCACGCATGAAGGAGCATCCACACCGAACGAGGTTCTCCCGTACCCTGCATACAAACTGGTGGATTATCAGTACATTGAATGCACTGGTGGGGAAGCTACTCGCCCGCTCGACAAATCCAAACACGTAATATAAGTTCCGTGCACCAACTATTTGGTTGTCTTTCTAGTTGCCTTAGGATCAGTTTCATGCAAATATTGAATAGCCTATCTCGTGTGGCAGTGCGTCGTGCAACATGAGAGGAAACACGGTGAGACTTACCAACTTACCATTTGGCCTTCCCTGTCCAAGGCAAACATTATAAATGCAAGCACGTGCAAGTATAACTTTCAAGAGGCATAGCATATGCAACACAAGTACTGTTATTTCAAGATCGTTCAGGTGTTCAGTTGTTCTTTGATGCGATAAAATAACTCGCACGCGGATAGCCGCTAAGCGAGGATGACTTATCTATATGAAACATGAGTCGCTGGCATATCCATTTGGACTAATCCCAGACGAGAATGGAACGCAATGAGAGTACACGATGCGCTACGAACCATCTCGCCCGTACACGATGGATTGCACTGATGTGGTCCCAGGCCAAGTTGAATACAACGAAAGTACAAGAGGCGTTACAAACCACTCGCCTGTACACGATGGACCACACGTGAGGTTCCATTCGGATCAGATCGGCCCCAGTGCCCCGGTGGCCTTCCGTGGAACTGTACCTCATTTTCCAGTTGTCCACGACATGCAGGTCAGGGTCTTTCCAATTATCACGAGATACACGAGAACATGAGAACACGAGTGCACAAGAACACGAGAACACGAGTGCACTGGAACACGAGTACACGAGTACACAGGATACTTGGATCTTGATCCTTTGTTCAGTGAATGATTTAGCCTTGATGCATTCCCCTGGTTCAGGGCTGCCTTGGGTAACCTAACGGTCCTGGATACTTGCAGGTTCAATCATGCATGGAATGACTACTTAGTAGTCTCCCGGGGTTTGGATGAAAACATGGCAACATTCAAGCAGACAAGCATGCATTTGTATAAATACAACATTCACGTTAGCTCGGGCCCGAAGGTAAGCCGAGGTGTGAGATCGTTAGGGGACTTCCCGAGCAACACGTTCTAGGGTAGCATGAGAGGGTCTGAACATATATAAAAAGCAATATTTTATTTCCATGTTCTAGCATAAGCAATACAAGTTGGGATTATTCCCTTAGCTAGGTGCGTTGGATTCTTATTAGCATGCAGGGGGTGAATCACCTAGCGACTAGCATGAACATTCCACATTTTATGTGTGTTGGCTAAGCAAAGACAAGTTTACCGTAGCCACCCACCTTAGCGATGATTCGCCTCGGTAGAGCGATACGTCAAGCGAGCCTCTGAAAGCCTAAGCCGGGTTCCTGTAGGGACAAGTCTGGATATCCTTTGCTTCTCGTTTGAGGCAAAGCGGGTCGGGACAGTTGCACTTTTTCCGTTTGAGTCGGCAGTCCGCTTGAACGGAACGGGGTGTTACATCCAACCCAACTCAGAAAAAGTCTCATCCTCGAGACTTACTGAGGACAAGCAGTACGTTTCAATCAATTTTGATTTAACGATACAAGGCTGAGGCAAACCTATACAAGTCGTTGTACTTGTTTCATTTGGATATTCACTTGCACAAGCGTCGATATCAGCATATCGCTTAGTCTGGATCGTGCGCACTTTCGAAGTGCACCTCTAGCGTGAGCACGTCAACCAGCTTAGTGATAGCGAAGTCTTAGCACTCGAGTTTCACCTTTTCTTAAGTCTTGGATCGTGCACAAGTTCAAGGCATCCCTCGAATAGATGCATTCAACCAAACTTAGAGTTAGTAAAATCGGACAAGCTACTGCCATACTCTCAAGGGTTCGCACAGGTTGGCACAAAGGCCACTCGCAGCACAATATCATGCAAGCAATCATATCATTCAAAACGCATTTTAAAAGTATTTAGACTTATTGTTGGAATATCCCATCGAGGCATTGAGAGAGAGCGTGCACATAACCCACGAACGAGCTTTCAAAACTGAGATATCGAATCGAAGTCCAAAGGCGTAGAAGCCAGGCTCTGATACCAACATGTGATGCCCCGATCTCCCGCAGGCTAAATCGACCGTTCCCGCTAGGCGAGAATCACCGGGCCAGCGCTCCCGCGGAACGATCGCTTTATGACCCATGCGGGCGTGATGCCGCACGAGCGTGAGCCACGCCCATGCAAGGCTGAGGTTTATTAGCTGGCGGTAAGAGTTCTAAGCCACAGAGTTGCACAGATTGTCCGAGTGCAGCGGAGTCATGAACGCATAGGCGATTGGTAACAAGTTCACTGAGTTGACAATATAGCGGAAGCATTGAAACACAAGTTGAAGTAAAGAAACTCTTTATTGATATAAACATGTGTTACAGGCGGCGTATAGCCGAGATTACAAGTCGCTCAAGCCTCTCTCTTTGAAATAGTAAAAGCGTGCCAAGTGGCTATAATTGTGGAGTGATTGTACAGGCAATGGTCAGGCAATGTTCAGGCGATGTTCACAATATTATATCTTGTATATGTGCTTCAGTTCTGGATGCACCGTTGCTTCGGAGTGATCTCCACACCTTAGCACGCACGAAGGAGCATCCACACCGAACGAGGTTCTCCCGCACCCTGCATACAAACTGGTGGATTATCGGTACATTGAATGCACTGGTGGGGAAGCTACTCGCCCGCTCGACAAATCCAAACACGTAATATAAGTTTCGTGCACCAACTATTTGGTTGTCTTTCTAGTTCCCTTAGGATCAGTTTCATGCAAATATTAAATAGCCTATCTCGTGTGGCAGTGCGCCGTGCAATATGAGAGGAAACACGGTGAGACTTACCAACTTACCATTTGGCCTTCCCTGTCCAAGGCAAACATTATAAATTCAAGCACGGGCAAGTATAACTTTCAAGAGGCATAGCATATGCAACATGAGTACTGTTATTTCAAGATCGTTCAGGTGTTCAGTTGTTCTTTGATACGATACAATGACTCGCACGCGGATAGCCGCTAAGCGAGGATGACTTATCTATATGAAACATGAGTCACTGGCATAGCCATTTGGACTAATCCCAGACGAGAATGGAACACAATGAGAGTACACGATGCGCTACGAACCATCTCACCCGTACACGATGGATTGCACTGATGTGGTCCCAGGCCAAGTGGAATGCAACGAAAGTACAAGAGGCGCTACAAACCACTCGCCTGTACACGATGGACCATACGTGAGGTTCCATCCGGATCGGATCGGCCCCAGTTCCCCGGTGACCGTCCGTGGAACTGTACCTCGTTTTTGAGAGAACACGAGTGCACAAGAATACGAGAACACTGGAACACGAGTACACGGGATACTTGGATCTTGATCCTTTGTTCAGTGAATGATTTTTCCTTGATGCATTCCCCTGGTTCGGGGCTGCCTTGGGTGAATCACCTAGCGACTAGCATGAATATTCCACATTTTATGTGTGTTGGCTAAGCAAAGACAAGTTTACCGTAGCCACCCACCTTAGCGATAATTCGCCTCGGTAGAGCGATACGTCAAGCGAGCCTCTAAAAGCCTAAGCCGGGTTCCTGTAGGGACAAGTCTGGATATCCTTTGCTTCTCGTTTGAGGCAAAGTGGGTCGGAACAGTTGCACTTTTGCCGTTTGAGTCGGCAGTCCGCTAGAACGGAATGGGGTGTTACAATATAGAGCTTTCTTAAGTTTGAAAACATGATCAAAAAACATATAATTTTAAAACCCAGTGGTTATTTTATGAAAACTTCTTCTTTAATAAAACCATTAAGAAAAGCACTTTTTACATCCATTTGAAAAAGTTTGTTTTGAAAGTTTACAAATGCATAAAGCATGCCAATCGATTCAAGTCTCACAACAGGAGCGTATGTCTCATCGTAGTCGATACCTTCCTATTGGTTGTATCCTTGATCTACAAGACGCGCTTTGTTACGTGTCACTTAACCTTCCTTATTCAGTTTGTTACAAAAAAATCCATTTAGTACCAATGACAGGATGATCATTTGGTTTAGGAACAAGTTTCAAAACCTGATTCCATTCAAATTGGTTGAGTTCTTCTTGTATTACAAACATCCAAAATTCATCAAAAAAAGCTTCTATAACATTCTTAGGTTTTATTTGTGATATAAAAGCTGTAATGGCTATAGAATCTCCAACAGCTAAATCAGTACTTACTTCTTTTGATACCTCACCTATCACCAAGTTCTATGGATGGTCTATTGTGAAGTGCAACCTCTTTGGTAAGTTTTCCAAATAATTTATTCCAGATATTGTATCATCAGGGGTAGGAGATACTGGCTTGATATGTATATCATCATCATCTTCAACATCATCTTTAGGGGCTGTTACTGTACTATCATACTCATCAAAAGTAACATTAACAGATTCTTCAATAATTAAGGAGCACTTGTTGAACACTCTGTATCCCTTACTCTTGGAGGCATATCCAAGAAAAATACCTTCATCAGCTTTGGCATCAAACTTGCCTATGTTGTCTTTGGTATTCAGGATAAAGTAGCGACAACCGAACGCTCAAAAATAAGATATAGTAGGAGTCCTATCAAACCAAAGCTTATAGGGAGTCTTCTTCGATATAAGTCGAATCAGAACCCTATTCAAAATATGGCATATTGTATTTACAGCTTTTGTCCAAAAATATTTTAGAAGAGGAAACTGATTTAACATGAGTCTAGCCATATTGCCAAGTTTCCTATTCTTCCACTCCAAAACACTATTTTGTTGGGGAGTTCTAGGGCACGAAAACTCATGATCAAAACCATTTAAATCACAAAACTTTTTGAAATCAGTATTTTTGACTTCACCACTATGATCACTTCATATTAGAGTAATCATGAAGCCTTATTCTTTTTGTACATTTTTAGCAAAAAATTTGAAAACAGAAAGAATATCAATTTTATTTGAACGAAATAAAACCCAAGTGTAACGAGAAAAATTATCAACAATAACAAAGGAGTAGAGTTTTCCACCAAGACTGGCTACTCTACTCAGACAAAATAAATCGATATGAAGAAGTTGTAAGGTTTTGGATGTACTTACAACATTGATGGATTTAAAAGAAGATTTTGTTGCTTTATTTTTCTCACACTCGGCACATATTGTATCCTTCTTGAATGTGATTTATGGTAGCCCTCTTACCGGTTTCTTTGTTGAAAGTCTTGATATGGTATTCATGTTTGCATATCCTAGATGCATATACCATAGTAATCTTTCATCCTTATGAGCGTAGAGGCATCTTCCTACGTGGTTAGTATCTTGCGAGAGATAAAATATATATATATATATATATATATATATATATATATATATATATATATATATATATATATATATATATATATATATATATGTGTGTGTGTGTGTGTGTGTGTGTGTGTGTGTGTGTGTGTGTGTTATCTTCCCTTATTCCTTCAAAAATGATGTCTCCAGATGATCTATCATATATAGAGCATTTATTTTTTATAAAGTTAATACTATATCCGTTGTCAGCAAGATGACTAATGCTGAGTAGATTATGCTTTAACTCTGTTACTAAATAGACATCTTTATTATGGAAGAGGGAGGATTACCTATTGTACTGTTACCTATTATATACCCTTTCAGATTGTTGTCGAAGGATACATATCCTTCCTTTTTTATCGATAGTGTTACGAAAAGATTAGCATTATCAGTCATGTATCGCGAGCACCCACTATTGAGAATCCATTTTCTTCTAGAAGATGAGGGAAGGTCCACCTACAACATGAGTAGATCTGACCTTTGGTACCTAAATTCTTGAGGGTCCTGAAATGTTAGTCTTTGGCACCCATGCATATATATTTAAATCAACTAGTTTCCTAATTCTATATTATCGTGATATGTGTCCATGTTTACCATAATAGTGACAGGTAGCATGCATATTTGTGTTAGGAACAAAATAATAATTGTGCCTTTGTGTGGGTGGCTGATGTGCTTTATGATTAGATATACAAGAAAGCATAGTTGTGTGAAGAATGTTTATGTTTGGTCTTCTTGTGTCATACAGTCTTGTGTTGTGGTACATGTCTAGTATATGTGTTTCTAGTGTAAGACTGAGTTTGAGGTTGAACAACCTGTTTTCCCAGCCTGATCTCTAACTTTTTAGAGGCATCATACATTTCCGTATACTTGGCAGTTAAAGCATTATTTCTGACTGCTGCCATATTATACTTATTTTTCTCTTCCATCAACTCTTTATTGAGTTTAGTAAGAGCTAGTGTCTGTTTCTCAATACGTGTTTCAGTATCGTGTAAGCTCAATTTCAGTTGAGATAATTCCTTAGTATCCTTCGCGGGTGGTGTCTTTATTATATCATTCAGTAAGCAGGACAGTCTATGTATCTCAAACTTATGAGTATGAATCTTAGATTTTTCATGTTTATATTTACCAAGCACTTTCTTATGATCTTTAAGAAGATCATTGAAAGCATCTGATAACTCAATAAAAGTAAAATTATTAAGCTAATTTTCTGTTACCTTGTCAGAGGTTGCCATTAGGCAGACATTTGTAGCTTCTTGGGGAGTTTCCTCTTCCTCTGAGTCACTTGCCTCACTTTTATGCCATATGCTAGTATTGGCATACTTCCGATAGGATGGCTACTTGTAGGTTTTAGCATACCGATTCCCCTTCTTTGTTGTTGGACAGTCCTTCTTGATGTGCGTCGTCTTCTTGCAACCGTAGCAGATAGGTTCTTTATCATCGTCTTCTTTTTGTTCCTTCTTTCTTCGGTTGAATCGCAAGAACTTCTTGAAATTATGAACCACCACAGCTTGATCATCACCTTCAGAATCATCATCATCTATTTAATTGTGGAGAGCCTTCCGGTGATAGGCTTTTAGAGCAATTGTCTTCTCCTTTGGAGCAGTCTCTTCAAAGACCTTAAGGTCGAGCTCATATGTCATCAGTTTGCCCATCAAAGTCTCCAGAGAGATCGTTGCTTTTGATGGTTGTCGTGGATTTGGAGTTCCATTTCTTTGTGAGCTCCCTTAGAACTTTGCGAATCTTCTCATGGTTGGTGTAGTCTTTGCCGAGGAAGGATAGCGGGTTGACGTTGTCAAGAAATCTGGTGAACATTTGCGTAATCGTCTTGTTGAATTTCATCTTGAATGCCTCATACTCTTGTGTTAGCCGACTAATTTTTGACTCCTTCACTTGGGTGGTTCCTTCTTGTGTCACCTCCAGAAGCTTACATACTTCATGTGAAGTAGTGTAGGTGGATACCCTGTTAAATTCAGTCCTTTATACAGCACAGAAGAGAGCATTAATAGCCCTAGCATCTAGACTTGACTGTTTCTTCTCTAGGTTCGTATATTTGTCATGAGGTTTCTCTACAAGATTCCCGTCAATGATAATTCTAACAGGCTTCCTATAACCAACTATAACTATAGTCCATATGTCAAAGTCTACTAATTTCAAATAAAAACTCATTTGTGTCCTCCAGTAAGTGTAGTTGGTACCGTCAAATAGGGATGGCCTATTTGTGGACTGGCCTTCACCATTGTTGGTGAAGATTGGTCATGTAGTTGCCATAGATCAGCTCTAGGGTATTAATCCTTTATCAAGAGAACCTTGCTCCAATACTAATTGAAGTTACGTGTAGGCAACTCTAGAGGGGGGTAAATAGAGTTATGTGTCAATAGTGACCAATTAAAACTGATTAAGACTAAGTCCAGTAAGCAACTACTAACAATAAAAATAATCAGAGAATAATAATGCAGAAAGTAAATAGAGTAAGGAAGAGCAAACGTAAACATAGCAATATATCCTGGTTTTTCTCATAGAGGACTAGTCCAGGCCCAAGAACTCTAGCTCAGAGTTTGAATCTACTATCAGTGAAATACAAGCTCTGATCTGAAGGCTTGCTACTTCTTTACAGATACGAGCTTTTGATCCGAAGCGCTCGACTACTTCAACTTCGTAGAGGTGAAACTTAGACTTTTCCAAGTGAGAATACTTTACAACTCTTGCACAACTTCTAGCAGAATCGCACTAAGGCACCTTAGAGGATTAGAAAGTTATGGCTAAGTGAATTTGGAAGAGTATGGCTTAGAGGAGTAGATCTTATAAGATTTAGAGCTGAAAAGATGAGAGATGATTTAAAATGAGAGAATTTATGCTCTATTTATACTAGTCTGGGTAGGCAGAGTTCGGCCAGAGTTCTGTCCCCTAACATTCAAAAAATAAACGTTTGGACAGCTCGTTAGAAGGTCGAACAAAAAATAAGGTTGCTAATTTTAAGGGCACCGAGTTCGGCCCGATTTTGGTCAGGGACCGAGTTCGGTCTTCCTTAGACCATAAGCTCTATAACTGGGTTTAAGTAGGTTTGGTTTTGGTTTTAGTTTTGGTTTGATTTTGGACTTGGTTGATTGTTTGATGGAGCTATAGGAAATATGTTGATGGTTGATATGCCATAGTACGACTCAAAATACATATTTCCTATACTCAAACAAAAATAGAAAAGTTACAGACTCTGAAATATAATAAAGAAAATGTAGCAGCAGTCAGGCGAAATCTATTGATGTCTCGTCTAGTAATGGATGTGTCATAATTGAGTCATGACCGATATCACAGTATTAATTATCGAAATCAGTTTGACTATAATCCAGTTTGGGTCAACACTAGTTCCCATATGTCGTTCTTCTTAAAGGCCTGAAGTTTCTCCTTCATGGCACTCAACCACCTAGGATCTTGCTTAGCAACCTACTAGTTGTTAGATACAAGTACTGAATCTAATGATGAAATAAAGGACTTATATACAGGTGGAGTAGATGCATATGGAATATAATATGCAATATCAGTATCCCAACTGCCAAACTTAGCTAAAGGTTTTCCAATATTAACTCTAGAAGTTCTATGAAGCAAGACAAGAGGATTAGAAGTATCAGTAGAGGAATTGTTACCAGATGACTCAGATGGAAGGGACAAAGAAGGCCTTAGAGAAGAGGGACTTGGGACATCAGCATTTGTATTTGGGGACAAGAAACTACCAGAGAAGATGGAAGGGCTGAAGAAGGTCCTAGAGGTTTAGGGGTACATATAGATGGAGAAAGTCATGATCACATGTAAGCGCACGACACATATTTGACTTGTATTTGACCTCGTCCCTGTGTGCAACTATGCAGATGGGAATACCTGTGACTAGCCAGGAGTTGAAAGAGATACTAGAGGGGGTGGCCAAGGTATTTCAGGCCAAATTAGAGGTAACCTCATCCAGTAGGGCAGTCGTGCCTGCACCAGAATAGTCGCAGGTGATAAAGAAGATAGAGTTGCTGCCCAATGACATCAAACTTGAGGGGACGAAAAACTACCTAAGTTGGTAGAGGAGGGCACTACTTAACCTTCAGACCAAGGGGCTTGAAAAATATATAAAGGGAGAGTGCACTGAGCCAAAGGATAAGACGAGTGCTGAGAGGAGCACATAGAGTCACCTTAATTCTTTGGTAGTTTCTTGGCTGCTAAATTTTGTGCCTTCATCCATAGTTGGGATGGTGGAGTCGATCTGCAGTACAGCTAATTTCTGGACGATATTGGCTGGGATGTACTCTAGAGATGGGAGTGTAATGATGATGATAGAAGTTGAGTAGAAGATTGATGCTACCATACAGGGGAAGAAGACAGTACTCCAGTATGCAGTGGAGCTACGTCGCTTATGGGCGAACTTGGACTACTATGATCCGTTATTATTAAAAAATCCAGCAGATATTCTCCTTGAAAAATAGTACCTTGAGCGTAGGTGTATGGCTTGTTTTCTCAAGGGTATGAACCCAAAGTTTGAGGCTAGGAGTGCAGCAATGTATCATCTACCATCTTTTCCATCTCGGATGAGGCTGTTGCATCAATGGAGTAAGAGAAGATCCGATAGAAGGTGATGAAAGGCGAGACCTCACCAGCTGTTCGTTCTACATTAGTGGTTCCTATTGCTCCCAGCACGATGACAGGGAGTGCTATAATTGCATAAAGGAAGGGTATCTCAGCTATAACTGCTCTCAACCCCATAATTTTGGTCGTAGTCGAGGAGGCAGATGACATAAAGGTGGACGTGCAGGTCAAGGAGGCAGGGAACATGGAGGCCAGGGAGTTGCTCACCTAGTTGTGACAGAGAAGACCACTACCGAAATGACTGGAGCTGAGATGATAAAGCTGAAGGAACTACGTTAGTTCAAGCTTCAGGTTGAGAGTTATAAGGGCAAGGGACTCGCCACTCAGGATCTGGATAACACTACATACCTTAATAACTTTACTAGTTATGCTGCTCATATGGGCAAAGTTATTCCCGTTCGGGCACTTGCATCCACTAAATCTCACACTGATTAGATTATAGACTTAGATGCATCTAGGCATATCATGGGTGCATATAGTGAGTATGTATTATATTATCCAAGCAAGCATATGCATCTCAAGACAGTTTAGACTGCTGATAGGATATCCCAACCTATCAGGGGTACTGGCTCGGTCTATTGTATTTCATCTATTACCCTGTCATCTGTATTGCATGTTCCTTCATTTATGGTCAACTTACTTTCTGTTAGCTCTCTCATTGATTAATTGAATTATAATGTTTTTTTTTATCGAGATATGTGTTCTTTCCAGGAGAAGGCCACGGGGAAGAGGCTTGGGACTGGCATCAGGCGTAATAGTCTTTGGTACGTAGACCGGGAGGCTGTAATGCTTGCTGGTACTACTAGTGGACGTCCAAAGACAGAAGCAATGCTCCAATACTACATATTGGAGCATTTATCTTTTGATAGTTTGAATAAGTTAGAACCTGAGATAATGAATAAAGTAAACAAAAAATGGTTATTTTGTAATGCTTGTGAACTTGGAAAGAATACACGTTCTACTTATAAAATGGTTGGTCTTCAAAGTTTTGAGCCATTTTTACTTGTTCATTATGATGCTTGGGGACCATGTCCTACTACTTCTATCAGTGGATTCAGATGGTTTATTACCTTCATTGATTGCTACTCATGTATGACCTGGATCTACATGATGAAGCAAAAATCTTAGGTGTACAAATATTTTCAAGACTTCGCGGCATATGTGAAGTTCCAGTTTAGAGTACATGTGAAGATTCTTCAAAAAGATAATGGGACCGAGTACACCAACAAGGAGTTTGATAATTTCATCTATAGTCAGGGAATTCTTTATAAAACTACTTGGCCAGACACTCTTGCTCAGAATGGGATGGCTGAACGCAAGAACAGACAACTACTAGAAGTGGCACATTCTTTGATGCTGATAATGAATGTGCCAAAAAAATTGTGGAGTAAGGCTGTTATGACAGCATCTTATCTAATCATTAGGATGCCGCCAAGTGTATTAGGGATGAAGACACCATGTGAGATGCTCTTGGGCTCTAATATTTTTATTGTTCCTCCCAGAGTATTTGGATGTACAAATTTTGTAAGAGATCACAAAATGATGGTGAGCAAGCTAGATCCACAAGATGTTAAATATATCTTTGTGGACTACTCACCAAGTCAGAAAGGATACAAATATTGGTGTTCCACTAAAAGAAGGTTGTTTGTCAGTATGGACGTGACATTCCATGAATTTGAACCATTTTATAGGGACAAGATGGAGTTAAGTTCCTTGTTCGAGGATAGCTCTACCGATGCCAGTAGAGAGAGGGAGAATGAGAGTGGCATCATACTTGGTATAATTCTATGTCATTTTGAGTCACCGAAGAGTGATGGTGTCTCAAAGGAAGCCGACAGTCAGGGAGGGCTAAGAGTATATAGGGAGCATGAGCAGCAACAGTAGGAACAGCATAAGCAGCAGCAACAGGAACAACAGGAGCAGCATGAGCTTCCTTCTGATGTCCCTGTGCTAGTACCCACAAATGCTGATGTCTGGACGACATTGGATGGAATGTACTCTAGAGCTGGGAGTGTCATGATGATGATGGAAGTTGAAGAGAAGATTAATTCTACCACACAGGGGAAGAAGATAGTACTCCAGTATGCAACGGAGCTACGTCGCTTAAGGTCGGTGAGAGACAGAGGAAAAGGAATTCTTCTTGTTTTTTGGAAAAAAAATTGGAAAAAAGATTCAAAGCTTTGGCTCTGATACCATGTAGAGAGAAAATAATTGATTGATTTACTTCCAAGAGAGGGGGTGTAGAAGCATGAAATACGCTGGGGAATTGTACGCGTACTATACAGTCAAAATCCCCAACAGACATGAAGTTCACGTAATACAGAGCTTCAAGGTTGTGTGGCATAAAACATGACTTCAGAGCTATACGCGTAAAACAGAGCTTCAAGGCTGTGTGGCATAAAACATGACTTCAGAGCTACACGCGTAAAGCAGCGCTTCAAAGCTGTTTCAACGTAAAAGGTTACTATACCCTCCGGCGTAAAATACGTTTGTTTTAATGCAGCGTAAAGTTGTACGAGGAACTCTTCATATTCCTCGGATGAATTTGTCAGACAAAATAGTGAACCTGACTCCTGACAAAAAGTACTACACGACGATCGAGAGGACGGCTGTAATGATGATTTTGCACAGAGACCCAGGCTGTCGTTTAGTGACATATTCTTGATACAAGTCATTTTTACGCATTCAAAGAATATGATGCCTATTCTATATGGACAGAAATGAGCCTTTACGCTCAAGATGAGACAAAATCAGACGCCACGTCAAAAGCTATTTCTCGTACAGAGCTCGAGGCATATCTCTGTATTTAATGCACGAGATGGGGGCAGATCTCTGCATTTAATGCATGAGATTTTGTTCTATTTTTAAATGACTGGGAAAGCTAAAACTGTGACTAATACGCTCACATCACCATCCTTGCATTTTACGCCAACCAGGCTATTTTCAACTATAGAAGTACGCCGTATGTTATCTCCTCAAAATACATCAACTCGGCCATATTTGCAGTACGTAATAAGGCTATTTAGCCCAGAATATGCTCAAGACCTCAGTCGTGACAGATAATTGGCTATTTTTATGCTGGTTTTACGCTATTTGGCTTTTACGCCAACAAGACAGCTATTTGGCTTTTACGCCAACAAGACAGCTATTCAGCTTTTATGCCAACAAGACAGCTATTCGGCTTTTATGCCAACAAGATTGCTATTTGGCTTTTACGCCAACAAGACAGCTATTTGGCTTTTACGCCAACATTTCAGCTATTTGGCTTTTACGCCAACAAGACAGTTATTTGGCTTTTACGCCAACCATCTTTACGTGAGGGGCAGTTACCTACGTGGCTTGCATGTCATGATCTTCGAGAAGAAGTTATACACGTTACCTTATAATGGGACACATGTCACACGCATATTCAGAAGATCATCCGAACGTGGGTAGCAGTTATTATAATCGCCGCATAAAAATGCAATTTTCTTCACAGTTTGGCTTCTACGCCGACTGGGCAGTTATTTTTGACTGATCTCAATAAATAGAGACCCCTGGTCATAGGGTAAAGGGAGGAAGATCAGAAGGAGAAAAAAAAGATCGATCAAGGATCAAGAGATCAGAGACAGAGAGCACAGACAGAGAGTGTTGATTGACAACTTTGGCAACGATAATTCAATCCCACTTGCAACTTTTGAAGCTTGCTCTTCTTCTACAGCACTTCTTCATTATCGTGTGGTCCAAGGGACAAAGTGATCGACTGCAGATCAGACTCCTATAGCAATTATTCCCCAGAATCATTTTTATTGTACTTAACATCCTCGTATAGGATTAATTGTACTCTTTTCTTATTTGTAAGCAAAAAAAGGTTTCGTATAAATCTCTCCATTTTGTTTATTATCAAACACAAGATGGCGACTCTGCTAGGGACCACTTTCTCATCTGATAAGAAAGCAATTGCTCAACACGATGTTGTATCCATCGGATCAACGAAGAAGACTTTGGTCGTCAGTTCGACCAATCTGCTTATGAAGACATGCTTCATGTAGGGGGTAGCTCTCATTCCTCCTCTGTCCAGAACAATAGGAAGCTACATAAAGTGTGGATGCCTAAGACGTCCTCTACCCTTCCTGCAAGCTCTCACTCTCTGATCAACCAAGTTGTGCCAACACGCCTTGTGCATAAAAATTTATCTCCCGTCTGTGATGTGGCAGATAAGACTTCTGGCAATACCTCAGTGCCAATCCAGAAGCTTCAAACATGCCTTGTGCGTAAAAATTTGTCTTCCGTCTGTGACGTGGCAGACAAAACTTCTGGCAATGCCTCAGTGCCAATCCAGAAGCTTCAAACACGCCTTGTGCATAAAAATTTGTCTCTCGTCTGTGACGTGGCAGACAAGACTTCTGGCAATGCCTCAGGGCCAATCCAGAAGCTTCAAACACGCCTTGTGCGTAAAACTTTGTCTTCTGTCTGTGATATGGAAGACAAGACTTCTGGCAATGTCCCAGTGCCAATCCAGAAGTCTCAGACGCGCCCTGCGCATAAAACTTTGTCTCATGTCTGTGACGTGGCAGACAAAATTTCTAGCAAGGCCTCAGTGCCAATTCGAAAATTTCAAACGCGCCCTGCGCGTAAAAATATATCTCCCCCCTATGATGAGGCAGATGGACCCTTTGATCACGTGAAGGGAAAACGAGTGGCAAATCTTTCGACCTTTAGGTTTGTACGCCCACAAGAGAAGAGAATTCCCACTCTTCAGATTATGCGTGACGCTGGAGGCTGTTTGAGGACTTTCCCTGTTTTGCGCGAACCTGTGCAAAATTCTAAATTACGCCAGGATAAGTCTGCCCGCGTAAAGAAGACCCGTTTCACGAGAAACTATGCTCCTAAGACGGATGATGGATCGTATGCTACTCACATGGCTGAACTGTTGTATTCTTATGGCAGAGAAAGGGTTATGGTTCCTAATCTCCACAGGCCTACTGATATAAAAAGGCAGAATAAGCCTTCTTCTTCTGGTAATCTCCCTGATTTGCGTGATTTCTTGATCCAAAAACGCAAAGACAGGGGTCAAAATGAAGATTTAGTGCCCCTAACTACCAAGCGTGGAGAGATTATGTGGGAAGTAGCGTCAACATCTAATGTCGTCATGACATATGGGCCACATGAAGAATCTGTCTTTATTGTTCCACGTACTCACAATGATCAGCATCAAATAATCTTCGGTCGAATGCGGAATAGACCGATTGTACAAGAAGATTCTCACGAGTCTGATGCTGGGAAAATACAAATCCACAGATATAGCCCACAGGCTTTAAAGATTATGCAAAACATGGGTTATGATTTGAAGTTGAAGCAAGGCCTCAATTATGGAAAAGGCAAACGAATACCGTTGCATGGTGATTCTTACTGTCAACGAACTCATTTCGGGTTAGGGTATACCACATCTCTTGCAAACTCCAAACCTCCAGAGTCTGATCCTGTAATACCAGAGGCAGGTCCTTATAAATCAACTTCTGTGGACAAAGGTGGACAAAAAGAAGAAGAAGAACCAAACAACGACATGTCTGGGGGTAGCCTCCCTCGACAAAACAGAGCAGCATCCAAAGCTGGGGGTAGAATTTTCTCTGAGTCCGAAAATGATGCAACTATGACCATCTTTCCTGAAGATCGTAAGACTCAGGTATCGGAAGCCCGAAAGCCAAAGAGGACTTTCTCCTTCAATGAGGATGACATCATTGAAATCTTCAATATATTGATGAAGGAAAACAAACTTCGGCTACCCAACATCAGATATCCTGAAAGGGCTGGCAAAGTCGTTGACCCAGAATATTGTCTCTTTATCGGTACATTCATCGTCCCACAAAGGCATGCTATGTACTGAAAAGGAGAATCCAGGAGTTAATCGACGCCAAAGTCATCACCTTGCATTTATAACGAGAAGACGGTATCTCCCCAGATGAGCAACCTTTCGGTCTATCCCCACTCAGCAAATCACTTCCAAGTGAATTTTTTGGACATCAGTTCACATCCAAACTGTTTTTCCCCAGCTGAGTTTGCCATGTCCAAGTGACCTCTGAGCAAACCTCCCAGGTTGTTGCTATCGATCAATTCACGTCCATATTACCTCTGAACTATGTCTCTCCACTTTCTCCAACAGAGGGAATCTATCACCACAAAAATGGTCACTTTCATATTACCTCTGTCCGGTTTTTCTTTATCTCCACAGAGTCATATCTTACCACGTCCACATTACCTCTGAGTAAGATATCTTCAGAACTTTTTCATGTCCATATCACCTATGAGTGAAGTTCGCTCTTCGACTTTCTACTGTCATGTTCGTATAACCCCTGGTAGTGCTAGTTATTTCAACTTATTATTTGTACTTAAGGTACGCCATAGGTAATAAGTTCACAACCCAGATGAATAAATCAACTCTTATTTTTTTATCCCCAGCAAGTGCCTATGCGCAACATTTTCTTCTTCGTGACAAATTCTTGTAAAAGAGCCATCATCCATACCCAAAAGTCCCGGATACGCAATGGATAATGGATTCTCAAAATCTCCCCAGCGAAGCAATCCTTAGGTCTACTCGCACACTCCCGCAATGACTATTCACAACTAATCTCGTTAGACGCTAGCCATATTTATATTACCTCTGAGTTATCGTCCCATCAATCTGCCCAATGGAGCGATCCTTTGGTCTATCTTCATGTTTGGATAGACCAGACTCAAAGAATCACTCCTCAAAGAGTTTTTCGAACATTAGTTTACGTTCATATTACCTCTGAACTGCTATCATAATATTTCTCTCAGGCTGAGTTTGTCATGTTCATATTACCTCTGAGCAAACCTTCCAGAGTCGGCTATTGATTATCATGTCCATATTACCTCTGATATTGGTTGTCATCTCAACTTAGCACCCGTACTTAACTCTAAGTACGCCAGTGGTGTTAGTTCTACAAAAACTGTCACGTCCATATTACCTCTAGCAGGGCTTGCCTTAAACTTATTACTTGCACTGTCGTGCACAAGAAGTAATAAGTCCACCAAAAAAAAAAAAAACCCTGAGGGTACGCCCGCAATGGAAATGAATAATTCAAATATATCCCTCCACTATCCTCGCAGAGTCATATTTTTCAGCGTCCATATTACCTCTGGCAGGACTTGCCTCAAACCTATTACTTGCACTAACATGCGCAAAAAGTAATGGGTCCACAAAAAATTCCCCATCATGATGTCTTTACTAGCCAGGGCTTGTTTCGAACTTATTATTTGCACTCAACATGTGCAACAAATAATAGGTCCACCAAAGATCGATCCCCTAGTGGGATGTCCTCAACAACGATATCCGAAGTCGCCAAATAATCGTAAAGAAATAGAGGGCCCTTTTCTGATTGAAAGAACATTCTCAAATAGCGCTTACAGATTAGACAAGCCTAATGGAGATTTAATAATGGCTCCTATCAACTGCAAATCCCTGAAGAAGTATTATACTTGATCTCATTTGCTTAACGGAGTATGATGAAGATCTCATTCTGGCGATACTACGTACAAAGGTTAGCGGAATCATATTCTATCAGGTTCAAATGACCTCTGAATAGATATCCTTAACTAATTTGTATACCTATCATGTTTATATTACCTCTGATAGTGTTTTGTATACAAATTTAGTTGGATTATATTATATCAGGTTAATGTTAACTCTGAATAGATTTACATTCAGCTAAACCTTACCGAAAGTATATCATGTTCATATTACCTCTGATATCACTTTCATCTTAGTCTATCATTTATATTCTAAAGTGATGGATCCACAAAGTCAGAAAATATATCTTTATTATCTCTGAGAAATTACAAGGAGAAGCAAAAAAGTACATCATTGGGGAGAAGCAGTTAAATCCCTGATCTGTTGCGCCAAAGCAGCCATCCTCTCATTCCTGGAGTTTAAAATGTTGGTGCGAGCCCGTTCCAGCCTTCCTTCGTCACTGCTCAAGAGAGATAGTTTGGACAGAGTATCAACAAAACTTGCGTGGATGACACCCACGTGTGTCAAGTTCTGCCGAACTGTATTCACTTGGCCCTCCAATACATTGCGAACTAGCGATGCTTTGAGAAGACTCTCCCTTGTCTGAGCAAGTTCAGCTTCCAATTCCTGAACCCTCACTTCATATCCCTCACATTCTGCATGGTACTGAGCTAGCTGAGGAATACTTTCCATCAATACGGCTTGCTCTTTTTCCATCTCTTGTTGATGTTCCTGGATGGACTTGTTTAAAGTTTTGGTATTCTGAGTAAATTTCGTAGTTAGGGAGTCGTACTCATCCTGAACCAAGTCATTGATGCTGCCTCGGGATAGTTGCAAATATTCGTTAATGGGTTGTTCTAAACCATTAACTATTTGCTCTAGAGCATTAGCTTTTTCAGCGTCATTGAAATTTTTAATCTGCGCTATGGTGAGATTGGAGGACATCTTCAGAGCATCAAAGCCTAGATTCTTCTCCAGCACCATGGATATCAATTCTTTCAAAGTGAGGTAGAATATGCTAGTGTATTATTCAACTAGCATAGCAAAGCTCGAATGAATGCTAGGAGTGGCCGCAATATCGATAAATCTTCTTTTTGGAACGGCTGCAGAGAATGTTGTCACAGTCGTTGCTTCAACAGAAGGCGCGACAAAAGAAGAGACACCAACAACAGTTGAAGTTGCTGGCATGCTCGACGAAGGAGGCATAGTCGAGATGGTGGGTTCATCCACCTCTGATATTATTTGAACTGCTGCTGGCTGGGTTATATCCGAAAATGTTGCGGATGAAAGATCAACGGCTTCACGGTATTCTTCTTCGACGGTAGTCACCGCCGTTTCATTAGCTGGATCCACAACAAAATCAGAGGTTGTTTCAACTCCGCCCTCCCCAGAAATGTCTTCGCCTAAAAATAAGATAAGAGAAAGTTAATATCAATTTGATGTTAAATTTCCCTGAAGAAAGCGTAAAGACAACATTTACCAATGGCCGACGGTATGTATAGTGCGTTTGTAGCCTGTATAGCTAAATCATCTCTTAATGATGCTAAACAAGTTGTCATACCTGGAGAAGAGGGTACACCAACTGATGCTTGAGGTTCTTCATCCCAGTCATCACCCAGATCTATTCGAGGTTCATCGGGTAGAATCTCGCTTGAAATACTTACAGATGAAGGAGGGGCTAGTCTCATTATTTATCTTGGTAAAGGTATACTGATTCTTATTGAGAGTGGCCTCGAAGGCGATATAGAAGCACCACCAGTAACGGTGGTAGCGATAGCAGTCGAGGGCAAAGAATCTCCAACACTTTCAGCTGGAACTGTGAAGGCTCCTTCTTTAAAAGGCGAAGGACCCCTAATCAAAGAATCATCCCCAAATGGGGAAATAATAGGTTCACTCCTAGAAGAAGCCCCCTTGGTGGAAGTCTTTTTAGGACCTCGGACAGACTGCTTCTTTTTGTGGGGGGAAAGCTCTTTCAGAGTAGAAACCTTTCGTTTATTGGAGATTATGAGAGGCTCTGTTGGCGGAGCTACTATGCTCCATCAATAAGTCCACCTTTGAATTTGAAGCTGGTGATGGGATTCCCCACGTGCAACTGATCATATCCAAATTTCCTGGCGAAACGGCTAGGCAGATAAGGCTCCAAGTAGCAGTGGTCCTCACTTCTGTACAGCAGATGGGAAGGTCTAATGCAGACCAACCAGTAAAAGGCTTCAGGAGAAAGAATAGTCTTCCCCTGACCTACATCCTGAAGTTTAGTCCCCTGTTGATTGATATGCACGGGGGGGACGGTGCAGAAGACTTTCCAACTATGGGCAAAATTAAGTGCTAGTCGACAATCTATGACGCTAGCCACATTCCAAAGAGAATTCTTGTAATTCAACAAGAAGTTATTTCCTGAACCGCTGGCAGATCCGGGAGACATCACTCTGGTGTTGTGAAGGATTAACCATCCCATCAGATATAAGAATGGCAATTCCACTCTGGAATATCCTTTACGCTGCGTAGTATCGGCCAGCAGCCCATCAGTAATAGCCCTCGGGCCATCTTGTATCCTATATACCATGGCAGGGAGCAGGCCCAATCTTGCTCCAAACACCAAACGCACTGCAGGCAATAAGGTGTTGCGATGAATGCAATCCGTAGATGCGATGCCAGGCACCACCCATCGGCGTAACCAAATAGAGAGGAAGCCAGCCAGTTGAGCTTCTCTTGACAGAGGCTTTCGGTAATGCCTCATATAACTGTAGGCTTTGGTTCCTGCAGGATAACCCCCTATCTCTTCATCGAGAACACAATCTCGAGCCCCTGCATCTTCAATGAGATCATCGACTATGTTGGCATTAAGCATGCTCAGAAGGTTCAAAGGCTTATCTTTGCTATCTACAACCTTGTCCTGATTGGCATTTCTAGCCTGATGGAAGAAGAGGTAGGACACCCATTTGTTAATATGGGCTAAGTCAGAGGGCTCCCCGTAGAAGGTGGTGCATGCAAGATAATGGCTCATCAGCTCTTGGTACACTGCCACTACCCGAGGGTTGGTATCCTTCAACTTTTTGTTGGTGGGGACGTATTCTTCATAAGGAATGTCTCCAATTGGCAGCTTTGAGATGTCTGCCATCTCATGAAGGGCTAGGCCCAACTCACCTATCGGAGTGGCAAAAATCCCAGTGAGCGAGTTATATCGCTCCATCAGAGCTAAGAACAAGTTGGGGTTGATAGGCAGCCCAACACTAGTGGCGCTCACAGCCTCAAATAAGTTAATACTTTCCAGCTCCATCTGGAAGTGCTTCAGGGTCCATGCAGTTAAACTGGCCCATCAAAGGTTCTGGGGGTTAAGCCATCCATTGGTGCGAGGATTAACCCTGGGATATACTCCTCCCTACGCCATGAATTCATTGCAGAAAGTTGCCATTTGGAATGGCTGGAGCAAGGAAGAGTCTTCACTCGGGACGCTGCCAGGCAGTAATCCTCTGAAAGGCATGACAGGGCCTGAGGGACTGCTTACAAAGGATCCTCGGTTTAATCCTTTCTTATAAAAGATCTTCCCTGGCTGCCCATAAAGATCAGGAGTCAGAGTCTATGCCATCTTCCTGTGATGTGTGGCATAGAAGAATACAGATATAGGGTAATCTCTGGGCATCTTTGGCAGATACATGACCGTGCCCTCAGCAGAAAATACCCAATCTTCCTTTTTAGGTTTTATCTGGAATTATTTATCAATAACATCCCCAAATAAGAAAGCTGGTTTCTTATACTCAATGCCGCCTATGTACGTCAAGGGTTCTCCACTGATCATACTCAGCAACATTCTTTCTCCTTGGGCAGAGATCAGAGTTCCCCTTTCTTGAGGATACTCATTTCCAGAGATGGAAAAAGTCACATGGGATAAGTCCTCCAAGTAGTTGGAATTCAGCATTCCAGTAGCAGAGCACATCACTTCAGCCAGAGGGGGGATCTGTAGGTCCACTGCAAAAAGCAAGAGAAAAAGTCAGTTTTACGCTGGAATTTTCTTTCGGTGCGTAAAACATAAGGTGCTACACTCTTGTCGTATACGCCAAAATTTGACAGTCTGAGTTTTTACACCAGACTGCAAAAATTTGAGTTTTTTGCTGGAATTTACATCTAGTGCGTAAAACTCAAGGTTTGCCGTATACGTCAAAACCTAACAGTCTGAGTTCTTACGCCAGACTGCAAAAAATTTGAGTTTTACGCTGGAATTTACATCCAATGCATAAAACACAAGGTTTGCAGTATATTCCAAAATTTGATAGTCTGAGTTTTTATGCCAGACTGCAAAAATATGGAGTTTATGCTGACACATTAAGAATGTGGGCGTATTTGCGCATATACGTACAACGTGTACGAAGGGTTTTTTTTCTCTCGAAATCTTTACCTGTGATGTCCGGTGTACAGCTAGACGGCGGAGTACTTCGTTCAAAATGAGGCTCGCTTGGCCTAGTGGGCGTTGCTCGTGCTTGAGCAGTGGAGCGAGATGATAAAGCAGCTTTCTTTCCCTTAGCGACGGAGGCCTATTTTGGTGCCATGGCGAATCTGAGAGTTTTCAAAAAGAGACGAAGAGTTTTCAGAAAGAAACGAAAGGTTTTGCAGAGACAGATGAAGGGTTTTTCTCTCTCATAACCTAGGCCTATTTATAGAGTTCAAGTGACTCTCCGAATCCTTAACCAAATCCAATTTTTAATAGTCGGTTATGATTTGGGACCACGTCAGCCTATCATTGAACAAGAAGACAGATAGTCATGCTGCATAACAGATCTATGATTTTACGCTCAGAAGCTTTTACGCTCAGAAGTTACAGATGTACGATTTTACGCTCAGAAGCTACAGATCTATGATTTTATGCTCAGAAACTTTTACGCTCAGAAGCTACAGATCTATGATTTTACGCTCAAAAGCTTTTATGCTCAGAAGCTATAGATCTATAATTTTATGCTCAGAAGCTTTTACGCTCAGAAGCTACAGATCTACGATTTTATGCTCAGAAGCTACAGATCTATGATTTTACGCTCAGAAGCTTCTACGCTCAGAAGCTACAGATCTACAATTTTACGCTCAGAAGCTGCAGATCTATGCTACGTGCATCTTAAATTGCGCGGGACAGATCAGCTAGCAGAATGCGCGTATATCTTGATAATTTGGGTTTCACGCTTGAAAAAGCTAGCTACAAGAGTTTTACGCAGAAAATCTTCTTCTTCCTTAGTCGAAAGGACTTCATCAGACGAAGGGCCGAGGAGTTCCCTGAAAGTGTCTCCTTCACTGGAAGATGACTTTTCTTCCTTGGCCATTGATAGTTCATTCGAAGTTTGGCCAGAATTTTTACATCTAGTTCAGGGATTGGCCTGTTCGGCGGACATTTCTTGCCATGTCTCGAGAATCTTTCGAAAAGCCATTTTCAAAGATGATGATTCTGAACAGATGTTCTTCACATTTATGAAGGAGAAATAATGATTCAGAATTCTATGTGACTCCTCGTCCAAAAACAGCATGACAGATGGATCTTCAAGACAACTTAATGCTAAAGAGATTTTTACGCATCTTCCTTTATGCGTAGAAGTTGGGACATGACCAGATGCGTATTTATCAGAGTCTGCATAAAAATTACTCAAGCATATTGAAGCTGCGTATTATCAGACTCCTTCACAGCGATATAGCAAATCAATAGTGCGTAAAAGAAGACAAGTTTATTAATCATGATTACATATGATGGAAATCTATTTTACAAAGGATTTTTTATTAAATATTCAAGATCATGATTACATATGATGGGAATCTATTATGCTAGGTTCTCGTCTGATGGAGATCTTCATTGCTTCTTCTACAGCACTTCTTCGGCCGGGAGGCCAAGAAAATGGTCAATGGAGGGAGGATACAGAACTGGGCATTCAAGCCCACCCCCCACGCGTCATCAGCAGCCATGATTAGATTTGTATTAGGGATTCAGACCCATCATAATACTGGAAGACACGGCCAAGCTGTCCACCAGGGTCCAGCTTCATAATAGGGGAAAATACAGCTAGCAAACTGTGTGGTCTAATGTGACCCTTCCTCTCTCCTTGGCGAATTGCCATAAAAAAATGCTAATCATCTCGAGCAAAGAAAGCTATGATATCCTTCCATGATCCATCGTTGCAGAGAATATTTTCTCGAAGATGTCTCCTTTTACGTCTCCTTACATGTTAGAAGAGCATGATCTTCTTCTTTCTCAGTTCAGCCCAATGAATCTCAACAGCCATCTTTGTGGTGAAGGGAGTATGGAAAAAACAAGTTCACTTGCCTGTCCTTATATAGGCAAGAGAGAACATACCAAATCCTAACAACTTCTTAAATATCGCCAAAAAATCAGCCTCAAGGAACGAGTCAAATTTGACCATTTCATGCTTCATTCAAAGTATTTCAAATTACGAAGAATTTGAAAACTTTGAAGGAGGTCTTGTAGAAGCATAAAATATGCTGGAGAATTGTACGCATACTATACAGTCAAAATCCCCAACAGACATGAAGTCCGCGTAAGACAGAGCTTTAAGGTTGTGTGGCATAAAACATGACTTCAGAGCTATACGCGTAAAACAGAGCTTCAAGGCTGTGTGGCGTAAAACATGACTTCAGAGCTACACGCGTAAAGCAGCGCTTCAAAACTGTTTCAGCATAAAAGGTTACTATACCCTCCGGCATAAAATACGTTTATTTTAATACAACATAAAGTTGTACGAGGAACTCTTCGTATTCCTCAAATGAATTTGTCAGAAAAAATAGTGAACCTGACTCCTAACAAAAAGTACTGCACGACGATCGAGAGGACAGTTGTGATGATGATTTTGCACAGAGATCCAGGCTGTCGTTTAGTAACATATTCTTGATACAAGTCATTTTTATGCATTCAAAGAATACGCTGCCTATTCTATATGGGCAGAAATGAGCCTTTACGCTCAAGATGAGACGAAATCAGATGCCACGTCAAAACCTGTTTCTCGTACAGAGCTCGAGGCATATCTCTGCATTTAATGCACGAGATGGGGGCAGATATCTACATTTAATGCATGAGATTTTATTCTATTTTTTAAATGACTGGGAAAGCTAAAACTGTGACTAATACGCTCACATCACGATCCTTGCATTTTACGCCAACCAGGCTATTTTCAACTGTAGGAGTACGCCGTATGCTATCTCCTCGAAATACGCCAACTCGGCCATATTTGCAAAGGTACGTGATAAGGCTATTTAGCCCAGAATACGCACAAAACCTCAGTCATGACAGATAATTAGCTATTTTTACGTTGGTTTTACGCTATTTGGCTTTTATGCCAACAAGACAGCTATTTGGCTTTTACGCCAACAAGACATCTATTTGGCTTTTACGCTAACAAGACAGCTATTCGAATTTTATGCCAACAAGATAGCTATTCTGCTTTTACGCCAACAAGACAGCTATTTGGCTTTTACGCCAACAAGACAGCTATTTGGCTTTTATGCCAACAGTTCAGCTATTTGGCTTTTACGCCAACAAGACAGTTATTTGGCTTTTACGCCAACCATCTTTACGCGAGGGGCAGTTACCTACGTGGCTTGTATGTCGTGATCTTCGAGAAGCAGTTATACACATTACCTTATAATGGGACACGTGTCACACGCATATTCAGAAGATCATCCGAACGTGGGTAGCAGTTATTATAACCGCCGCGTAAAAGATGCAACTTTCTTCACAGTTTGGCTTCTATGCTGACTGGCAGTTATTTTTTACTGATCTCTATAAATAGAGACCCTTGGTCACAGGGTAAAAGGAGGAAGATCAGAAGGAGAAGAAAAAAGATCGATCAAGGATCAAGAGATCAGAGACAGAGAGCACAAACAAAGAGTGTTGATTGACAACTTTGGCAACGAGAATTCAATCTCACTTGCAACTTTTGAAGCTTCCTCTTCTTCTACATCACTTCTTCATCATCGTGTGGTCCAAGGGACAAAGTGATCGACCGCAGATCAGACTCCGATAGCAATTATTCCCCAAAATTATTTTTATTGTACTTAACATCCTCGTATAGGATTAATTGTACTCTTTTCTTGTTTGTAAGCAAAAAAAGGTTTCGTATAAATCTCTTCATTTTGTTTATCATCAAACAGGGGGTACATATATATAGGAGAAGGCTAGCACCCTCCTTATTTTCTATCCGATATGGGATTGAATAAGTCCTACATAACTCAGCCAGAAGAATGTTTAAATTACCTGAAAAGGCAGAACAATTAAAATGGCATGACACTCATAAAAGTCAGGATGGAAAGATGCGACACCCTGTTGATTCAATGGCCTGGAATATGATTAATAGTAAGTGGCCTAATTTTGCATCAGATCCACATAACCTTAGTCTTGGCCTTTCATCTGATGGATTTAACCCTTTCAGTGATCGTAGTACTCAATATAGTTGTTGGCCTGTGATTTTGGTTGCTTATAATTTGCCCCATTCCTTGTGTATGTCAAAGTAAAATTTAATGTTGACATTATTGATCCCTGGGCATAAGCAACCATGGGATAATATAGATGTCTACTTAGAGCCACTTATAGAAGATTTGAAAGAGTTTTGGACAAATGGTGAGAGTGTTTATGATTCCTTTAGTAAATCCACTTTTAATTTGAAGGCTATTTTAATATTGGCAATAAATGACTTTCTAGCTTATGGAAATTTATCTGGATATTCCACAAAGGGTAGAGCAGCCTGTCAGGTATGTGGAATTCAGACATCTTCAAGACGGTTGGCTAATTGTAAGAAACATGTATATATGGATCATAGGCAGTTTCTTGTGCACAATCACCATTTCGATTAAAAAAGTCATGGTTTAATGGAAAGGAAGAACATAGAGGGAAGCCTAAAGTATTAATAGGTTCAAAAAAAATTGTTGTGGTAAAATACCATATAAAAGTTTCGGGGAAACCAAAGAGTGAAGAGAAAAAGCATATAAATAATTTACGAAAACCAACAAAAGATGTTAAGAAAAGGAAGAAAGAGAAGAGAAGGAAAAAGAAGCAGCAACTAAACGTTGATTTAATATGGCCTTGGATGAAAAAATTAATTTTCTTTGA
This sequence comes from Iris macrosiphon, assembly GCA_036927795.1. Lineage (NCBI taxonomy): Eukaryota > Viridiplantae > Streptophyta > Magnoliopsida > Asparagales > Iridaceae > Iris > Iris macrosiphon. The sequence continues at coordinate 64,810,821 of JAYESA010000007.1, read as the reverse complement.
GTTACCATATTGGGAGGTACTATCATTAACTCTCTCTCTCTCTCTCTCTCTCTCTCTCTCTCTCTCTCTCTCTCATTTTCTGAATATAAAATATCTTTATAGTTCTGCATTTAATTACTAACATGTTGTTTGTCAATTTAGACAATAGTTTAAAGTGCTGCAGCCTTTATTACTAATATATCGTCCATTTTTTACAAGTTTTGGTCTAACTCCAACATATTTTCTCTAATCATGCACAAATTCTGATTTGTATCTACCTGTTTTGATAATATTTGCTAGTTTTGACTAAAATTTAGCATATTTTCACCATATTTGGCCTGGATATGGTTTATCATGACATGGTTTTGCAAGTATTGACCTAAATTAACTTGTTGTCTGCCAAATTAGACAAAATTTAACTGCAGCTGCAGCCTTTACTACCAATGTATCATCCATTTTTTACAAGTTTTGGTCAAACTCTAACCTATTTTCATAAATTATGACTAAATTCTGATTTGTCATATGTATTCGTCAGTTCTGACCAAAATTCAGTATATTTTTTGCACTTTTGGCTTGAATATGGTTTATCTCGACATATTTTTGCAAGGATTGACCTAATTTAACTTCTTGTTTGCCAATTTAGACAAAACTGTAAACTGTTACAGTCTTTATTACCAATGTATCATCCATTTTTGTATAAGTTTTTGTCTAACTTGAACTTTTTTTCACCAAATATGACCAAATTCTGAGCTTGGATCTGTTTTAATTTTTTTTGCCAGTTTTGACAAAAATTTAGCACATTTTTTAGTTTGTACTGGCCTATATATAGTCGTGTATATCTAGTAGAGTACTTCCCTTAACAGTCATAAATTTGGACTATTTTCTACTTATGAGTTCTCATTCTAATAAATTTGGTAGATTACTACCCCTTAACAGTCATATATTTGGCCTATATATTAAAAATTCTCAGTTTGATAAATTTGGACTATTTTTTACTTAGAGTTGTGTTAAGCTCCCTGCCACTAGCTAATTTATACAGCTTTTTTATACGATGTTTCAGAATTTACTATTGTGACACAATTTAGATGTAATGCACATTGAGAAGAACATTTATGAAATTGTTATTGCACACTATTAAGTATAAAGGGGAAAAAAGATGGACTGAACTCTTGTAAAGATATGCAGAAATGGGAATAAGGAAAGAACTACATGCTGAAAAAATAGGGTATAAGTTTCGATGGGCGACAGGGTCTTGCAATTTATCAAAGTCGGAGAAGCAATTATTTTGTAAGAGGCATGCAAATTTACGATTGCCTGATGGTTACTACTCCAACATTTCAAATCATGTCCCATTGCAAGATTCTATGATTTTAAATCTCAAGTGCCACGTTATCATATTCTACTCCAACAAATCTTGTCAGTATCATTAAGAGGACTTCTACCAAAGGGTACGAAAACTGCAATATTTTGACTTTGTTTATTTTTTAATGAATTATGCCAAAGAGTCATCGATAAAAATAAATTAGAACAACTTGAAACTGAAGTTGCAGAAACTTTATGCTTATTAGAAATAGTTTTTCCTTCATTATTTTTTGATGTTATAGTGCATCTCACAATTCATCTTGCACGAGAAGCTCGAATTCGTGGGCTAGTACAATTTCGTTGGATGTACCCCTTTGAGAGCTAATACATTGTATTTTAAATTAATAATAAACTTATAAATTATTCCATACTCTTATATTATTAGTTTTTATTTAAATCTATGAAGGTACTAAAAGGATATGTTACAAATCGTTCACGGCCTGAAGGATGTGTAGCAGAAAGGTATCTTGCTGAAGAGTGCTAAAGTTTTTGTAGTGGGTACATAAAGCAAGCTGCTGAAATTGGTGTTCAACATAGACGCAATGATGATTTTGAGAATGGAACTATTGGGGAAGGGAGGCCAATTTCTAAGGAAAAAATAAGGACTATGTCTTCTAACATGTTAGAGATTTCTCATCGTAATGTTTTTTTAACAGTTCTGAAGTCGAGCCATATACTAAGTAAGTATGATACAAAATTATAAACTTATTTTCACTTACTAAGTTCTTATATGCTTATACTATAATACCATAATGCATTTAGAGGAACTGAAGCATTTGGATATGCCTCTTTTGAAGAATAAAAGTCTGTTACAAAAGAGACATATAGAGACTTTCATAGGATAGCTAGCAAATAAAGTCAAAATGGGCCAAGCTTGCACTATGTCGAGCACAATAAGGTGGCTAGCATGTGGAACTAAAAAAGATGTAGTGTCATTCTTAGGTTATGTCATCAATGGTCATCAATTTTATATGAAAGCTGCTGAAAAAAGCACACAAAATAGTGGTGTTTCAATTAAAGTAGAAACAATTTGTCAATCTAGTGTAAGAGACACTTCTCATGTCATTGGAAACGTATCTTATTATGGGGTTATTAGAGACATAATTTTGCTTGACTACTACAATTTTCAAGTTTCTTTATTTCAATGTGATTGGGCAAACATAGACAATGGTGTCAAAGTTGATGAGGGATTTATATTGGTTAACCTTCACCAAGGGCAACGTCAAATCGAAAAAGATCCGTTTATTTTAGCATCACAAGCAAAGCAAGTATTTTATTCAAGAGATAGTGATGCATCACATTGGTATGTTGTTCTAAAAGCACCACTAAGAGATTTTTATGACTTGGAAGGCTTCGAAGAGAATGCATACATGCCATGTGCACCATTAGATGTATTATGACTTAATCTGAATATTGATGCTGAAGGTTATGTAAGACATGATTGTGAGAAGATGACTTCGGATGAGGTAAATAATTTCCTGACCTGGACGATATTTTAATATTTGATGTGTTACATTTTTCATTAATCTGCATTTATTGAATATGTTGCAGGTATATGGTGATACCGAGTATTAACTAAGACAGGAAACATGGTCATATGATCGAATTAAAGTTCCTACTTGATATCTAGATTTAGTCGTCAGTAGGCTGATGTTGGTTCTATTATAATTTCTTTTTCTAGAATATTTCTAATATTTATTTTTATGTTTCCAGTAGGCTTGACTGTCGAAGAAGTATTTCAACTATGTATGCAGGGTACTTGAATATCTGCCTATGTTTTGTTCAGATTATGTTTATGTCTGGCTTTGTCAATATATTTGTGTTTCATATTATGTTTATGTCTGGTCCCCCTCTTCATATTATGTTTATATCTGCTTATGTTTTGTTCAGATTTTGTATTATAGTTTACATTGTTTGTGAATTAACTATCATGCAATTGTATTATTTTGTATTGTATTTAAGTTTACAATATCAAAGTCATTGAGGATCATAATTCCTCTTACTTGTATTATTTGTGTTAATGAGTTTCATATTCTTTATTTTGTAGAGTTATTCCAAAGTCTCCGATGCCAAGAGAAGTGAGCTTAGACCCAGAATTACATACTTTATATCATTTTTTGTCATTGCTCTAAAAAGATTAATATTCTTTAGATAGAGTTAGTATACCCTCCTCATTTTGAATAAAAAAGTATGTATAATATTTTATGCCAGTAAATTTCATCAATGAAGATTCTTGTTTTACTGTGATTTTTTTCAATAGTTGATTTTTTCTGTCATTGTCTCCGAAAAGATTAATATTCTTTAGATATAGTTAGTATGCCCTTCTGTAAAAAAAGTATGTATAATATTATATGCTAGTCAATTTATATTTTATGCCCTTCTTATTTGTTGTTTCATAATTGCATAATATCAGAGGGTAGTAGTTTCAAATTTTTTTGAATAATTGATTTTTGTTAACATGGTTTCAGACTTTTCTAGCAACAGAGTAGTAGTTTCAGACTTACATAAGTAGTTTTAGTTTTCTTTTTAATAGTTTCAGACTTGCACAGTATCAAATGCCCATATTTTTTGTTAAGATGGCTAATCTTCTATGTTTTGTTCAATAATTTTTTTTTAGCATCACAGGTCAATTTAGAGAGCTCTTTTAAGAAAGTTGTGAATATGTCAGGATATGGTGAAGTAAGTTCCATTTATCTTTATAATATGTTTTTAATAATATATTGATGAAGAACTTTTAGCTCTTATTATATTATTGTTTTATGAAGTCTTCCAAAAAAGGCACAAAAAGGAGAGAAATAAAATTTAACTGCAATAGCGAAAACCATGCAAAGAGGAAATGAAGGTGTAAGAATATCACATGAAGACTCTAACTCTTTATCTAACATGTCACCTAATATACCAAGTGACCAAAATCAATCAAATTCTAATGTGTCTAGAAAGAAGAATACCAGGGGTAAGTCTAAAATGGATCATATTCGCAAGAGAAAAAATTTGGTTCTGGTCGATTTCAATAAGAGAGCACAACCAATTAGAAATACTGCAGTTGAATTTGCTAGTTTTCTAGGCTCGACGGCAAAAGAATTAGAATTGGTGACAATAGAGAATTGGACGGATCTTACAGATGATTTTAGACATCAAATATGGGAGCACATTACGGTAATATTTATATTTTGTGTACTTACATAATAGACAAGATGATTTTTATTGATTGTTATGCTTTTTCTTATAGCAAAAATATATACTTAATGATTGCCACAAGACATATACATTCCAAAAATTGGGAGGCATTGGTGTGATCATAAATCTAATTTGATGAAAGCCGTGATGGAACAAACAAAAGTTGTAGGTCTACCACGAGCACTAGCCCTACTCAAACCTGACAATGTACCATTCTTTAAAGATTGGAAGGCTTTTGTAATCAAGTGAAAGTACTCCAGAATTTAAGGCAAGTGCTACTGGTTAATTTTACTTTTTTCTCTCCTTATTTTAGACATCAAATATGCTCTAAATCTTTGCTATTACCATGTAATGTATAATATTTCATATGGGAATTTAGGAGAGAAGTGAAAGATTCAAAAAGATGCAAAAAAGTCAAATTTTGTTGCATACAACTAGTTGTAAGGGATATGCTCGTCTAGAGGATGAAATGGTAACTAAGTGATACCCATATGCTTGTTACCTAAAAAAATATTTTATTACCTCAATCATTTCACTAGGCATAGTTGATTTTTTACTCCCCGTTTATTACCTAAAATTTGTTTTGTAGCATCAACAAAGTGATGATCCTGATTCCATACAAAGAGTTGATATATGGATCAAGGGATATCAGAGGAAGACGGGTATATTGAGTGAAGAGGCTAAGAGAATTTTGGTAAGTGCTTGTTATTTATTTTTTACTCTTTGTTCTACATCACACATGGACCATTGTTGTAGTATTTGCAGTTCTTAATATAGTTGTTGCTTAAATTGGTATTAAGTTCAAGTCTAATAAGTAATAGTTTAGATAAGCTTAGGTGCAATAGGTTTAAAAAAATTTGTTGTACCTGTCAAATGGAGTTCTACTATCTTCACTAAGATAAAATTTTGAAGGTGGGCTATCATTGTTGGTATAGTGGCTTTAATGTCATATACTTGTAATATCATAACATCAAGGTTTCTATTTTGCTTTCTATTAGAATTTGATCTTGGGGGTCTAGTTATTTGAATGTACAATATATAACTACTAAGTTAGGTATCAGTACAATATATAACTGCTGGTTCTGAACTAAAGCTGTATTTGGGAATCTTAATATTCTCTGTGCTTTGTTCTAACAGTATCGTGACCTCTGCACCTTAATAAAGGAAACAAAGTAAACCCCTTGAGATTGGCATGAAATTGATGTTTCATCTTCACATAAGAAGTCAAAAGTTACAACTCTGTATTTGAAGTACAGAATAACAAACTAAACGTTATGGTATCTTCTTATGAATGCTTTAATATTTTCAGGTTAACATATTTAGTTATAACATGAGATATGCATGAAATTCATGTGTAGTTATCAGTTATAACTCTGTTCTCTAATCTTATAGTTTCAGAAGCTTAATATGCTGAGTTTTGTCAAATGTTGTCTAATAGTTGCTCCTATGGAAAGCTTAATATGATGAGTTTTGCCAAGTGTCAATTTTGCCCAGTATGAGCATTTATTTATTAGGTTTTGGTTTTATTAGTATTTTTTACTTGAGAGAGTATTCTTTACAAATTGAGGTAATTTACTTTTCTTAAGTTGTAGAGTTGTGATTTGGCAGATATTGTTTACCATTTGCTTATATACTTATATCAATCTAAAATCACCTATTGTACTATTTATTGTTAGGATAACATAGAAAATGCCCATAAGTCGGCAACAACTTCAGAAAAAAATCTTTTGAAGTTGATGGAGTTTCAAAAGTAATTGGTACCGAATGACGAGGAAGAGTAAGAGGGCTTGGCTTTGGGGCAACTCCTTCAAAATTAGAAAGCCAAAAATATCATCGTGACAAATTCAGTAGATTGGAAAGTGAGTGGATTGAATTGAAAATTTTATATAAAAAGCATTGCTGAAAAGGTTATTGGAAAAATAATACTTTAAGTTTTATGCTTCGACATAATAACATTGTTCTTTATTACCTACTGACTTGTTCAAAGTTAATGTGTTTTTCATTCATGTAGCAACTTGAAAACTCAAACACGGTGGGAAATGCTAACTCAAACTATAGGGTTCAAAGTTCTTCCAATCGTGAGATAACCTAAACAATACAGGAAAAGAAAAATACAGAAATTTTAAGTACCCTAATGTTGGGGCAAAATAAAAATTGTTGAATTGGAAGACGGGTTCAGAAGTTATTGCAATAGGTGAGATTGCATCTACAAATCCCAAAGTCCATCATGTGGCTTTAGGACAAGTGTGCTATAAACTTTGGGTTCATGAAGTAATTGATTATGAGTTGACTCTGTATCGGCCGACCCAAGAGTTTTTTCTTCTACATAAGGATTTATCAAGTACAATCGAGTGGCCTATCAAGTATATCAGATTTGACTAGTGGTAACACTATTGAGGTAAGGTAATATGACTATCCTTTTCTTTATCCCTTATTTTTCCTGTCTTGTTTTCTTCTTTTTTAGGAGTATGTGGTACTTTTTTCTACTTTAATTCTCTATTTATGTACTATTTGTGATTTCACTTCTCTCCTAAATTCCCATAAGCATTCTTATTCTATTCCATGTGTATATTGGTTTTATCATATACACCAGGTGCCTTCAAAAATGGTCCTATGTTCAAAAATGTGTTAAATTCTTCATGAGTAATTTGAAGAAAGAACACTTCATACAAGGATAAAGAAGAATATGGAAATAATAACCATGGTCCTAAATAAAATGCCAGAAATATAGTTATATTTGGTCAACACCTTGTTAATACTAGGTCTTGTAACCATACTAGTAATATAGTTGTATTATCATACTATATATTTAGATATAACTAACTAGGCTCATAAATATCAATACTCTAGTACTTAGCCAGGGTACCCCATATTCAATCCAAATCTTGAACTATCACTCTTACCTTCACCTGACAACCCTTAACCTTGACACTATCACACATTCTCATGTACACACACACACACACTCAAGAATTTACTACTAAACTTGAAGCCCATCAGACACTATACTGTACACTTCACTCTAACACTAATACACACTAATGTGACATTCTCACTAATGCAATACATGACACATGACACATAACACATAACACAATTGTATCACTCACTCCACCCACACTGGTACACTCAATTGCTCACTGATTTGGACACACTCCTAGTCCCTCCATACCCGAGCCTCACTTCATAACTTTTCTCCTCTTCTCCCAATCACACACTCACCACACCTACTCATTGTTGACACAGTCCACCTCTCTCTAGCACACACACACACAATCACAAGATGCATCACATACAACACATACTACAAAAATACCTATATTTTATCACTAAACACAAACTAATAGTGCACCAACACTATCCAACTGTGCTCACAAGCACCCTTACTTCATACCCATACCTCCATTTATCTGACTGAATGCTTGACATAGCTGCATCTGATATGCTACTGCTAAGCATCTACTAACAGACCTACACATCCCAACCTTAGTAGCCTGCAGATATCTGTATTGCACCCCCAAGCACTGATGCCATTTTCCCAACCTGATCTGCCCATGGTTCCTATTGTCTGCACTTGAGGGTTTCCCAGGCAACATGCAACACTGCTTGCAGTGTTGCTGCTATTGCAACTGAATGCGAAAATAACAATCCAAGCTAAGTTGCTGCCCCTACTTGATCACTGATACATGTATCAAATTATAATACATAACTACCCGTATACTAAAATCCATGCACACCCGACCACACTTTCCCCAACTGCATACTGTGCAGAACTTCTGCAACAGAGGTGCACTGGATGAATGCAATACCAACTGTATACACAGTCATATCCCCCCTTAACTGTGCACAAGTGAAATATAGCACACACCTAATATTTTCCCATACTCTATCACCAATACCAAACACTCTATGATACCCTCAATAATGCAACACAACACATCAAGTATCCAACACCATGGCACAATATCAACACTAACACTCACACTAATATATACATTAGTGATCTAGTAAACACCTCACGCTCACAATCATGATACTCATGATACGCTAAGATACACTACTCCAAATCACACCATCATGATATCAAACTCCTCCATCATCTAGAATACATATCATAAAATATAAATTATGATATATAATATCTAAAATAGCTAATTATAATGTAAGTAATGGAGAATGACACATTAGGACACCAAATACATGGAAATACCCAAATCTCACTCATGTATCACGGTGTATTATGATACGGCCTACCCGTATCCAATTGTGGACACGTATACCCCAAATATTTATGAATCAAGGCTTCTAATACTCCTTAGGCCTAGTATCAAACACTTAGTGCACCAAATTCAGAGTTTTCCTAATTTGGCCACAAAACTCTATGTAACTTTCAAAAGAAAACCTATTAGGACCTAATTCTTATCCCTATTAAGAGTATCAAGTTATCATAACTAAAGAGTATCAAGCCATGTTTTATTAGAATAAAACAATAATGGCAAAACTAAACCTATCTCCAGGCCTATACTAAAACTGATCCTATAATAAAAATGAACCGGGACCTATACTCTATGTTGAAACTGAACCTAACTATAAGCAACTTGACAATTGTTATAGTTTTCTAACAAAAGTTTTATACCCAACTATAAGACTCTTGACATTATTTTTTATCTTGCAAATCCAGTGTTTGCTAGGAAGCATGCCATGTTTGTATTTTAGATTTTATTGTATTGAAATCTACATTTTGACACTTTGAACCAAATATAACTTATGCTTTTATTTTACTTTTGTAAAGACAAGGATTCAACTAATTAGCTAAGTCGGTTGATATCACTTTTGTATATATATCTGAACGTTCATGCTAATATTTAGAATTGAAACTTTACCAATTGATGATTTTATTATAGTAGACGAGATAGGAGTTGTGTTGCCTTTATCGTTTAATGACAATGAGGAGTTTATCGATGAATTTGTCAGTTCAAACTGTTCTTGGTCTTTGTAACAACAATTAGTATATTTTTTTAGGATATTGAAAACTTATTCTGATGTTATATCTGGTCTAAGGCAATATAACATGGTACATCATGATGTGCATGCACCAAATTATCGAGATCAAGGGCACTTCTACACAAGTTCAAATTGCTTAATAGCTCATTCAGGTGACCTGGACACTTGTATCATCTTTCTCATTTTTTTATATATTTCTCATATTTTTTGTGTGTAAAAAAGGTTGTTTCTTACATTCCTTCCCGTACTAGAATTGTATAAATAACACTATCCTGGTGTATAAAATATCCATGCATATGAATAGTTAACATAATGTAGTTTTATTTTGTCAATCACTATAAGGTTTAGTAGTTACAGTTGTGTTAATTTATGAGCACTAAACAGTCAATGCCAGGATTGACTGCTAGCTACACATATGAATAGTTAACTCTTTATCCTTTTAATACTCTATACTTTTGTCTGTTTATATTTTATTTAAGAATGGAATTTGTTTAGTACATTTATTATTTATGTTCTTATTTTTACTTTCTAGTGTTTCACTTTTGTTATTTCATTCATTTTGAACTTAATATATATTGTATGTAATAGGCTATGAAGACGACTCCTTATTTTGCTGTTTATTTGGAGGATGAAGATATGGACCTGGCAGTTATTGACTATGGATGCATGGAATGAAACAATCTATATATTTTTTATAGACCTATGTTTTAAGTATTCAATCTTGTTTTTGTAACACTTTATAAAGTGATTTTTTATTTGGATATGATTTCACAATATTGTTTAAATAAAAAGTTAGTAGTTTTCACAATTATTTTGTATACTTTATTAAGTGATTTTGCATTTGGATGGTATGACATAAATGCTCAATGAAATTACTTTCTACAATTATTTTATATTCAAAGGTTGAATTAGTGAACAGGTGGGAAATAAAATTTTAAAAAAATGAATAGAATTTAAGGCGTACAAAACATATCCAAATAGATGTATAGAAGAGACTTTTTATGACTTACATTGAATATCATAATTGACTTATAACGACATACATTAATATGTCGTAATTGAATTTTTGCGACACGCAGTGAATGCCATAAAAAGAGTATAATCGGCATTCCTATTACGCCATAATTGACTAATAATGAAGTTCACAAATACGATTTGTAGCATGCGTTGAACGTCGTAAAAGAGTATAGACATCACTTATATTACGTCATAATAAACTAATAACGACATTCATAAACAGACTCACGACATAAAATGAACGTCGTCAATAAGTATACATGGCACGCATAATACGCCGTAAAAACTAGTGAATTTTTACGACAGGGGCTAATACGACGTGCAGTTCTACGCCGCATGCATGTTGTAAAAAGTGATATACGACAGACTTTGCATGCCGTAAAAACCAATATTTCTTGTAGTGGACGTAACAAGATAAAAAATAGATGCCACAATATTGCAATTATGATACATGAGATCTCCTAACCATCTATGTGAATGAAGTTCAGGACAACAATCTACGCAAGGGCTCTCATAACCAAAAATAAATGCACTGCGCACTAGTGTTCATCTGAGACACTAGAGGCATCTAGAGGAAAAGTAAATAGTAGATCATATGCAAATAGATGTCCTCCACATCCCATGAGACTGTCCAAGTCGTATCCACCACTCATCCAGTTTTTAACTGCTATGGCCTCTAACATAATACACTAATATCAGTTATATCCTAACCGTCACACGCCCCGCACGTACTGATGGCTCGTCGAATACGCAAGTTCGTGTCCTATATAAAAATCTTAACTCGTGTCATTCAAGTTTCATGGCCAAAGGATATATAAGGATACCTCACAATCATAGTATGGTCTCATAACACTTGGTCAATATGCATAGTAAAACAAGAAAATAATAGACGACGTAATTCGTCGTTGCACTCAAGTTTTTCTTGGATGCACAGTTTAATAGCATGAATACTAAAAAAAAATAAAGACATAAATATAACATGCTAAAATAGATATAAAACACAGTAATGGTGGCAAGGTATACTTGCCTGGAAGTAGTTTGGAGTGAAACAATGTCCAGACAACAAGTACAGAAAAAAACATGTAGAAGCAGAACGAACGTCTCCGGATGCTGAAATAAATATCACTAGCATTTCCATAATGGGTGGGATAGTCAGAAAAGCTTACACATACGTCCAATTTGGACACAAGAGAAAAATAATAATTTTATGTCAAAGCGGAGTCCGCATGTAGCCTACTTTGCACCAAAAAGTGTGCCTGAACTAAAGGTATATAATTTCATCATATTATAGTCAAAAAAATTCTAAATGACGATATGAACTCAATGGTATATACAAATTTAGATTTTAATGAGTCGATCACAAAATTACTCGTCATATCGAATCGTGGGGCCCAAGAAACGACGATTCGTCGACTGTCTCTGAATCAGACGAAACTCGGGTTGCAGGAGAAGTCAAACATTGCGAGTCCAGCGATGCAAGTTTTATCGTGCTTCGAGAAGTGAGAAAAAGTAATTAGGGAATTTGTAAAAATATCTATATGGGGACTCGACGAATACTGGTCAAATTCGTCGCGCATACGCGACAAATTTAATTCTGTCAAATCCCACATGTCCATGTTTACTGTACGCACCTTTTGATATAATTAGTACATGTCGGGTAGCACGGTTTGTTGAGACCAACTCCATATCATGGTTTTCCAATGTTTATAAAAAAAATCATAATTTTCTACGAAAATTTTAATAGATAATTAATGATAAAAAATATGCAAATATTATATCATTTTAAAGTTGTTTATATTTTCTACAAGTATGTTCAGTTAGATTTCTAAAATACCTAATATCCTGATAGGGAATAACCTTCCAAGTTAGGGTTTTATCACAGTATTTTGTCAATAAGTTTATATAAAATTATAGTTTTTTGTGATTTTGTAAGCTAATTTTTGTCGATCAAAACTCTATATTATTCTAAGAAAATTACATATTCAAGTAGAGGGTTAACTAGGCTATGCATAGGATTTGACGGATCAAAAAATGATTGAATATAATGGGAGAAATAGGACAATGAACAGCGGTACCTGAAGTCGGGTTCGACTGAACCGATTGACGGTCGTGGGGGTGCTGCAGTATTTGCGACGGCTCTCCAACGGTGGTAGTCGGTCGAGGATGGTCAGAGGGTGTCGGGGGTCGCTTGGGAATCAAGAAAAATAGACTTGGGAAGGCTACGACTGTGAAAATAAAAGGAATTAAATTTTAGGGTGGTTTATTTATATAGGTGTTTCCTTGACTTTCCAATTGATTTTACCCTTGATTTAGACTCAAATGTGGATTGGTATTGAGCCTATTTGGAGGAGAATTAGATAAGGATCGCATATAATTTTATTTGGAAATATTTGGTGAAGATTTGGGGAAGTTTTAAATCTAAGTAGGAGGGGGGTCGGAATCCTCTTCAGCCGCGGGTAGAGGGTCTCTTCATCTTGCGAGATTTCCATTATCTCACGAGATAATGACTTAGTTTTTTTTTCTTCTCAATTATTTTCTTTTGTATATCATTTTCTTGTAAAAATCTTTTTATTACATTCCTTTCTTAATTTATTTATTATTATTATTATTTGTTTATTTAATTTATTTATTCAAATAATCGAATAGTGCTTTATTTATATTTTTACCACTTAATTTATTAAAATTTCTATTATTATTTATATTATATAGAAAATATATTTTAAAATTTTGTGGGGTTTACACCTTGCATTAATTTATGCATCATTTGACCCATAATATAAGTAATTATTTTGTACAAATAATTATAACAAGCAATCGGTCGAAAGTCAGTCGGATCAGAGGTACCTTCCTTCTTCGGAATCAATGCTAAAAAAGTATGATTCAGTTCCCTCAGAAGTCTGCTGCTAGTGAAGAATTCCTGAACCACCTCAAGGATCTGGAATTTAAGCACCTCCCAATGAAGCTTATAGAATTTACTATTGAACCCGTCCGGGCCGGGCGATTTGTTAGGATTAGCATCCCGTATAACTACCTCAACTTCCTCCTATTTAACCTGCTCTAATAGAACTCTGTTTTTGTGCTCCATAACCAACCGCTTACACACAAGATCAAGAAAGATAGAATTACAATCAGATTAATTATATAGTGCAGAGTAGTACGTGAATAGAATCATCTGAAAAATAAGTCTCAATACAAGTCCAATCTAAACATAAGTCTCAAAATAATGATACATGCCATAAAGTCTACTAATATCAAATACAACTCATAATAAAAAGTCTAAGTCTCTCCAGCTGGTAGTACTATCTCAAGGGGCTCTACAGATGCTGGCTCAACTGCCTCCCCATCCTGCAGCCCGTAATACGTAGGACACCAGTCCTCAATAGAATCATCTAAAAAATATATCCAGTCAGAATTGGAGAGAAGTACAACCTAATAGCAGTTCCAATAATTGATAATATAAAACAGTAAAAATAAGAAAATAAATGATGGAAAGTACTGAAATAGTAAACACCACGAAAGGAAATATCACGACAAGATATGGAAATAACTGAGAACCATATGTAAGGAATATCAATATAATGAACTGGACATGAAGAAATAAAATAATAACTTGTGCCTTAAAATATTAGCAAAATATGTGATCGAGTTGAGCCTAACACGGACTATATAAATAAATGGGAGCTAGCGTGACCACACGTAAATTTTATGATCTACTATCTATCATGGGCTACACTATATCACGGGCTATAAGGTATGATCACATATTTATTAATACTTCCCCATCCCCCGACTAGTACACAGATCCATATCACGACACGTTATAACAAGTATATCACAATGCACGGTCTATAATATCATGCACTATAATCACGGTCTATATAATCACGAAGATATCACGATAATCACTGAGTAATCACGAATAATAAAACCACCCTATCTTATATAGGTTGGATTGAGATTGATTGGTTGAGATTAAAAAGTGGTGGAGTTTGCACCTTTTAATCTCAACCATCAATCTCAATCCAACCCATGATATATCGGGTGGTTCCATAATATGAAACCACCCGGGTGATTTTAGATTATTTCTCTCTCTCTCTCTCTCTCTCTCTCTCTCTCTCTCTCTCTCTCTCTCTCTATATATATATATATATATATATATATATATATATATATATATATATATATATGAGAAAATTTGATTTGCACTGTCATAACCTGCACCCGGAATAAGGGCACGAGTAGCAAACAACGCCCAGCCTATGCCGTAGCATCGGCGGTAGAATACTGTCAGTCATCAATACTAACTAAATATCTCACATAATATATATAAGGTACATATCAATGTCATCTCCACTCCAAACGGAGGAACAAATATAATGACATGATAATGATATCCATACTCAATCACAATATCAAACTAAGGAAGATAAAGCACGATATGAAATAAGGAAGATGAAATAGGAATCACAATACAATCACAAGTCCACGATAATATATACATGCCAAAAGTCTCAATAAAAGTCTAAAATAAGTCTAAATAATAAGTCTAAGCCTCCTCAGTATCTGCCACTAGGTCCTCCTGCTCTAAAGGAGTATCCTCTAATGGTACGTCATCCTACGGCCCGTAGTAGGTGGGACACTGGTCCACAAGCCAATCATCTAAAAATTATATCTAGTCAGGATTGGAGCAAAGTACATACCTCTGAAAGCAGTTTCAAATACATAATCGAACATATATAACAGATAATAAAAAATGATACAAGATAACTAGCCATAAAAAATAGAATAAACTAGAGTGAATAGGTAATGTACTAGAATAAAGAACATACAATATGAATAACTATAATTTAAATAGAAATAGATAAAACTAGATATTGTGCCATAGAGTACAAGTTCATTATGTGATCGATTTGGGTTGAACACGAATACAATATGGTAACTCGATTGCACGTGTGATATATAATTGACATGTATACGAATATACTTGGGCTTGATCACATAACCAACTCCTACTCCCCCATCCCCAACCAATACATATGGATCCAATCATAACACGTTACGAACACGAATATGAGCACACTGAACACGAGCAATGTATGAACACGAAGTATATGATAATCAATACCCGATACACACGATGAAATACATGTAAAGGAGTACCCATTGAACACGGTAGGGGATAATATCCTATGACAGGATCGATACAGTACCAGTCTGTGTAACCACTGTGTCAGAATTAAGTATACAGTTCTAAAATATGCGATATATACACTATCATAAAATAAAAACTAACAGAGAGATGTACTCGCCTCTAGTCCTAAGCAAAGGGTGTCTCTCGATGCCCAAGCTGATACCACACAATCCTATTTAGGAAATATCAAGTTAAATAGTGTAAATGAGAGGAAAAGAGTTAAATAATGCACTAATATGCTCTTCTAGGCCATTTTCTAGCTAGCTAGATCCATTCCAAGGTAACTGGGCCACTAACTAGCTAAAGCTGGTCTATAATAACTATACTAAGATATTCCTAAGTTTCTAAGTTAATAATATATAGTACTAGTAAATACCCTAGCTAACATTCAATAACTAGTATTAGTAGACTAATGATAACTAATTCAATAACTAACCATCATTCTAATTTGCTAACTGTCTAACTGATATTGATATACATATATACCTATTGACTAGTAACTAACAACTAACATATACCAATTGAGCTAATCATTAACTAGCTAAATAACTAACACTAACCTACTAACTGTCATTCACTTAAATACTAACTATCATGATATCCCAATTCCTAACACATATAAATGATACATACTATTGACTCAAACTAAACTCTAATACACTAACTGATATCCTACTCTTAATTAGTAACTAGTACCACAACTTATCAATACTAATGCAAACTAATACTTACATATATGTACTACCAGACATAACTTCTAACTTGCTAACATCTAGCATATTAACTATCCTTCACAACTTCACTGTCACTAATTAACTACTAACATCTGATACTTTCTTGAACATCAACTTCTCCTTACAACTGAACAAGTATCCCAGTCCCCCCCCATGTATCAGTAGACTGATACTCATCAGTTCACTATCCTATTATCACAACCTATATCAGTAACTTGTGTATGGTTTACATTGTTGCATACCCTAGTAAAGACTGAACCCTATCTCTAATCCCCTTTCACTCTAGTATATCACTGCTGCAATACTTTGCTGCTACTGCTTGTGTTGACCTGTATCGGTCTGAATAGGCCTGGAAATCCCCATTCTTGATACCACTACACACCATATTACAATAAACTGTGCAATTTAATTCTACAAACCCGAGCACTAGGCATTTTTTCTTTCTTCTCTAACACAAATATCACTTCCAACCCAACCCCCACACAACTAACTATACACTCAAGTTACTGCCTGGTCCCTCTTCCAAAGCCAATGACCATCAATCCCTTGTACAGAGGAACAATTGTTGTTGCTCATACCTTTCTTCACTTGCACTGCACCTCTCCCAACTCCTGCTATCACTGAACTACAGTGAACACACCCTTATGTATCATGCACCCACATACCAACCCAGCAAGCTACAACCACCTGCACACTACTAATCCCCAGTTTCATACTGCATGTGGTCACGATTAACACTCAACTGAACCAACAAAGTAACCAAACCCACATACACAAAGATGTAAAATACAACAACGTGTCACGACACGCACCCGGTGTAGAGATGCAAGTCGGAAACAACGCCCAGCCTACGCCGTAGAATCGGTGGTAGAACGATGTTTGGATGATCTATCTAGTTATATAATAAGCCACCAACAATATCAATATACTCAATCACATATCTAAGATGGAGAATAGCACGAATACGATAAAAGAATAGAATAGTCATAATACAACTCATGAGTCAAAAATAATAACATCAATGAGTCTGAGAAAATACTAAACAGTAAACTGGAGATAAATTCAGTACAAGAGAATAACTAAGAAGCTACAAGTCCCGGGTCATCTGCCTCAGTCGGGATGAGTCCCTCCTGAGCCAGGGTCTCTGGCTCTAAGCCCACAACATCCTAAGGCCCGTAATAAGTAGGGTACCACTCCTCAGTGTCATATGGGAAAATTTTATCCAGTCAGGAAAGGAGCATAGTACATCTCTAACAGTAGTTCTAATCGATGATATAAACTATGTAACAGTAAATAGATGTGAATATACAAGATAGAACAATAGATATAAGAGATATATAATAAATAAAAATACTGAAATAAATACAAGAATGAACAATATGGTAATGAACAAGAATACTAATGACTAAGTGAGTAAGTACCAGCTTTAATATATGATCAGCTTAGAAACTTATACAAGAAACTTGTACAAGGATAAGGGCTTGGCTAGTTATACGTGCGGTGTATGACCAACACTCACAAGGAATAAGACATGCACAAGGAGGGTATGATCACATATCTATACTAAAATACTCTCCACCCCCGACTGGTATAGTGGATCCAATCATGGTATGTTATGCCACAGGATTCTCTAGGAAGGTAGCAAGTCTTCCCAAGAATCAGTGTCTGTATATGTACAAGAAGAACAAGGAACAAGGCTTGCACAAGATACACCATATATACCAAGGAATAAAATCTCATAACGAGATTCGGATATACCAATCCATGTAACCATCGTGTCAAGAAATCAAGGATATCTACACTAAATACAAGAAACATAGAGGATATCATAAATAAGAAACTATCAGATAATGTACTCATCTGAAACTTGGTGCACAGTATCACAGATGTCCAGTATGTTGCCTCAAAGACCTAGATAAGGAATATAACATCAATACAAGGTTTCATAATAAAAATAAGTTAAAGTAGTCAACATCTAGGTCAAAGAGCCATTTCTAAGTCAAAATAGCCAAACTAGGTCAACTCTAAGTCAAATCGGTCAAACTTGGTCAAACTAGCTATTTATAGGTTGTATGAGCCTATCTCTAGGATATTGGGTCCATACACTATGAAACTAGGTCACACTAGTTAATCTAAGATACTAAGAAATTACTAAGATACCGTATCTCAAGATACGCAAACAATTAGAGATAGAATATCATATTATGTATATTCAATCAATAATAAAAATACTAATCCTAATTACTATTGCTATGTGGATACCTTGGCTTTGAACCAACTTGGTATTGTACCACTAAACACTCATCTGATACCCAACTCAAAGACCTTGAGTATTGATTCATTACCTTGACATTACCTTGGTATCCCAAGGTAATTCAATCCTAGTGAATATAGCTAATATATATAGTTAACACCCAAAACCTTAGACTATACTAATATAACTAAATTATATACTAAACCATATACTAACTATGAAATATATATATACACCAATACAATACATATACCTACTAACTATATATAATACTTACTAGTACATATAGTTACTTAGCTAACTTACATACATATATATATATATATATATATATATATATATATATATATATATATATATATATATATATATATATATATATATATATATATATATATATATACTAATCATTCTAACTATTAAAACTAATCAACTACTAACCACCTAAATAACTAAACTACCCACTGACTGAAACCACTACCTAACTATGCTAATAACCTTGCTGATACTTGAACTGATACTGATACTGTGCTGGATCTGATACAGAGCTGATACTTTGATGTTGATGACTCCCTGTTGCACTGTGATGTTGTTCCTCGGTTGCTGGACTGCCTCGAGTCCCCTATAGTGACTGCTGAACCTGTATACCCTCCTTGTGTGCACTGCTATGCAGTTCACTGGCATGAGTTTCTCCTTCTTAGTGAAACTGCTGCACTGAGGGAGATGCCTGCCTGCTGCAGAACCTGCAGTGGCTCGAAGGTGCACTGATTTTAGTTGCTGGCTGTTGTGTAGTGACCCAAGCCCCTTACACGAGCTACTGAAGAGCTGCAGCTATGCTAGTACAGGCTGCTGCCAGTGCTCGATGCTAAAACTGCACACATTATTACACACTGCACACTGCAGTATTGAGGACTGTACGAGCTGCACCTTGTTGGGGCAATGCCTGTTGTGGCTCGATGCTGAATGGTACTTCCTGCTGCTTATGCTCGAGACTGAACTCCACATTACTGCTCTCTCTCTCTCCCTGCCCCGAGTTGCTCTCTCACACACACACATAAACACATAGCACACACACACATACATATATACCAATCTATGTACAATCTCTCTCTCTCTCTCTCTCTCTCTCTCTCTCTCTCTCTCTCTATATATATATATATATATATATATATATGTGTGTGTGTGTGTGTGTGTGTGTGTGTGTGTGTGTGTGTGTGTGTGTGTGTGTGTGTATGTGTGTGACTATATATATATAGAGAGAGAGATGAGGGAGTATGTATATATATATATATATATATATATATATATATATATATATATATATATATATATATATATATAATCACACATATACACATATATATATAGATAACATACATAAATACATATAAATATACACATATATATATATACAATCACACATATACACATATATATATAGATAACATACATAAATACATATATATATAACACATCTATATATATCAGTCTATATATATATATCAATCCTCTCCTCTATATATATATATATATATATATATATATATATATATATATATATATATATATACATATACATATACATATACATATACATATTCAATACATATAGTTATATAGATATATACATCTATCTATATACATAAACTCATATGCATATATAAACACATAGAAATGAGGCAATAAAACAAACACGTGGAGTGCACCGCACCCGTATCACACTCATTCTATGATACGCTTGCTATACGAGTCCACCACACAATCAAACGTATCCCAAAGGACACAAGCAAGTCTAGAATACTATTTACAAACAATATGAAGAGTCAATTACATATCTACGTGTCCGTGTCAAAATGTGACATGCTCAAAGTTCCATGTCAGAGAAAAAACCCCAAAATCAACACGTATCACCAAATTGTTGGGATATAACCTACACGTACCCAATTTTGGACACGACACTAGCCACAAATAAACAAACACATGTCAATTTGGTCTAATTGACCAATTGACAAACACAATATGTGTCAATCTCGGAATTCTCCCAAAATTAACACAAAATACATCATAATTTTCTCAATAGGCCTCCTATGAACCTAATTCCAATTCCTATGGATAGTCTATGCATGTGGGGTGGTTTCTTATAGTTAAATATCAGATTTAGAACCTAATTAAAGGGAAAAAAACTAAATTGTACCTATTGGGAGATGGATTCCCAATGCAACCTCCAAATTTGTCAAAATTGGCCTTCAAGTTATAGATCCTTGCTCATCTTTGTAGATCCTTGTTTTCTACTTCTAGATCCTTGCTCTACTAGTCTCTAATAGTGATTTGAAAAGGAATTAGGAAGAAATTTGGTAGGGAATTGATGTGAGAATGAAGGAATTTGGTTGAGAGAAATTCTAGATCTATATTTAAAATAAAAAGGAGAGAGAAATTTCCTCCCTCTTTTAAATAGGCCGGCCCCCTCAGCCCCTCCCTCAAGATACTATGTAATATCCAATATACCCCTTGGGGTCTCTCGTGAAGAAATAATTAAGGAGGAAAGGTTCTAGTTTAGTGGTTTAGTTAAATTAATCATCCTCCTAATGAATGAGCTTCTAATTGGTTTTAATTCTAACTAATTATATATATTGGTCCATGAGTCTAAACTAAACTAGTTAGGTATACTAATACAAGTCCAAAATAATAAGCTAACATCTAACAATAATTAAATACACAATAAATAATTATTCACATGCACAATATCTAATTAATTATGAAATGACCAAAATACCATTTTCTAGAAAATATGGTAGTGACAAGTCTACCCTCCTTAAAATAATTTTGTCCTCGAAATTCAAAGACAAAAACTACCCTCAAAAAATAACAGAATAGAAAGAACATAACATAACTAGAAAAGAACATACCTCAAGGCACAAACAAATATGGGTAACGCTCTCGCATTTTATCCTCTCTCCCAGGTAGACTCCCTTGGAGAGTAATGCTGCCATACGACGCATACCAAGAGAATAGTCTCATCCTCAGCACCTTCTCTTTCCGATCCAGAATCTCAACTGGCTGCTCTGGATAGCTAAGAGTAGGACCCACCTCTATCTCTGAGTGATCCAATACGTGACTAGAATCCGCCACATACCATCTCAACTGCGATACATGAAAAATATTGTGCACTCCCTCCAATGCAGGTAGTAAGTCTAGTCTATAAGCAACTACACCGACCCGCTCTAGAATGGTGAAAGGTCTGATGAATCGCGGACTAAGCTTTCTGCCTCCACCTAAGCGAATCGTGCCTCGTGTCAGGGAAATCCTCAGAAACACCAAACCTCCGACCTAGAACAAAACACAACCTTAAGAACTTAATCTATAACAAACAACCAATATCAAGCACAAAACAAAAATCTAAAACTATACCTCAAACTCCAAAGGTCTCCGATGGCTATCAGCCTAATGTCGTTGTCTGTCCTGCGCCACTCGAAATATGTCTCTGATCAACTTAATCTTCTCCGCTGCATCCATAACCATCTCTGGCCCTAGTAAAACTCTCTATCCAATATCGTCCTAAGACAAGGGAGTATGACATCTCCGACCATACAGAGCCTCAAATGGTGACATCTCTATACTAGCAAGGTAGCTATTGTTGTAAGCAAACTCTACCAAATAGAGATGGTCCTCCCAAGAACCCCTAAAATCTAGTACACAGGTGTGCAGCATATCCTCGAGAGTCTGAATATTCCTCTCTGACTGTCCATCTGTCTGGGGATGATATGCAGTACAAACTTGAGCTGGGTGCCCAAACTCGCCTGTAAACTCCTCCAGAAATGAGAAGTAAAACGACTATCCCGATCCGAGACTATGCTGACAGGAACCCCATGTATCCTGATGATCTGTCTCACATACATCTCTGCCAGCTTCTCCGTAGACAAACCCACCTTGAAAGGCAAAAAGTGGGCCGACTTGGTCAACCTGTGAACGATGACCCAAATCGCGTCTTTTTTCCTGGAGATCGTAGAAGTTCGAACACAAAATCCATAGTAATGTGCTTCCACTTCCACTCTGGAATGGGTAATGGCTGAAGTAAACCGCCTGGCCTCTACCTCTCGGCTTTCACCTGCTGGTACACTAAGCATCTAGATACAAACTGTGCCACTTTCCTCTCCATATCATACCACCATATACTCTCTCGCATATCCCGATACATCTTGTTGGCACATGGATGTATGGAATACTAAGAGCGATGCTCTTCCTGCAATACCTCCTCACGCAGCTCCCCACTAGGCACACATAATCTAACACCATGCCGCAAAGAACCATCCTCAGCAATGGTAAAATCATCCTCCAATCCTGCTCTCACCTGAGCTCTGATGCTCCTCAGAGATACATCCTCATACTGGGCTGCCTTGATCATGTCCAACAACTCTGAGTGTATCTGCAATCCCCATATATGTATAGCAAAACCACGAACTATCTCCTCAATGCCCAAGCTCTCCAATTCCTCCAATAAATATTGATCTTGTGTCAACAACATAGCTACTGGATACCTGCTCAAGACATTGGCAACTACATTAACTTTTCCAGGATGATACTGCAAAGATATATCAAAATCCTTCATCAGCTCCAACCACCGACGTTGTCTCATGTTCAACTCCTTCTGCGTGAAAACGTAATTCAAGCTCTTGTGGTCTGTGAAAATATTCACACGCTCTCCGTACAAATAGTATTTCTACAACTTTAGGGCAAATATGACTGTTTCCAACTCCAAATCGTGGGTAGAATAGTTCTTCTTATGAGGATATAATTTCCTGGATGTATAGACAATCACTTTTCTATTCTGCTGAAGAACACAACCCAGACCTTTCTCCGATGCATCACTATAAATAGTGAAACCTCTAGACCCTGATGGCAACGTCAAAATAGGAGCAGACGTCAACCTCTTCTTCAATTTCTCAAAAGCAACCTGGCAATCCTCCGTCCAAATAAACTCTACATCCTTCCTGGTGAGTCTGGTCACCGGCTCGGCAATTCTCGAAAAATCTTGCACAAACTTCCTGTAGTAGCCTGCCAATCCTAAAAAACTCCTGATCTCTGCTACTGAACTCGGGGTCTTCCAAGACTCCACTGTTGCGATCTTCTTTGGATCTACTGAAATTCCATCATCAGTCACAACATGTCCCAAGAACTCCACCTTGTCTATGAAGAACTCACACTTGGACAGCTTCTCGTACAGTTTCTCCTTCCTTAGCACATCTAACACAATCTGCAAATGCTCCTCGTGCTCCTTCGGTATCTTCGAGTATATGAGTATGTCATCGATGAACACCACCACGAACATGTCAAGGTACTGATGGAACACCTTGTTCATCAAATTCATATATACCGCCGGGGCATTAGTCAACCCAAACGACATTACCATAAACTCATACTGACCATACTGAATCCTAAAAGTAGTCTTCGGTATGTCCTTCAGCTTCACTTTTACCTGGTGGTAGCCTGACTCAAGTCTATCTTAGAAAATACCTTGGCACCACTCAACTTATCGAACAAGTCATCAATCCGTGGCAAAGGATATTTATTCTTGATAGTGAGATTATTCAATATCCTGTAATCAATGCACATGCGCACCGATCCATCCTTCTTTGGTATAAATAATACCGGAGCTCCCCACGGTGAAGAACTCGATCTGATAAACCCCTTATCCTATAATTTGTCCACTTGCTTCTTCAGCTCGACCAGCTTGTTGTTGTTTACTCTATAGACATGCTGTGAAATTAGTTCTGCACCTGACACCAAGTCTATAGAGAATTCAACATCTCGATCTGGCAGCAATCCTGGCAATTCTTCAGGAAACACATCCAAGAACTCTGCTATCAATGGATGCGACAACTCCTTGTCTTCTACCATAGCACCACAGATAATACCTCCTCCCTGCTCTGCAGCTCCTCTAGCAAACTCGAACTCTGACTCTCCTGGCGGACCAAAAAAAACTCTACCTCCTCTACAATCTATACTAGCAAGGTGCATACTCAACCAATCCATCCCTAGTATAATGTCGTAGCTCGAAAGTGGCATTACAAGTAGATACGCACTCAACTCCCGGCCTCCCAGAGTAACTCTTCGATCCTTGCAAATATCATTAACCAGGATAAAGTCTCCCCCGGTCATGATCTTGCAAGTCCTAAGCAAAGACTCAGCTACCAAACCATGCTTTAGAGCAAAAAAAATAGATACAAAACTATGCAAAGTACCACTATCAAACAAAACTAAAGCTGGAGTAGAATCAGGAAGAACAGAAGCTATGATGACATCTCCGATGGGCTCGACCTCCTCGACTGTCATAGCGAACGCTCGTCCCTGACGTGCACCTCCCTGATATTGGTGCTGGGCATAACGCTGCTGCTGGGTCGGAAGTGGCGGTCCCCTCGGCTGTACTGCAGGTGGTCTCGCCTGTGTCCTTGAAGCTGGAGTTGTTCCCTGAACTGCAAGACGAGGATTGGAAGTACACTCTCTCAGTTGATGCCCTTCGGTACCACAATACAAACAAACTCCCAACCTCTTCCTGCAAACTTCCCAGATATGGTCGGACTTCTTGCAGAAGTTGCAAAAAACTTGCTGTAACTGTCTCTGCTGCGGTGCTTGGTAAAACGGCGCCCTAGCTAGAGTCTGGTGCTTCTGTGGCTGCTGAAAATGCCTGGACTAGAAATGAGGACGCTTGGCAGATACTACGTTATTGTTTGCCCCTAGAAAAGAATTGTGATCTCTCTTGGGCTTCAAACCCAACTCCCGATCAACCTTGCATGCCTCTGCAAGTATCTTTGAGTAGGTCTCATAAAAAGATGGAATGAGGATCTTCACTCCCCAGTTTAGACCCTTGCAAAAATGAATAGCTCAAACCTTCGGCTCTCTCACCAAATACTCCATAAATTGGCTCAGCCTGTCGAACTCTGCAGCGTATTCCTCCATAGACATGCTCCCCTAAATAAGATTCTCAAACTGCCTCCCCAAATCTAACATATCTGCCTGAGCAAAGAACTTCTTCTTGAAGAGGTCCTTGAACACCTTCCATGACTGTCCTGCATTAACAAGATTTGTCTCATTCCTGAACCAAGTATGGGCGACATCGGACAGCTGAAGTCCTACCGCCTCAACCTTCAGATCCTTAGAAATATGGGACACCCTCAAGAGACGCTCAATGTCCTCAAGCCAATCATCAGCATAGACGATACCCTCCATCCCATTGAGGACCCTAGGCTCCAGCTTCTTGAAGTCCTGAATGTTGCCTGGCTGAAGCTGAGCAACCTGAGGAGCAACCTGCTGCTGGACCGGAACTCCTCTAGCTACTACGGCACGAGCAAGTTGATGAGCACTCTCGATGCCCTACCATAAGATGTCGATCTGCCTCTAGTGTGCCTCAGACTGAGCCATCTGCGCCTCCAATATCTCGTGAAACAGTGTGAACATCTGCGTCGGATCAGGCACAAAAGGTGGAGGTGGAAGTCCCTCAGATACAGCCGGGGAAGTGACTGGTGCAAGCCTCGAATGCAGCTGACACGCCAACCGCCAAAAAAGTGACTGGTGCAGGCCCCCGGGAAGTTGCAGACCTCTTAGAAGCTGCTCTCCCCTACTGTTGATCTAGTCTTAGGCGGCATCCTGAGACAAAGCGAAAGAAAAAATCAATATGGCACATGATGTAAGACATTCAAAGGAAGGACAGTTTAAAGATCAAATATCAATATCAAGGAAGAATAGTTGAATGAATCAAAAGAGTTTTTCCTAGATGTGATTGAGTATTCTCAGCCTATAGCCTATATCCAAATATCCTGAAATAGGCTCATAATAGCACTCAATTCAGAGAACTACTACGAATCGCACTAATTGCAACCTCGAAGACCTGCATGGGCCACTACTAAAAATATGTCACGACCCGCACCCGATTTAGGGATGCAAGTCAGGAACAACGCCCGGCCTACGCCGCAGAATCGGCTGTAGAACGCTATTTGGGTAATCTGTCTAGCAATATAATAAGCCACCAACAATATCAATATACTCAATCACAAATCTAAGATAGAGAATATCACGAATATGATAAAAGAATAAAATAGTCATAATACAACTCATGAGTCAAAAATAAAAACATTAATGAGTCTGAGAAAATACTAAACCGTAAGCTGGCGACAAATACAGTACAAGAGAATAACTAAGAAGCTACAAGTCTCGGGTCATCTGTCTTAGTCGGGATGAGTCGCTCTTGAGCCAGGGTCTCTAGCTCTAAGCCCACAATATCCTGAGGCCCGTAATGAGGGTACCACTCCTCAGTGTCATCTGAAAAAAATATATTCAGTCAGAAAAGGAGCATAGTACATCTCTAACAACAGTTCTAATCAATGATATAAACTATGTAATAGTAAATAGATATGAATATACAATATGCAACAATAGATACAAGAGATATACAATAAAGAAAATATTGAAAATAAATACAAGAATGAACAATATGGCAATGAACAAGAATACTAATGACTAAGTGAGTGAGTACTAGCTTTAACATGTGATCGGCTTGGGAACTTGCACAAGAAACTTGCACAAGGATAAGGGCCTGGCTAATCATACATGCGGTGTATGACCAACACTTACAAGGAACAAGACATGCACAAGGAGGGTATGATCACATATCTACACTAAAATACTCCCCACTTCCGACTGGTATAGTGGATCCAACCATGATACATTATGGCACAAGATTCTCTAGGAAGGTAGCAAGTCTCTCCGAGAATCAGTGTCTGTACATGTACAAGAAGAACAAGGAATAAGGCTTGCACAAGATACACCATATATACCAAGGAATAATATCTCATGACGAGATCCGGATATACCAATCTGTGTAACCATCGTGTCAAAAAATCAAGAATATCTACACTAGATACAAGAAACATAGAGGATATCACAAATAAGAAATAATCAAAGAATGTACTCGCCTGAAACATTGTGCGCAGTATCACAGATGTCCGGTACGGTGCCTCGAAGACCTAGATAGGGAATATAACATCAATACATGGTTTCGGAATAAAAATAAGTTAAACTAGTCAACATCTAGGTCAAAGAGCCATTTCTAAGTGAAAACAGTCAAACTAAATCAACTCTAAGTCAAACCGGTCAAACTTGGTCAAACTAGCTATTTCTAGGTTGTATGAGTCTATCTCTAGGATATTGGGTCCATATACTATGAAACTAGGTCACACTAGTTAATCAAGATACTAAAAAATCACTAAGATACCGTATCTCAAGATACGCAAACAATTAGAGATAGAATATCATATTATGCATATTCAATCAATAATAAAAATATTAATCCTAATTACTATTGTTATGTGGATACCTTTGCTTTGAACCAACTTGGTATCGCACCACTAAACACTCATCTCGATACCCAACTCAAATACCTTGAGTATCGACCCATTACTTTGATATTACCTTGGTATCCCAAGGTAATTCAATCCTAGTGAATATAGCTAATATATATAGTTAATACCCAAAACCTTAGACTATACTAATATAAATAAATTATATGCTAAACCATATACTAACTATGAAATATATATATATACACTAATACAATACATATACCTACTAACTATATATAATACTTACTAGTACATATAGTTACTTAGCTAACTTACATACATATATATATATATATATATATATATATATATATATATATATATATATATATATATATATATATATAGTTACTATATACTAATCATTCTAACTATTAAAACTAATCAACTACTAACACACCTAAATAACTAAACTACCCACTGACTGAAACCACTACCTAACTATGCTAATAACCTTACTGATACTTGAACTGATACTGATACTGTGCTGGATCTGATACAGAGCTGATACTTTGATGTTGATGACTCCCTGTTGCACTGTGATGCTGTTCCTCAGTTGCTGGACTGCCTCGAGTCCCCTGTAGTGACTGCTGAACCTGCAGACCCTCCTTGTGTGCACTGCTATGCAGTTCACTGGCATGAGTTGCTCATTCTTACTGAAACTGCTGCACTGAGGGAGATGCATGCCTGCTGCAGAACCTGCAGTGGCTCGAAGGTGCACTGATTTCAATTGCTAGCTGCTGTGCAGTGACCCGAGCCCTTGTACGAGCTGTTGAAGAGCTGCAGCTATGCTAGCACAGGCTGCTGCCAGTGCCTAGCTCGATGCTGAAACTGCACACATTGTTGCACACTACACATTGCAGTGTTGAGGACTGCACGAGCTGCACCTTGCTGGGACAATGCCTGCAGTGGCTCGATGCTGAAGGGTACTTCCAGCTGCTTATGCTCGAGACTGAACTCCACATTGCAGCTCTCTCTCTCTCTCTGTGCCCCGAGTTGCTCTCTCTCACACACATATAAACACATAGCACACACACACACAAATACATATATACCAATCTATGTATAATCAATATATATATATATATATATATATATATATATATATATATATATATATATATATATATATATATATATATATATATATATATATATATATATATATATACTGATATATATATATGTGTTATCTATATATATGTGTGTATATGTGTGATTGTATATATATATCAATCCTCTCCTCTCTCTCTCTCTCTCTCTCTCTCTATATATATATATATATATATATATATATCACCACCTACACACACACACACACACACACACACACACACATATATATATATATATATATATATATATATATATATATATATATATATATCACCACCTATATATATATATATATATATATATATATATAGGTGGTGATATATATATATATATATATATATATATATATATATATATATATATGTATATGTATGAGTGTTTATATATATATATATATATATATATGTATTGATATATCTATATGTATATGTATGAGTGTTTATATATATATATATATATATATATATATATATATATATATATATATATATATATATATATATATATATATATATATATATATATATACATATAGATATATCAATACATATAGTTATATAGATATATACATCTATCTATATACATAAACTCATATGCATATATAAACACATAGAAATGAGGCAATAAAACAAACACGTGGAGTGCACCGTACCCGTATCACACTCATTCTATGATACGCTTGCGATACGAGTCCACCACACAATCAAACGTACCCTGAAGGACACGAGCAAGTCTAGAATACTATTTATGAACAATACGAAGAGTCAATTACATATCTACGTGTCCGTGTTAAAATGTGACATGCTCAAAGCCCCGTGTCAGAGGAAAAATCCCCAAATCAATGCGTATCACCAAATTATTGGGATATGACCTACACGTACCCAATTGTGGATATGACACTAGCCACAAACAAACAAACAAACAAACAAACAAACAAACAAACAAACAAACACATGTCAATTTGGTCTAATTGACCAATTGACAAACACAATATGTGTCAATCTTAGAATTCTCCCAAAATTGACACAAAACACACCATAACTTTCTTAATATGCCTCATATGAACCTAATTCCAATTTCTATGGGTAGCCTATGCATGTGGGGTAGTTTCTCATAGTTAAATCTCAGTTTTAGAACCTAATTAAAGGAGAAAAACTGAATTGTACCTATTGGGAGATGGATTCCCAATGCAACCTCCAAATTTGATGAAATTGGCCTTCAACTTGTAGATTATTGCTCCTCTTTGTAGATCCTTGCTTCCTCCTTCTAGATCCTTACTCTACTAGTCTCCAATGGTGATTTGGGAAGGAATTGGAAAGAAATTTGGTAGAAAATTGATGTAAGAATGAAGAAATTTGGTTGAGAAAAATTCTAGATCTATATTTGAAATAAAAAGAGGAGAGAGAAATTTTTCTCCTCTTTTAAATAGGCAGGCCCCCTTAGCCCATCCCTCAAGCTACTATGTAATGTCCAATATACCCCTTGGGGTCTCTCATGAAGAAATAATTAAGGAGGGAAGGTTCTAGTCTAATGGTTTAATTAAATTAATCATCCTCCTAATGAATGGGCTTCTAATTGGGCTCAATTCTAACTAATTACAAATGTTGGTCAATGAGTCTAAACTAAACTAGTTAGGTCCACTAACACAAGTCCAAAACAATAAGCTAACATCTAACAATAATTAAATACACAATAAATAATTATTCACATGCACAATATTTAATTAATTATAAAATGACCAAAATACAATTTCCTAGAAAATGTGTTAGTGACACAACACCTTAACACACTCACACACGGAAAGCAACACAGCTACTGATACTCAATTGTAGCTTAACACCCATAGGGAACCCGAGCCCTGACACCTACGTTTTGCAGGGATCTCACTAAACCAACTGTATCTTAAGTGTATCATACTCCACATATCAACTAACATCAACTGGATTGATACTCCCCTCCGCTGATATCCCTATCATCATATCTCGTTTGAATTACATTAATACTCAACACCAACATTCCCAACTGATGCATCACACACATGCACTCATACTTGCCTATACCCTCATGGCTCAGGTACTCATAAAAACCCCCACTCTACACACTGAACACAGCTCCACTGTGATGCACATCACACCCTCAACTCCCTAATATCTGAACACACACTCTTCACACCATACTAAGTCATTAAACCAAACATGTGGTAGGCAATATACGATACACTATGCTACACTATGATACTCTCCCAATTGGAAAGCTAAAACCTAAATTCTCCATGATAATCATTACTATCTATCAAAATATATTAATATAAAAGTTAATGCAACTTGCTACAATGAGAATCGAGGATTAATTGCACAAAATACCCAAATTGAGCTCTATATCACACCGTATCGTAAAATACGGTGATACGGCATACACATATCCATTTGTGAACACATACCTAGTCCCACAATCCCGATCTAAATCTAATTAGATCTAATTGGTCTCATGACACAAAATTGATGTGTCAACCTCGTAATTTCTCCCAAAATCAATATAAAAACCTATATAGAGACCACAATACTCAACCAAATTAACTAAAATTTGTTCATAATGATAACACTATGCCATGTGGTGGTTCCTAGAGGTCTCATGCATAATTTATAAGCTAGAATAAGAGAGAATTCAGAAATTACCAATTGGAAGATGGATTTCCAATAAAAATAAAAGTGGACACGATCTAGACACGATCTTCTTGCCACAAGCTCCTCTTTCTAGTGCTCCTTGCCAATCTAAGCTCCAATGCTCCTTACTAAAGGGAATGAGAGAAAAAGATGGAGGTGAATTGAGTGAGAATTCAATGGAGGGAATGATGAAAAATTGGGGATCTTATTTCTAGATCTAGAATGAATGCAAATGAGAGAGAGAGAGAGAGAGAGAGAGAGAGAGAGGAGAGAGGAGAGCCCCCTCTAATAGTGGCCGGCCCCCTTCCCCAAGTCATATGTAATATCCCATGTACCCCTCCATGATGTATTATGGAGAAATAATTAGGTAGGGCTATTTGGGTAGTTTCTAACTAATTATAATTAAACTAATTCTCCCTAATTAATTAGTGAGAATGGTCTAATGGGCTTGGGTCCAAGTTAGGCTCACTAGTTGTCATGACAAGTCTAATGGTTAGCCCACTATGATAAATAATTAACACAAAGCACCCATAATTATATAGCACACTAAATAATATTTAATTTCTAAAAATAAAATAACTAGGCCAAATTACTAAATTACTCCTATTTGAAAAAGTGAAGGTAACATGCACCCCACTTTATTTAGCCTAATTCAAGGTGTACCACACTACTTTACCATAATGTACGATGCCCTCGACTTTTGACGAAAATTGTCCCACTTATTGTCAACCCATTTGACCGAACATTTTTTACCAGAATACCCTTTCCCATTTCTAACCTATTTCTTCTTTCCCGTACGTCCCCCCTCCCCCCTCCCTTCTGCTAACTGTTACTGCAAGCTACGGGCCCCCGATGGAGCCCCCCCTCTCCCCTCCCCTTTCACACTCCACCCCTACCTCCTCCCTGCTATGTGCTCCGGCCGCCGCGCACCCGCAGCGGCAAGAAATGACAGTCGTCGCGCTCCCTGTCCCCCCACCCCTGCCCCCTCCCAGTGCGCTCTCCCGTTGCAACAACACTGACAACAACAAGCATCGACAGTAATAGCAACAACAACACCAACTAGCAGCAGCTCCGCCTGTGGGGGGCAGCGGGGGCACGCGCGACTGGGATGGGGCAACAGGGGGTACTCGGCGGGGAGGGGGCGCACGACGGGGAGGGGGCATCATGGTGCACATGTGAAAGAAGAAGAGCAAAAGAAAACATGGAGGGATATTTTCGTTAAAAAATGTTGGTCAAAGGGGTTGACTGTGAGTCGTGGATGGTTTTCGTCAAAAGTGGGCGATATTGTACATTATGGTAAAGAAGTAGGGTGCACCTTGAATTACGATAAATAAAATGGGGTACAACTCAAATTTCTCACACACTCTCTCTCTCTCTCTCTTTATATATATACACACACACACACATACACACACACACACACACATATATATATATATATATATATATATATATATATATATATATATATATATATATATACACGTCCCTGTGTGTGCAGCCTAGTGGAAAGGCAGCGGGGCACTAGCGGGGAGGTCAGGGGATCCAAACACGGGGGGCGCAGGGGCTGGGGCCATTGTGCCATATATATATATATATATATATATATATATATATATATATATCCCCATACCTAAGCATTTCCGTATGAATCTCGAAATTGCAATCGTTGGATTGTCTTTTTTGATTCAGTTTAGATCAAAATCTCGCAAGAAATTAAATAGTTTAATTAGGATCTAATCTGAATCTCATGGTGTATATTGGCCCGAGTGGCCCAAAAATTGGTCCAGAACTGGCTCGGTCAACGTCGGTCTGGACTGACCCGGACCCGGTCAACGGACTGGCCTGATTTGGCCCACACATATAGCGGGTCCGGGCTGGGTCCTAGATCTTGACCTGGAAGCCCGGCCTAGCCCGACCCGGTCACCGACCCGGTCAGGCCCGGTCCTGGCCCGATCTGACCGGAGGGCATAGGGGGTTATTTTGCATCCAAAAAATCCTATAAATAGGTCTAACTTAATAAAAATTAACCACACCAAAATTTCTTTTCTCTCTCTCTTACAAAATTTAGGAGCAATACAGTGTGAAGAGACTATATACCGAGGCGACCTTTAGGGAGGACTGAGAACACAAGTGGGTTCATGGACTTGAAACTGTCTGCACCCGCAAGCTACTATAGTGAAAAATTATCAACCACCACAACAACTGAAAGATCAACAGCTTCAACCCGCACCACAACCTCAACTAGCACCGCAACCTCAACCTACACTACAACTATAGTTTAAATCAAAATTTTGGCATCATTTTAGGGAGTTTACAATGAGCATGATACGGAAAGAAGATACTCGAATAGAGTTCTTGTTGAATGCTTGTATTATAGAAAATGATTCAAATGAGACAATAACTGTGGTACAAGGAAGCTACGCATGCATCTAAAAATGTGTATGTATATCTAGTAATCTTGTATTTTCTTCAAAAATGTATCAATTTTAATATATTTTATTATTGTTACAAAAGTCATAGGTATATTTAAACCTAATTGCAACTTATGTTTGAGTTTCAGCTTTCAGTCTCTCTAAAAACTTTATTTGCAGTATTACAAATAAATTTTGAAGAGAGGCTGAGATGTTGAAATACAAATAGAGGTTGCATGACTTATATAACAAAAATAATATATATTAAAAATTATCTTCAATAAAAAAAATTTTTAGTTAAGTATTTTTGTTTGTTAGTGTTGTTTACATTTAAAAATTTTAATTATCAAAAGAATAATTTTCTATTTAAATTTATATAACTAATAACTCATATAGAAAAATATATAAAACATTATAATTATAACAAAGTATAGATAAACTATAGGAATATGTATATAAATTATGTAACAAATTTTTTTTATTATCAAATAACTTATAATTAAAAAATATATATAGAAAAAATATATTATAATTAACAAATAACTAATAATTTTATAAAAAATAATTTAACTTATAAAATTCTATTTATAGTTTAATAGTTATTATTATATGTATTATGTATATTATAATTTATATAAAAAAAAATTAACCCAACTGGCCCGGCCCTACCGTGAACCGATCCGGATCCAGACCAGTTCGGTCCGGTCCACCGCAGACCGGATCATGGGTCCGGACTGGATCTTAGAAAAATTCTACCGGACCGATCCGGTCCGGCCCGTTCTTTCCTTCGGATTCGACCCGTCCCGGATCGAACCCGGTCAAACCAGACCAATGTGGGTGTGGGCCGGTTCGGACCGTACCCATTAACACCTTGATCGGAACCATCGAAAAATACAATCAAACTATTACTATTTAGAAAAACATAAGAGAATACTTAAATAGGAAAATACCGATCCATCCTATAGACAGAGAGACTCGAATATATATCTCCCATTACGCAAACAAGAATATTACCTGACTGTATTGCAATTTTCTTTTCCTTTCCTTGTTGTTATGTCTCTAGAGTTTAGAAAATCTAGTTGGTACTCCTACTATCCATAAAATATATATGTAGAGCGAGCGCCGACGCCAGGATGTTACACCGACGTCCCCCGTCCCACGACGGCGCACATTGTCCCATGACGATGCACTTTGCCTCCCACAAATATTTGATTAATTGACAGGTTAGCCGAGTATCAACGTCACATTAGCTTCCATTTAAAAAATAAAGCAAAGCCCGGACTCCAAAGGCATATATAAACCCAGATTGGATAAGGAGACTGGATTCCGGGTGGGTGCTAGCTCCGGAGCGGGCTACTGAATAAATTAACAACAATACCACTGAGAGAGAGAGAGAGAGAGAGAGAGAGAGAGCGAAGAAGGAGAAGAAAGTGTTGTTCTTGATCGAAACAATGGGGAAGTTGACGAGTTCCTGCTTCAAAATCATCACTTGCGGCGCCGACTCGGCCGAAGCCGACAATGACGACCTCTCGCCGCCGCTGGTAACTTCTCCTCCTCCTCCTCTACGTCGCATTCTGCGTCAAAAAGTAGGGTTTGTGTTGCTTGGGATTTAGATCTAGGTTTTTTGATGGCTGGGTTTGGATAAAGTTGAAATCTTTGGAATTTTGGTGTTTGAAAATGATTTATTTCTGTTGATTGCTTGAGTGTGTGTTAAAGTTGATTTCTTTTTGTGCTTATAGTGGTACTTGGTGGGCAATTTAGAGTAGTGTTATATCTACCTAATTTATTGTAATGTATGGGTTTGGCTTAAAGTTGAGATCTTTGGAATGTTGGTGTACATTGGATTTGGATGGGATGGGATTATGAGCTTATCACTTTTTACTGAGCTCAAGTTGATATTTTTTATGTTTATAATGATAATTGGTGGGGGGCATATAAGAGTAGTGGTGAAGAATTCTGTAGAGTTAATTTGTTAAGTGAGGATTTATGTTGATTAGTGCCAGATTTAGTGTTTGTGGGAAGGGTTCTACATTAATTGTGGCGAAACAATTGATCTTTGGAATACTATTAGTCTATCATGTGTTTTCTAGAAGTATTACCGTGTTAGATCTGCTGGTAATGATTAAAGATTGGGAAATGGAGTGGTGGTGGTGGTGGGGGGGGGGGGGGGGGGGGGGGGGGGTGTTGCGGTTTGAGGTGGTGCAATGTTTAATATTATGTTGCACAGATACAAATACGAGATGATACAATTCGGACACAGCGACACAGAAATGTCATGGGTTTGGCGTCCCCTAGTGTATTTAGAACTACGTGGGTGCACGGAGACGACACTGACTTTTATAGTCTCTGTGCTTCCTAGGCTAATAGGTAAAAGTAAGTGTACGTCCAGACTCGGAAAAAAGATAATGGCTATAATGATGTTAACAATGTGAAGATGACAAATAAATATTGTAGAGGTGGGAAAATTTAAGTTTGAGTTGGATGAATGATTTTAAGATGATTTGATTCATCCAGTTGGATATTAGGCAAGCTTACTTGAAGTATGTGGATATACTTGTTTGGTTACTGTTTGAATTTTCTGGCAGATATCTGGCAGATGTTGCAGAAGACTTTAATTTTAAGGTTAATGCATTAACATATAACCGCCTACAAAAATGATGTATTTTAATCGGAATTTTTCAAAAAAAGGAAGAATTTTTCACATAATTGCGAAGAAGGGGAGAAGTTTTGGGTATTTGCTGTGAGGGGGACAACTCGCCAAGTTAGTTGGCGGGTTGAGGGTGGGAGAGAGAGACCGCCAACTTGGTTGGCGGGTGGGAGTTGGGACCGCCAACTCAATTGACGAGGTAACCATAACAGAAGTGGGAGTTGGATATATATATATATATATATATATTATTTTTTTCTAAATTAATTAAATTTTGTAAATGGATAATAATAAATTATCAATTATAATATCACAAAAAATTTACATTGATAATACCAAAACAAAAATATTTATTAAAAATTTTAAATCCAAAAATTTAAATAATACCATAAAATATTAAATAAATAGTGTTATGGGATATTTTAGCAAATGTCCATACAAAAAATGTCAAAAGTAGTATATACCCCCAGTAAAAAAAAAAACTAGCAAATGTCCCAAAAATAAAAAATTTCTGTTAAAAGAGTGCGGGCATATCTTAAAATTTTACTTCATCCGTAAAAATAATAGGAGCATTTGCTAGTTTTTTTTTTAAAGGGGGT
The DNA here is from genome assembly GCA_036927795.1 of Iris macrosiphon. Lineage (NCBI taxonomy): Eukaryota > Viridiplantae > Streptophyta > Magnoliopsida > Asparagales > Iridaceae > Iris > Iris macrosiphon. The sequence goes on along the minus strand of JAYESA010000007.1, from coordinate 64,773,272 downwards.
ATATGCTAGTTTTAACATTTTATTTGGGAGCATTTGATAAAATATTCCTATTGTTATCTATTAATTTCTCTCAAAATTGTTTGGGTATTTTATTTTGAATCTATAAATTTTAAATATATACAATTATCTATGTTATTTAAATAGAAATAATTTTACATACGGATAATAATAATAAAAATTTGGAAAAAATAGATTTTAGAATTTCACTTTTATCTATGTTTTTTACATACGGATAATAATAATAAAAATGTCAAAAGTAGTATATACCCCCAGTATGTAAAAATGTCAAAAGTGAAATTCTAAAATCTATTTTTTCCAAATTATTATTATTATTATCCGTATGTAAAATTATTTCTATTTAAATAACATAGATAATTGTATATATTTAAATTTTATAGATTCAAAATAAAATACCCAAACAATTTTGAGAGAAATTAATAGATAACACTAGGAATATTTTAGCAAATGCTCCCAAATAAAATGTTAAAACTAGCATATACCCCCTATTAAAAAAAAAAAACTAGCAAATGCTCCCAAATAAAATGTTAAAACTAGCATATACCCCCTCTTAAAAAGAAAACTAGTTTTTTTTTTACCAGGGGGTATATACTACTTTTGACATTTTTTGTAGGAACATTTGCTAAAATATCCCATAACACTATTTATTTAATATTTTATGGTATTATTTAAATTTTTGGATTTAAAATTTTTAATAAATATTTTTTTTTTGGTATTATCAATGTAAATTTTTTGTGATATTATAATTGATAATTTGTTATTATCCATTTACAAAATTTAATTAATTTAGAAAGAAATAATATATATATATATATATATATATATATATATATATATATATATATATATATATATCCAACTCCCACTTCTCTTACGGTTATCTCTCTCTCTCCCACCCTCAACCCGCCAACTAACTTGGCGAGTTATCCCCCTCACAGCAAATACCCAAAACTTCTCCCATTTTTCGCAATTATGCGAAAAATTCTTCCTTTTCTTGAAAAATTCCGTATTTTAATTACAAGTAAGAAAGAGTAGTTGCACATTGATGTATAGAAGATTGTCAATTTGTATTACTACCGGGGAATATGTAGCCATCATGTGAGCCATCCTAGTACCACGAGGCTCCCTCACATGGAGGGTCCCTCATTTTTGGAGAGGTTGTTTGCGCTACTCAAACCTGCATTCCACATGATGCGCGGTCAAGCCTTACTTCCCTCCAAGTGAGACGCTCTATACAGAGTCATCATGTGATACTTAACAAAATACTGTTTAAAAACACATTTAAGTTGAATCAAGATTAGGTCCAGTAGCTTTAGATCTAGGCCTTGCAATAAATTTTGCATTGTATAATGGGAGTAATGAAGAAATGTAAGTTTTTGATGATTTATTCAATATTATGAGTTGGCATTCTTTTCATGAGTGGTGATTGTAGCCAACTAAAAACAACACCAACTTGAGCCATTTTATAAAATGAAAGCAGCCACATTCTGATTCCTGTGGTATATTGCATATGTAAGCCAATAGAGAATATACATGCTCTAGACCTAGAAAACTAAGAAATATGAAGAAATTCCAGAAACTTGCTTAAAGTTCCAAATTCCTTCCTATGCATAAAGGACATTGTATAGCTATACAATGTTATGGCACTAGGCGCTTTTCTTACTATCCGTTGCTTAACCTTAAAGTATTAGTATATTAGCTTTCTAGAACAAGAATTACCATGTGTATTAGTATATTAGCTTTCTAGAACAAGAATTACCATGTGCTCATTTTTGCTGAAGTTTTATTTGAGCACTTCAAGACCACCACCACCACCAAATCCCCTATACCAAAAGCCATTTCTTTGTGATGGCGTCAATCCAAGTTGGCACTATCTCTCAAGATATTAAATCCAAAATTTACTTGTGCTTATGTTTCCTTATTGATCTTATTTCGTTGGCTTGATTTAGTTACTTTTATTCTTTATCAAGGCGAAGCTTATTTCATGTAAGGGGGCGTTTGGATTGGTGTAATTGTGCATGAGTGTGTGGAAGTGGTTCTAGATGGAGATCACTTTCACACATCCGATGTTTGACTCAATCCGGATGTGCGGACAAGAAGTGGTGTCATAATTACTTCCCACTTCTTGTCCTATGCATGTCGGGTGGAGCAAAAGGCCAATTCACTTATGTTTTTCTTGGCAGATGTGGACGAAAGTGTTTGGTTGCTATTTGTTTTTAATTAATTAAGAAAATAATTATTTACTTATAATTACTTAATCGTTTAATTAATTAGTTAATAAAATAGTTGATGATATTAATTATTGAGCTACTAATATTATTTAATATATTATAATTACTTAATAAAATAGTTATTTAATAATAATTACTTAATTATTTAGATAATTAATTAAATAGTTTATGATATTAATTATTGAGTTACTAATAATATTTAATACATTATACTTGCTTGATAAAATGGTTATTTAATTATAATTACTTAATTATTTAAATAAATAAATAATTAAATAATTAAATAGTTTGTGATATTAATTATTGAGCTACTAATAATATTTAATACATTATACTTACTTGATAAAATACTTATTTAATTATAGTTACTTAATTATTTAGATAATTAATTAATAAAATAGTTGGTGATATTAATTATTGAGCTACTAATATTATTTAATACATTTTAATTACTTAATAAAATTGTTTGTGATGTTAATTCTTAATACTTAAACTAAAAAAGTAAATTAATTATTATCAATAAATAGATGATTAATTAGTTTTCTTATTATTGTAGTCAACTTTTTCAGTTTTTCACCCCCTTCATATTTAACACCCAAACACGAAAGTGTGAATTTGTCCACTTTCAAGGTAAAAATATATGTATCCAAACATTGAAAGTCAATTTCAGGAGACAAAAATTAACATGAAACTCAAAAGCATATGTATTTGTATTTCACTTTTAGCAGACTATGAAGTCAAATTTTCACTTTCTGCAAGGTACACCGATCCAAACAAGCCCTGGGGGGACTTAAGTTGCATATTTGTTTGTCCTGGGAGTCTTACGATGCCTGAGGACCATGGATATCTCTTGTTCAGAATATAGACCATATCAATTATTGCTTTCCATGTTTGTTTCTTAGCATATATCTCATGCCCTGTTTGTATATTGTTATATTTTATCATTGATATATTATGTATCCAAATATTGAAAGTCAGATTCAGAAAACAAGAACTAGTATGAAACACAAAAGCATACATATTTCACTTTCAGCAGCCAAGAATTCACTTTCACACTTTCTGTAAGTTACACCGATCCAAACAAGCCCTAAGGGGACTTAAGTTGCATATTTGTTTGTCCTAGCGATGCCTGAGGAGCATGGCTATCACTCGTTCAGAATAAACCATATCAATTATTGTATTCCATGCTTATATCTTAGCCTATATCTCGTGCCCTGTTTGTATATTGTGGTATTTTATCATTGAAATTGCAAACCTTCCTCGTATGTCTATGTTAGAGTTATTTTATTTTGTTATTTATCATATGAGGGTATAATAGTAATTGTGGGTGTATTGCATATCAATATAAATAGACATGAGATGCAACCTAGGGTTTTAGGCCCTTGCAATCTCTTTTCTCATATTCTCTCTTCCTCTCCTTCTCCTCTCTATCTCTAAACTTAACTTTGTATCAGAGCATATATTTGTAAGTACTGTACATCACATTCCCGACAGGGGTTCGGGGGCGGTAGCCCTTGATTGCAGGGTTTGGGGCGGCAGCCCCGAATTTTTTTTTTTGGCTGTTTTTCGTCTACTTTTCATGATTCGCCGTTCGTCGTTCGTCGTTCGTTTATGAGATCTAGGGTTTCTACAGATCTCCGTTGGTTATTAGTCGTCGGTTGAGGTTCGTTGTGAGATCTAGGGTTTCAAAGATCTCGTCTTTCTGTTGCATCTGCAAGTATAGTGGGGACCGAATCTTCTAGCGAGGTTAATAGTGGTGGTGGTAGCGGAGGTGGTTCTCCTTTTACTGTTATTCATAATGATGAATTGGGAAAGTCGATTACAGCGGTGAAACTCAATAGTGCGAACTACCTTGCCTGGTCCAAGTCTATCAAAGTGGTGTTAAGGGCGAAGAAGAAGTTGAAGTTTTTGACCGAAGAACCCCTGCCTGAAACGTCCGCTGAGTATGAAGATTGGATGAGTGCAGATGCATACGTTATGTCGTGGTTGTGGCATAGTATGGAACCACATATCGCTGCTAATGTTCAGTGGTGTGAATCAAGCAAACATATTTGGGCATCTCTGGAAGAATCATATTCGCAGAAGCGAAACGTTGCCCGTATCTATGAGTTGTACGAGTTATTGTTCAATACAAAGCAAAATGGGAAGCCTGTGAATGAATATCTGGCTTCCAAGAAGGCTTTGTGGGAGGAACTGCTTCAATATCATCCTGTTACTACTGATTTGAAGGAAGCTCGGAGACAGAAGGAAGAGTTTCATGTTTCACTCATCCTAGCCGGCTTGGATCCTGCGCTCGAACCTTATAAAGCTCAAATCCTTGCTGGAGAGCAGTTACCTACGGTGGCAGATACTTTCTCCCGTCTCAATCGTTCCTTTCTGGGACAGAGTTCTGTGGTGCCGAGTACTGACTCTTCTGCCCTAGTTTCTAGTGCTGTTGGTCGTGGTGGTGGACGTGGTATTGGACGTGGCGGTAGAGATGGTGGTCGTAGTTTTGGTCGAGGAGGAGGCCGTGGTGGTAGAGACAATGGTCGTGGTGGTGGTCGCGGTGGTGGTGGTGGCCGCGGTGGTGGTGGTGGTGGCCGTGGTCAACCACGAAAGTGTAACTATTGTGGAATGCTCGGTCATGTAGAAGACTATTGTTGGGACAAATGGGGCAAACCAGAATATGCACATCAAGTGCATGATGAAAATATGCAGTCCCAGGACACCACTTCTGCTCCCAGAGATGATACTCCGGGTTTCAATCAGACTTCAACGTCCGATACCTCATCTCCATTTCAACAGATCCTCCAGAAGTTGAACGCGCTTGCTAGTACCACCTCCCAACCTACTGCAACCATGGCACATATAGGTAATCCTGCTTTTGTGGCAACCCAGTCACCATCCACCTCTTGGGTCATCGACTCAGGAGCAAGCTCTCACATGTCTGGTATAACATCTATCTTTCATAATCGTAGTTCCATGAAACATAATATTATCTTGGCTGATGGGTCTACTCGTCCTGTGCTTGGAAAAGGTGTCATTCACCCTACTCAATCACTATCATTATTTGATTCATTATATGTGCCTAATTTTCCATTTAATTTGTTATCTGTGAGCCAGTTAACCAAATCTCTTCAATGTTCTGTGACATTTTCTCCCAATTCGTGTGTTTTTCAGGACCTCAGGACGAAGAAGACGATTGGTTCGGGGCATGAAAAAGATGGACTGTACTACTTGGATCTACCTGGAAAGGCCTTCACTTCTGTTTCTACTTCTCCGTTGCAGTGGCATTATCGTTTGGGACATCCGTCTTTGGCTAAGTTGCGTCAAGTTGTTCCTAGTTTGAGTCATGTTTCTAGTCTTGAATGTGAGGCTTGTCAGTTAGGCAAGCATCACCGTAGTTCCTTTCCTCGTCGTAGTGAGAGTCGTCAATTAGAGTCTTTTGATCTTGTTCATTCTGATATTTGGGGTCCGTCTAGAGTCAAAAGTCCGAAAGGATTTCAGTATTTTGTTATTTTTATTGATGATTATTCCAGAATGACTTGGTGTTATTTAATGAAAGAAAGATCTGAGTTTCCAAATGTGTTATCTGCCTTTTATAATGAAATCTATGTTCAGTTTGATAAACGTATCAAAATTCTGCGTTCTGATAATGCTTTGGAGTATACTCAATCTTCTGTGAACAGTTTCTGTGTTGATCGTGGTATGGTTCATCAAACCAGTTGTGTCCACACCTCTCAACAAAATGGTATAGCCGAACGCAAACATCGACACATTTTAAATGTGGCTCGAACTCTCATGTTCAATATGCATGTCCCTAAACAGTATTGGGCAGATGCCGTTCTTACTGCATGTTATCTTATTAATCGCATGCCATCATCTGTATTAAATAACAAAGTTCCATTTACCATATTACATACAGATGTCGCACCTTTTTCCTTATCTCCTCGAGTGTTTGGGTGTGTCGCTTTTATTCATAACTTGGAACCTAATCGAGATAAGTTGGCTCCTAGATCTCTGAAGTGTGTCTTTCTTGGTTATCCCCGTACTCAAAAAGGTTATCGTTGTTACAGTCCACAGTCACGCAAATATTATGTCAGTGCGGATGTTACATTCTTTGAGTCTACCCTTTTCTTTCCTTCAGGAGACCGTTGTATTCCTTTTACAACAGATTTGATATCTTCCATACCACTTCCGGTCATTCCTGAATCAATTTCTGTCTCCATTCCCCATTTACAGGTTTATCAGAGATCCAAGGACAGACCAGTGGTTCTGCAAAATTCAGCCTTCAACCAATCATCTTCCGTGCCTGAGGTTTCTGCTCCCATCACCACAGATCCAGATGATCTTCCTATTGCTCTCAGAAAAAGCCAACGCCTTTGTACCACAAAGAATAAGCATCCCATTTCTAACTATGTTTCATTACACCGTGCTTCATCATCTTTTCATGCATTTGCTGTTTCATTGTCTTCTACTTTTATTCCCAAAACTTACAAGCAGGCTATGTCATCTTCTGGTTGGAAAAGTGCAATGGATGAGGAGATGTATGCGTTACATCAAAATCAGACTTGGGAGCTTACATCACTTCATGTTGGAAAACAAACAGTGGGTTGTAGATGGGTGTACACTGTTAAGTATCACCCTGATGGTTCTGTTGAGCGCCTCAAGGCACGGTTGGTTGCCAAAGGGTATACTCAGACATATGGCGTGGATTATATGGAGACTTTCTCTCCAGTGGCTGTAAAACCCTCTTCCTAGAAAATCGTATATACCTTTTTAATTATTAATTATTAATTAAATTGTAGTAAATAGGTCTAAATAGGAGAAATAGATTTTTAATAATTTTTATGTTAGGTGTTCGGGCACTTAGATGACTTGTGGGACCATCAGGAAATTTTCGGAATTTATTCCATGTAGGAGACCCCTTGAGCTGTTGCCAGCCTAACGATGTGCAATACCCTATTATATAAATTTCCTTATGTGTGAATATATATATATATATATATATATATATATATATATATTCAAATATATATATATATATATATTTAAAGAAAGGAAAAGAAAGAAAAAGAAAATAAGTATATAATAATAATATTAATAATAATAACAATAATAATAATATAGTATAGACTACTACTTAATATACTAAGTTCCTAAGGAACTTACTTCAGCAGCAAAGCTGCTGGAACCCGCCAAAAGGAAGCCGCCCACTTTAGACCCATTTAATCCCACTTCATCTAGACTTCCTTCAGCCCAAACCCCGCGGAACTTAATCCAACTTCCCCTCTCTCTCTCTTAGTATATATAATATATATATATATATATATAATAAGCTCTCTAAAACCCTAACCTAAAACTCTAGACTTCCTCTTCCCATCTAGAGCCGTCACCACAGCCAGAGAAGCCTCCCCAAGCCATCCAATCATCCCGTCGACGCCGACATCGCGAACTGCAGTTTCCCACTCGAGGCACCTTCGCTCCGGCGTGTTTTCCCGTTGACTCGCTCGACCAAACGCTGTTCCGTTTTCATAGGTATGATCTTCCCTCAACCCTCTCCAGTATTTGTTTTATAGTCAACCTCGGAAAACGTGTGCCCCTAGGTGAAAAACAGCGCCCAAGTCAGCGCGAGCAGACAGAATTCTGCAATCGCAGAATTCCAGATTGACCACCCATATTGTCGAGTTCGTATCTCCCACCACAGAGATCCGAATTCGGTGATTCTTTTTGATACCTGTAGATTACATGATCTAGTTTATTTTTTGTATTATAACTTTGTGCTACTAGTCGCTGTGGACAGAATTGTATTCGTCATAAAACTGCGCGCACCCACTTTTTCCGGTTTTCCAAAAGTTGGAGATCGGAGCGCGTCCCGCCAAACGGGACCGCCCCGCCGTGTGCCAAGTGTACCAAATGGTGCACACAGCATAACGGGACACGTGAAAATTCGTGGGGACTGATTCGGACGCGTGTGCGCGCCGGAATCAGACCGTATCCGCGGACACATTTTGTGTCGCCACTTTTGTGGAACTCGCGAGTATTTTGTGCACGATTGTCAGATTGCGACGAAACTTGCGCCACTGGACTCGTGGTAACGCGCTGGTCCTGTGACCCAATTTTCACGCATTTCTGAGACGGTTGACCAGATCGCCAATTGGCGGGCCCCACAGTTGACTTTTTGGACCAAATTTTGTTCGGCTCATCGGAATCCAAATTTGGACATACCGTTGGGTTCGTATTGACATCTAGAGTTGTTTGACCCATAGTTTGTCCCATTTAGAGACTGTTACCCTCGGCACGCTTTTCGGTGCAAAGTGGGCCATACGTGGACCCCACTTTTACCCGAAATTACCGTTTTGCCCCTGTGTCCAAATTGGACGAAAGGGAAGTGCTTTTTAGCTATTTTGCTCATTCTAGAAACGTTGGTGATATTTATTTCAGCATCCGGAGACATTTGTTCTGAGGCCATAGCTTCTGGTCCTGTGTATTGGACATCTGGACGTGACATTTTGCAGTTTCTTGCCAGGCAAGTATACCTTGCCTTTGTTATACTGTTTAAATTCTGTACATTAGATGCATGTTTATTATCTTAAATTGTGCGCGTCCGAGAGAGACTCGGGTGCAGTCAACGGATGCGTTGACGTTAGGATAGTGTCTAACCTAGTGTCTAGTGGACCCACCTAAAGTGTGGAGTTATTGGTATGACTCCCAGGCCTTGACACATTTTCGTACACGTGTTGTGAGTCTCATGTAGGGCACGGTCCTGCGTATGTGGTTGGCCACCTGTACGTGTAGGCGTGCGACGGATAGGGTATAACTGCTAATAGTGATGCATGTTAGAAGACTTAGCAGTTATTAGTAGGTGGAGCATAGACTGTCATGATACAATGGCCCGATCCTTGTCCTTGTTTGGTTGTAAGGATGGGCTACTGTTCTAGTGATAGACTATGACGCGTGTTGTGGATACAACATGCTTAGATCATTGGGCGGGGAGGACAACTTGTAGGCGTATGGGACACCCCACTTCCTTTACACTGATGCCACACTCGACGGAGTGATATGGACGATATATACTACACTGATGCCACACTCTTCGGGGTGATATGGACGATATATACTACACTGATGCCACACTCTTCGGGGTGATATGGACGTTATATTATACAGATGCCATGCTCTTCGGAGATGGACGTTATTACTGAGCGCCCTCCTATGGGGGCATGTGTGGCATATATTAGCCAGTTGTCACGACTGGTGAATTACGTCAGCATATGTCTAGCCTACACTTTCCCATATACTCAAGTTGTCCTCAAAGTGCATTTCACTTAGATGGTTAGGTCACCCATTGGATATTTATTTCAGTACTTTATGGCATGTGTTTAAGTATTCTTGTTATGTCCCTCTGATGACCTGGTTCTCTGCCAGGTGTATCTGTTCATCAGTATTGCAGGAGCGCGGATCCAGACTGGTTGCGTACGTTCCGAGGAGTTCTCTTCGAGCCTCGTGATTGTTAGAGGTTGTATTTATATTGTATGTATCTTGTTTATTCCTCATTCTAGTCCGGTAGTGGATTTGTTTCCATCCGACTACCCCCTTTAGGTGCTTTACATTGAGATCTAGTGCTGGTTATTGATTATGTCCTTATATATGATTCTGTGGATGAGATTAGATTATACCATATGATTTGTGATAGATTTATACCACTGTGGATATTGTTATTCATATTACAGCGTACGTGTGTTATGGTTTCCATATATTGGAGTGCCATATTCATACGGCTGGCATGATTACGTATCCTGGTCCTACGTATATTGGGACTGGGGCGTGACATGTTTTTGTGGTGGCCCATGCAGGTCAAGAGCATATTGTCTCGGTTACGTTATTGTACCGAACAAGCCTGCACCTAGGACTAGAGTATAGGATCTCATCCACAATTGACTATGATTCATCTTCCTCCTATCTGTTCTATTTGAACAATTGCATCCTGCTTGACTCCTGTACTTCCTTAATAGTTCTTTGAGTATAGACTTCTGCTAGAATATATGAACCCCTGTTATTAGAATGATAATTAGAGTAGCACACCTATTAAGAATACAACGAGATTATAGATACACCACTAAGTTTAGAATATCTAGCGAACCCTAGAATCCCTTATCCCTATAATTGGTTTACCATTACCCGGATGTATTATGAGGACTTGAGAGTAGTATAGATACTACTAGAGTTAGTTAGAAGCTTACCATAATGTTTGACCCTAGTATGGAGGAACCAATAGAAAACAAAAACTTAATAATTGGACTGAACCTAACCTTCATAGTTAGATGATATTGGAACTATAAACTTAGATCATTGTCTTATTATTAGTAGACAGCACCTTAGGAAGCCTAGAGGAATGTAATCAACACTTCTCCCTTGATCATACCCCGAACATAGCAACTAACACCCCACTCCCCTTAGAGAACCATGATGCTGTCTAGAGCCCTCTATCTTTATTTTTATATTGTTTCCCCGCGACCATAGCGCTCGCTATGTTGCGACGGCTAATTGCGTTCCTTCTCTTCATCTTTCAACTCGTGCCATCTGACACTTCGGATAGTAGGCCAAGTAAATTTATTCTTTGTTAAGGGCTCACAGTTTACTAAGATTATAGTTGTAGCCTTGAGTGTGAATTTTTTATGCTTGGTAGTTAGAACTTGATAAGTTTAAGTTGTTTTGTAGTTTGTGACCGATGATTAACCCTTAGTTTTAAATCATGTAATTTGTACCCTCACCCCGATACAAGTTAGACCCTTCCTCCTTAACGGCCAGTAACTCTTCTATCCTTACTATTGACACTTATTCTATAAGCACTATGACTAAGAGGTAAGATGACCATGACCTATGTAATAGAAGAGGATACCCCAATAAAGTACCAAGACCTCTCCTCATAGACCTTAACAGGAGCTTTTACGGTATCCTTAAGACAATACAATAGTAGTTAAATTATTTTAAATTGGGTAGTATACCTCACCACCTAGTATCATATAGCCCTTGTGATCCATTGACGAAGTGTAACTGAATGGCATTAATTGTATGCTAACATAAGATGATAGTGTTTATCCAGACTATAGAACTTAGAGGCTCATACCCCTACTTTGTCGACTATCGACTTAGACAAGGAATTAATATGATAACTGTAGAGATTGTAGAGTCTTTTTGTTATTGTTGCTTATGTTGTTTTATTTTTGCAACTTGAATTATTTGTAACTTCTCTCATCATAATCCAGCGTATCTATAATCTTTGTACTACCTTGACTTATGCTGCTATTATAGCCTAGTTTTGCAAGCTTATTCTGTATCGAGCTTGTTCATGACATGTATTATTGGAGTACTACACTAATACATATCAGAATCAGTGTATTACGGTCTGATCAACCTTAGTGCACTTGGTTCGCCCTTCGCATAACTACTTTACGTAGATTGAGATATATAGTAATTAGTAGACGAATATACTTGCCCTAGACATGTTTTTGTGTCTGACATATCGTATCAGTTACATAACTGTACTAATACGAGCATGTGAATAGGAACTACCAAAATAGGATTTCAATCCACAACTGCTTTGACAATTCCCAATTGAATTCTTTAAACGCCTTGATCCCAATACTTCTATTCTACTACGCTGCCCTTGAACTCTTTATTATTGATCTTCGTCTTCCCCTATTTCGGAAAGACGAAACCTCGTGCTGGGTATAAAGTTTGACATACAGAGAGTACTAGATATACCCCATAGGCCGATCACATACTTGAGGATTATTCTTTCGTAATTAAGGACATATCATATGTGATATGATCGGCGTTGAAGTTTCGAGGATTGAACGACATGAGTAAATAAATTAAGGGATATTTTCTTAAGGTATATAGCCTTAGGTGATAAGTGGGTAAATTCTAAGTTGGGTAGTAGTGCATTGTCAACTCGGGAGGAATTTCTTTTAGATTATGATCGAGTAAGATTAGATTGGGAGAGGTTCAAGCCATTGTAATTTTGAGAAATTTAGAAGGATGACTAAGATGATGAGGATCAATGAATTGATAATGAGGACCCAATATTTATACCTTAAGTGCATGAGTTAAGTTTTTGAACAAAGAAGGTAGAATCACCAATTTGAATTTAGAGGATAAATATAGGATTTCAGACTTGAATATTGGTGGACTGCATTTAAATTATTTTTCAATTTGGTGATTTGAATTAAGAATTAAAATTTTGGTTGGACGACCTATTTGAACTAATGAGGATGCGAATGGAATTTAAAGAGTTGAGGTATACAAAATTTTATAAGTGAAAATGGGAATATATTGGACTCAAACCACTTCTAAAGGAGATTATGATAGTTAGAGATCGTAAGGTAAAAGTTATATGCATATGTAAATCTTGGAGATGTTATGTGGATATGGATAATTTGAAACAAGGAGAGAAGAGATAACCATAGGTTAAATTTTGATTGGAGCAGTGGTCATCTTAACCTAGAAGTGATTGCAACGGATATGATTAGGATTTTAGTTATCGCAAGAAGATTGCGACTGACTTGCCTTATTGTGCATAAAGGATTAACCGATTCTGCCTTATTTCAATTTTGAGGACGACATTGTTTTAAGTTCGGCAGATTGTAAAACCCCTCACCTAAGAAATTGACCTACTCGGCTTAGATAGTGAGACTGAGGCTAGCACGAATCCACTTAGAAATAGAACACGGTATTTTTATTTAGTTTTACAACATGATATCACTTGACACGCCCTACCGTGCTCCGATAATTGGAGCACTACACTAGCCACTGCCTTCCTACAAATTCTACACCCTTATCCTAGACATGCCCATCATCCAATTCTCATCTTTGTGCAATTTTCCAATTGTTGGACGCTTTTTATGCAAAAGAACATTTATGTGTCCACACCATTGGACATGACACATGAAGAAACCTATTTTTCGCTCATATGAATTTTTTTTCATGATTTTTTCGGGATGTGCAACGTGCAACATCGCCCACCCCTTTAAACCTAGCCTTGCATTTTAAACAATACAAATCGTATACCATCATTGCATTCTATTGTGGCTTAATTTTAATTTCGAGGACGAAATTTTTATAAGTTGGGTAGAATGTAAAACCCCCTTCCTAGAAAATCGTATATACCTTTTTAATTATTAATTATTAATTAAATTGTAGTAAATAGGTCTAAATAGGAGAAATAGATTTTTAATAATTTTTATGTTAGGTGTTCGGGCACTTAGATGACTTGTGGGACCATCAGAAAATTTTAGGAATTTATTCCATGTAGGAGACCCCTTGAGCTGTTGCCAGCCTAACGATGTGCAATACCCTATTATATAAATTTCCTTATGTGTGAATATATATATATATATATATATATATATATATATATATATATATTCAAATATATATATATATATATATATATATATTTAAAGAAAGGAAAAGAAAGAAAAAGAAAATAAGTATATAATAATAATATTAATAATAATAACAATAATAATAATATAGTATAGACTACTACTTAATATACTAAGTTCCTAAGGAACTTACTTCAGCAGCAAAGCTGCTGGAACCCGCCAAAAGGAAGCCGCCCACTTTAGACCCATTTAATCCCACTTCATCTAGACTTCCTTCAGCCCAAACCCCGCGGAACTTAATCCAACTTCCCCTCTCTCTCTTAGTATATATAATATATATATATATATAATAAGCTCTCTAAAACCCTAACCTAAAACTCTAGACTTCCTCTTCCCATCTAGAGCCGTCACCACAGCCAGAGAAGCCTCCCCAAGCCATCCAATCATCCCGTCGACGCCGACATCGCGAACTGCAGTTTCCCACTCGAGGCACCTTCGCTCCGGCGTGTTTTCCCGTTGACTCGCTCGACCAAACGCTGTTCCGTTTTCATAGGTATGATCTTCCCTCAACCCTCTCCAGTATTTGTTTTATAGTCAACCTCGGAAAACGTGTGCCCCTAGGTGAAAAACAGCGCCCAAGTCAGCGCGAGCAGACAGAATTCTGCAATCGCAGAATTCCAGATTGACCACCCATATTGTCGAGTTCGTATCTCCCACCACAGAGATCCGAATTCGGTGATTCTTTTTGATACCTGTAGATTACATGATCTAGTTTATTTTCTGTATTATAACTTTGTGCTACTAGTCGCTGTGGACAGAATTGTATTCGTCACAAAACTGCGCGCACCCACTTTTTCCGGTTTTCCAAAAGTTGGAGATCGGAGCGCGCCCCGCCAAACGGGACCGCCCCGCCGTGTGCCAAGTGTACCAAATGGTGCACACAGCATAACGGGACACGTGAAAATTCGTGGGGACTGATTCGGACGCGTGTGCGCGCCGGAATCAGACCGTATCCGCGGACACATTTCGTGTCGCCACTTTTGTGGAACTCGCGAGTATTTTGTGCACGATTGTCAGATTGCGACGAAACTTGCGCCACTGGACTCGTGGTAACGCGCTGGTCCTGTGACCCAATTTTCACGCATTTCTGAGACGGTTGACCAGATCGCCAATTGGCGGGCCCCACAGTTGACTTTTTGGACCAAATTTTGTTCGGCTCATCGGAATCCAAATTTGGACATACCGTTGGGTTCGTATTGACATCTAGAGTTGTTTGACCCATAGTTTGTCCCATTTAGAGACTGTTACCCTCGGCACGCTTTTCGGTGCAAAGTGGGCCACACGTGGACCCCACTTTTACCCGAAATTACCGTTTTGCCCCTGTGTCCAAATTGGACGAAAGGGAAGTGCTTTTTAGCTATTTTGCTCATTCTAGAAACGTTGGTGATATTTATTTCAGCATCCGGAGACATTTGTTCTGAGGCCATAGCTTCTGGTCCTGTGTATTGGACATCTGGACGTGACATTTTGCAGTTTCTTGCCAGGCAAGTATACCTTGCCTTTGTTATACTGTTTAAATTCTGTACATTAGATGCATGTTTATTATCTTAAATTGTGCGCGTCCGAGAGAGACTCGGGTGCAGTCAACGGATGCGTTGACGTTAGGATAGTGTCTAACCTAGTGTCTAGTGGACCCACCTAAAGTGTGGAGTTATTGGTATGACTCCCAGGCCTTGACACATTTTCGTACACGTGTTGTGAGTCTCATGTAGGGCACGGTCCTGCGTATGTGGTTGGCCACCTGTACGTGTAGGCGTGCGACGGATAGGGTATAACTGCTAATAGTGATGCATGTTAGAAGACTTAGCAGTTATTAGTAGGTGGAGCATAGACTGTCATGATACAATGGCCCGATCCTTGTCCTTGTTTGGTTGTAAGGATGGGCTACTGTTCTAGTGATAGACTATGACGCGTGTTGTGGATACAACATGCTTAGATCATTGGGCGGGGAGGACAACTTGTAGGCGTATGGGACACCCCACTTCCTTTACACTGATGCCACACTCGACGGAGTGATATGGACGATATATACTACACTGATGCCACACTCTTCGGGGTGATATGGACGATATATACTACACTGATGCCACACTCTTCGGGGTGATATGGACGTTATATTATACAGATGCCATGCTCTTCGGAGATGGACGTTATTACTGAGCGCCCTCCTATGGGGGCATGTGTGGCATATATTAGCCAGTTGTCACGACTGGTGAATTACGTCAGCATATGTCTAGCCTACACTTTCCCATATACTCAAGTTGTCCTCAAAGTGCATTTCACTTAGATGGTTAGGTCACCCATTGGATATTTATTTCAGTACTTTATGGCATGTGTTTAAGTATTCTTGTTATGTCCCTCTGATGACCTGGTTCTCTGCCAGGTGTATCTGTTCATGAGTATTGCAGGAGCGCGGATCCGGACTGGTTGCGTACGTTCCGAGGAGTTCTCTTCGAGCCTCGTGATTGTTAGAGGTTGTATTTATATTGTATGTATCTTGTTTATTCCTCATTCTAGTCCGGTAGTGGATTTGTTTCCATCCGACTACCCCCTTTAGGTGCTTTACATTGAGATCTAGTGCTGGTTATTGATTATGTCCTTATATATGATTCTGTGGATGAGATTAGATTATACCATATGATTTGTGATAGATTTATACCACTGTGGATATTGTTATTCATATTACAGCGTACGTGTGTTATGGTTTCCATATATTGGAGTGCCATATTCATACGGCTGGCATGATTACGTATCCTGGTCCTACGTATATTGGGACTGGGGCGTGACAGTGGCTCGGCTGAATTCAGTTCGGATTCTTATTTCTGTGGCGGTTAATCACCAATGGCCTATATATCAGCTGGACATAAAGAATGCTTTCTTGCATGGTGACTTACAGGAGGAGGTTTATATGGATCAACCACCGGGATATGTTGTAGCGGGAAATAAAAGACTTGTATGTCGATTGAAGAAAGCATTATATGGACTGAAACAGTCACCTCGTGCTTGGTTTGACAAGTTCAGTTCGGTTCTCATTCAGTATGGCTTTCGGCGTACCACATCAGATCATTCAGTGTTTTGCCATTCTTCCTCAGCAGGTATTATCGTGTTGATTGTTTATGTTGATGATATCATTATATCTGGGACTGATCATGCTGGAATTGCGGACTTGAAGGCCTACCTTAGTCGTCAGTTTCATACTAAGGATTTGGGTCTTCTTCGATATTTTCTTGGAATCGAGGTTGCTCGATCTAAGAAGGGGGTGTATCTGTCACAACGCAAGTATGTTCTAGACTTGCTTTCCGAGACTGGTATGTTGGAGTGTCGGCCAGTTGAGACTCCTATGGATTATCATGACAAGCTTGATGCTGACAGGGGAGAGTTATTTGAGGATGTTGGATATTATAGACGTTTGGTTGGCAAACTTATATATCTTACTGTTACTCGACCAGACATCACATATGCAGTTGGAGTAGTTAGTCAGTTTATGCATGCCCCTCGGCAACCACATTGGGAGGCTATCTCTCGCATTCTTCGATACTTGAAGGGTGCACCTGGAAAGGGTTTATTGTACAAACCTTCCCAGTTGCTTACGGTGACTGGGTTCAGTGATGCTGATTGGGCAGGCAGTCGCAGTGATAGGAGGTCTACTTCTGGCTATTGTACGTTTGTGGGTGGCAATCTTGTCACGTGGCGTAGTAAGAAGCAGAATGCTGTGGCTCGTTCTAGTGCAGAGGCCGAGTACCGTGCGATGGCTCATACAGCTTCTGAGATGATGTGGGTGCAGTCCCTTCTTCATGAAATGGGAATTATGATTCCTATTCCGATGGAGATGTATTGTGATAATCAGTCGGCAATGTTTATCGCAAGTAATCCGGTGTTTCATGAGCGCACGAAGCATATCGAGGTGGATTGTCATTTTGTTCGTGATTTGTTGCTGAAGAAACAGATTGTCACTCCTTATATTCGGTCAAAGGATCAATTAGGTGATATCCTCACCAAGCCACTTGCTCGCGGTCCATTTTCTGATTTATGTAGCAAGCTGGGGATGTCTGATCTATATGCTCCTGCTTGAGGGAGGGTGTTAGAGTTATTTTATTTTGTTATTTATCATATGAGGGTATAATAGTAATTGTGGGTGTATTGCATATCAATATAAATAGACATGAGATGCAACCTAGGGTTTTAGGTCCTTGCAATCTCTTTTCTCATATTCTCTCATCCTCTCCTTCTCCTTCTCCTTCTCCTCTCTATCTCTAAACTTAACTGTCTAATTTATCATTACATAACCTTCGGTGACTAGGATTAATGTCCAACCTTTCTTGGCAAACTCTGCCATGGTGTCACGAGGCAGCAATTTGATTTTTTTTTCCCCCTCATCACAATTTTATTATTTAGCATTTTCTCGAGACTGGAAGCTTCTTTTGCTCAATGTTGACATTTCCCAAACATGCCTGGCATTGACGTTAATAACTAGTAAGCAGGTAATCTTTCAATTTTTTTTTTCCATTCTAACCAATAAATAGTAGGGAGTTGGGTTTAGTTAAAACTTAAAATGGTGGCTTCAACTGATTTACTTCTGCAAAAAGTATTGTCTTCTCATTACTAAAGGTTGAACCCATGGAAGTTTTTTTTTTTCTCTTTTCTTTCTAGTAGGTATATCATATAAATATACTACCTCAAAATAATGAGTTAGTAACATTTCAATTTTGAGACTGCCTTCATGACTAGCATGTCTGTTTACAAATATGAATTAGAGTTTATGTTCTCCAAAATCCAAATTTATCCTTCCTCAATTGATGCGGAATGAATGTGAGGCTTAAAATCAGCAAATTAATTTGAATTAAAGTAAGTTCATGTAAGTCTCTACTAATTACCAAAATATTTCTGGGTTGCCAAGATTAATGATTATATAAGGTAAGAGATCATAAGCTATCGTACAAACCGTAGATTTTCTAGTAAATTGAATCGAGTTACCACTAAATCAGGACAGTTCTCTATTTAATATGTAGGTTGATATCAACAAGTTCCTTTTTTTTGTAGAAGCACTCAAGTTATTTGTTGATCAGCAGCCTATTGATAGAGTATTGGATTGTAGATGCAGTTGTCACAATTAATTGATTTAAAATATAGAGGGAGACTAGAATCGGAATGTCGAATGGTTACCAAAAGGAAGAGGGGGACGATGCTTCAGCTTTCTGCTTCTGGCTGCTTTCTGCTTTTTGCTTCTAGCTGCTTCTGCTTTCTACTTCTGACTGCTTTTGCTTTTTGCTGCTCGGAAGAGGAAGGGGAGGTAGGGAATAAGAGAGGTTTAGGAGAGGAAGAAGGGTTTGGCCATCTCAGCCACAGAGAAAGTAGAGTTCATAAAACAAGAGTTCTTTCATTGCATTCATTTTATCCCTTATCCTTTGACAAACAAGGATATAAATACTCCCATCAAACAAACAACAAACTAACTAACAATCCTAGGAATAGATAAACACAAAACAAACAAACAACTAACAGACTCCCAAGGAATAGGTAAATACAACCACCAATCCTATTGACTAGGACAATTAAAACAAAAATAAAAAACTGAATTTGAAATTCAAATGATGTCCTCATAAATTCTCTCGGGGTGAAAGAAATTCGACTTTGGCAAATGATTCCCGTAGCTATTATCATAGTACTCAAGTAAATTTGGATCAAGACGCAACTCGCTCCGTGTAATCTACGAATCATCAGGTCGACCCTTCTATCGAACTAAGTAACGTTGACAACCACCATTTCTAGTAGAGATGATCTGACCATCCAATATTCTATCAATATGAACTGCTGATTGGGACCATGGAAGTGATGTTAGTAGTGGAAAACTCTCTGAAAGAGGCTCATAGGTAGGCTTATGTGAATCTACAAATGGATCATCTGGACTAATTGGGGAACCCTTGTAAGCCATCAAATATCCAAAATTAAATATAGAATTGATCCCGAATTCAGATGGTAATTCAATGACATACACATTCGGTCCAATTCTCTGCAAAATTCTAAATGGTCATGCACTGCGAGCATGTAATTTCTTAACGGATCATAGAGGAAATCGTTCCAGTCTAATCCGGATAATAACATAATCACCAATTAGGAATTCAAGAATTTTTTTTGTATTTATCAGCAGAAGCCTTATACTGAGCATTTCCTAACTCAATTTGTTTGCTGATTTTTTTATGCAAATCATGAACATGTTCGGCAAATGCATATGCAGAATCAAAAACCCTAGAATGCTGAGACATGAGGATGAGATCTATAGGCCTCATATGTTTGAAACCTTGCACAACCTGAAATGGATTGATGCCTATCGATCTATTAACTGAACAATTATATGCAAACTCGGCCCTAGATAAAATGAGATACCAATTCCTGATATTTTTTCCAACCAAACAACGTAGAAGATTTCCTAAACTCTTATTAGCCACTCAGTAGATTTCAGTCGAGAATGCGACATACTAGGTACGGTTGCTCCCGATATAGGATCAATAGCGTGTTGAATGCCACGCATCGGTAGTAAACAGTTTGGGAGATTCTCAAGAAAAATATCCTTAAACTCCTCTGGGACATGGATTGCTTCAGTTGAGACTTGCTCTCGGGAGTCATCCTAAACTTCCCTAGCAACCAAGGCAACTACTGTAGTCTCTTTAGCAATCTCATATTCTATTTTTTTAGGGCCTATAAGGGTAAGCCCTTTTTTCTTGTCGGAGGTTCCACTCTTCTCAATATTTGGATTAGGCTTTGGTTGTATAGGATTGAGCATAATCTTTTGACCCTTATACATGAATGTGCAAGAGTTCGAACAACCATAGAGAGTGACGTCTAAATCGAATAGCCAAGGTCTTCCTAAAATGATGTCCTACATCCATCTTAATCAGATCGCACCATACCTTGTCCTACATCCATCTTAATCACATCGCACCATACATTGTCCTTGTAAATAGCAAACTCTACAGGAACAAGACATCTCTCCTTAACGCTGATGGATGTCTCATCTACCCATCTAATCTTATACGGATTAGGGTGAGGTTCAGTCTTAAGATCAGTCTTGGTTGCCATGTTAGATGCAGCAGCGTTAACACAAATCTCGCTATCCAAAATCATTGTACATGATTGATTATCAATTCTAATAAAGGTGTGAAAAATGGAGGTACACCGTCAATCGTCAGTGTCTTTAGCTTGTGACAAGACACATTGAACAACACTAGCCTAGGGTCTTCACGTCCCTTATCAACATTTCCAAAAGTCGAGGAACTCCTAATGAGACCCATATATCCATCGTCTTCAGGACAATCATTTTCGCACTCTCCTAGGTATGGTTCATGTTCTACTATGTTGACATCCTGGTCTTCGTCGGGTTGATCATCTACAAGGAGGGTTCAAGTAGGACACTAATGTGGGTAAAACCATAACCATGCCACCTATAACACTCAGTACGAGGGTTGGCCTTATGAGCCTCCCCAAGTAAACCCTTTTCATTGGGGTTTCTTGACGACGATGACACACTAGTTTTTGGCTTGGCTTGTCTTGGCTTGGGACTGATAAAACCTAAGTTCGACTCATTGGGTCTGTTAGGGTAGTCCATGAATCACGCTACCTATTGAAAGAGGGTCTTTTAAATCGGTCAAGATTCTCAACCAATTGATAAGCATGCTCTAATGAAGTCCATGAATCACGCTGCCTATTGAAAGATTTGTCTTTTAAATTGGTCAAGATTCTCAACCAATTGATAAGCATGTTCTAATGAAGTCCATGAATCATGCTGCCTATTGAAAGAGGGTCTTTGAAATCGGTCAATATCCTCAACCAATTGATAAGCATACTCTAATGAAGTCACCTAACGCAGAAACAAATCATGTTGTAAGTCATCTAGAAGCCCAGACCTAAACCTAAAAAAGGTCATTCCAACCTCTTCTGTCACTTTACATCGAATTAAATATTCATTGAATTTATCGATGTATTCCATGACAAGACGATTATCTTGGGTCTGTTTCTTCCATTTATCCAAGAGCCTTTGTCGGTAGGAGGATGACAAGTAATTTTCTTTTAACTTCTCTTTCATCTCATCCCATGTAAAAATGCATTCTTGCCTCCTTTGTACCAACAATCGCTCAACACTTTGTCAATGCAAACTTAGCTTGTTCAACAAACTTCATTGTGGCAAAACGGATTTTTCTAGTCCCAGACATAACATATCATACAACTGAAAATAGTAGTCCGTGTCTGTCATCCAGTCGTTGAAATTTTTTGGGTCCAGTTGACCGTCAAAAGTAGGCGCTTCTATTTTTACGCTTCTCACTATTCTCTCGTCTCCTAAATCCTGATGAGGTCTCGGGGGTGGCATATAGTCATGATGTCTGATGGGGTCATTTTGACGGTAATCAAAGCCTCTAGGTCTATCCTTATCCAGATTATTTTGGCGTTGTCTATAGTCTTGATGTCCAACTAGGTCATCCCTATGATGATCCAAACCCCTATGTCTGTCTCTATCCATCTCTCAATGGCCACTATGATGGAAACCCTCATCCAACAAGTCAAGAGTTCTATGACGTTCACGTTCGAGTCTTTCAATTCGGTGTGTAGTATCTTCATTAGACGTTCTTAGTGCATTGATATCTTTTTCCATGTTAATTAGGCGGTTTAGAATATCTTACAACATTTGATGTTGTTCAGGGGCCATATTAGGAGTGAGCTGGTATTGTCTACCGCTATAGGTGCTCATGCAATGTGATATGAGTCCTAAAAGATACTCTATATATTTTCAATGCATAAATTGAAGGAATCTAATGCAAATGAAACCTAAATCATGCTCTGATACCAAAATTGATGTGGAATGAATGTGAGGCTTAAAATCAGCAAATTAATTTGAATTAAAGTAAGTTCATGTAAGTCTCTACTAATTACCAAATAATTTCTGGGTTGTCAAGATTAATGATTATATAAGGTAAGAGATAATAAGCTATCCTGCAAATCGTAGATTTTATAGAAAATTGATCGAGTTACCCCTAAATCAGGACAGTTCTCAATTTAATACGTAGGTTGATAGCAACAAGTTCCTTTTTTTTGTAGAAACACTCAAGTTATTGGTGGATCAGCAGCCCATTGATAGCGTATTGGATGGTAGATGCCGTTGTCATAATTACTTGATTTAAAATGAAGAGAAACTAGAATTGGAATGTCGAATGGTTACCAAAAGGAAAGGGGGGACCGTTGCTTCTGCTTCTGTCTGCTTCCGACTCTTTCTGCTTTCTGCTCGGAAGAGGAATGTGAGGTTGGGAATGAGAGAGGTTTAGGAGAGGGAGAAGGGTTTGGCCATCTCAGCCACGAAGAAAGTAGAGTTCATAAAAAAAGAATAATTGGTAAACACAAAACAAACAAACAACTAACATACTCCCAACATACTTCCAAGGAATAGGTAAATACAACCAACATTCCTATTGACCAGGACAATTAAAACAAAAACAAAAAACCGAATTTGAAATTCAAATGATGTCCTCATTAACAACCTAGATAATATGAGTGTTAAAAGATTGCCAGCAAACTATTCCAAACTGTTCACATGTCAGTAAGATGTTCACATGACTAACAAGTGGAAAGTCATAACATGTGCAGCCAATCATACTACTCATTTCTAAATATATAAACAATGTGCAACCAATCATACTATTCATAAGATGTTCACATGACTAACAAGTGGAAAGTCATGATCCATTTGTACCTAAGTCCTTTCGTTCGTTCCTTTGTGTTTCTTTTATTAGTTTTATTAAGTATTAGCTAGGAAGGAGAGGTTTATACAAGGCGATCATCGTGAGCAAGTTAATCCATATAAACACCCAACAGATTGATCATGGACCTTGTCGTGTAAGGAAATCTTTGAAGGTTTTTCCATTTATTTACATTTGGATACTTATAGATGCATGTTTCTAGTTTCTATCATTTATAAATCATTTCAATTTCTTGCCAAAATGTTGAAGCATCATTCACCAATGATCTTATTCATGTTCTGCTCCAATATGTCCCTTGATGATTGGTGATACAACCTGGACCTTAGAGAACATCACTTCCAAGTTCCCATTATCGGAATCGGTTTAAGGCCGTTTTTATGAGTACCAGTATCAGCAGTTACGTCAGTGTTTGGTCAGAGTTTTGGAGTTATTGGTTTCAAAAAGCCAAAAAGTAATGTGAACTTATTTAATAAACTAGAAAATATTTGATACATTTAGGCATAATTTTACGTATTATTTGATGTTTCTAGTTAGTGTTTGGATGGAATAATATTCAACATTACTAATTGTTCACCCACAATATATTTGATTGTTTATTTTACTTGCTTGTAGACAAAGTACCCTCATAATAAATAATTTCGAATGAAAAATATTAAGATGTATGAATAGTGTGAATTTATAGTATACAACTTCAACAATGATAATTGTTAGTGTGTCGATAAGAAGTTTTATCAAAATACTGTTGCATGTTGATTGTCGGCATGATCGAATTATTCTTTCGACATTGTTTTTTGCTATACTTCTCTTTTTCTTTTTCTTTTTCTTTTGATTTTTTTTCTTTTATGAATTGGCTGGAAGGGCGAAATTTTACTTCAGTTCGGTGTCGATTGGGGTTAGTACCAAACCGGACATGCCAAAATGATATAATACGTATCCATATCGGCCAATAATGTGAAACTTGATTGCTATATGTATTTGCTTGTACGTGACAAAATATTTTTATACGATTTACCAGCAACCATCCAGTATAACTTGTTGGCCTGTTCAGATAGCCATTTAATACTCATTGTTTAAGTTCCTCCTATGGAAATTCTCTCTTTAATGATTACCAAACCAAGACTTTGAAGGAGAAGGTAGAATATTTGGAGTTCTATAATTCTATTATTATCATAATCTCTTGACTATATATATATATATATATATATATATATATAGATATATAGATATAGTCTTACAATTCTCCATCTTACATAAAATTTTCTAATACATTCTAATATACCAACACTCCTCCTCAAGATGGGCGAAAGATATTCATTAAGACCATCTTGCCACATCCTATAATCATATCTGCAGAGCAAATCTCTTGGTCAAACTGTCTGCTACCTGATCCTTGGTTGGAACGTGGCCTAGCTCCAGTAGTCTCTTGTCCAACTTCTCCTTGATGAAGAACTTATCGATTTCGATGTGTTTGGTCCTGTCATGCTGCACTAGATTATTGGCGATACTGATGGCTGACTGATTGTCATACCACAGCTTCATCTTGGCTCATTGATCCAGCTTTAGCTCCACCAGCATACTCTTCAGCCATAGCAGCTCTGCAACTCCCAAGGTCATAGCTCTGTATTCTGCTTCAGCTGTCGATCTGGCCACCATTGACTGCTTCTTACTCCTCCAAGAGACCAAGTTGCCTCATACAAATATGCAATAGTCCGAGGTAGACCTCCTGTCATCAACACAGCTAGCCCAGTCAGAGTCACAGTAGCCCTCGATGCTCTCGTGATCATTCTTCCTGAATATCAGTCCCTTTCCGGGGCACCCTTCAAGTATCTCAGAATCTGGTACACTGCGTCCATATGACCCTTCCTTGGGTCATGCATGTAGCGGCTCACCACACTCACTGCAAAGCAGATATCAGAACGCGTGTGGCTCAAATAGATCAACTTGCCCACCAGTCTCTGGTATCTGTCCCGGTCAACTGGTTCTCCAGCCTCAGCACCCAGCTTGAACCTCTGATTAATCGGCGTCGCTGCAGGTTTGCATCCCAACATACCTGTCTCTGTGAGAAAGTCCAGCGCATACTTTCTCTGAGAAAGAATAATCCCCTCTGTTTCTTGAGCAATCTCAATCCTAAGGAAGTACCGAAGAAGGCCAAGGTCCTTCACCTCGAACTCCTTGCCAAGCTTCCCCTTGAGTCGGACAATCTCCTGCTCATCATCTCCTGTGATAATCATATCGTCCACATACACCGCAAGCATGGTGATGTGGCCTCCACTCCGAGGAAAAAACACAATATGATTAGCGTTGATCTGTCGATGTCCCATCCCTATCATCGTCTTCCTAAATTTGTCAAACCACGCTCAAGGAGACTGCTTCAGTCCATAGAGGGACTTCTTTAACCTGCAGACCTTGCCCACTGTCTTATCAGTGCAGAATCCTGGTAGTATCTCCGTGTACACCTCCTCCACTAGATCCCCATGAAGAAACGCATTCTTCAAATCCAGTTAGTGTAGCTTCCATCCACCATTCGTTGCTAAAAAAATCAGGGTCCTGACGGTGCTCATCTTCGCCACTGGTGCAAAAGTCTCGTCGTAGTCAATGTCGTACGCCTGACTGTATCCTTTTTCCACCAGTCGAGTCTTGTAGCGCTCAACCTGTCCATCTGGGTTTTGCTTTACAGTAAAGACCCACTTGCATCCGACTGTCCTCTTTCTCTCTGGCAGTTTTACCAGTTCCCAAGTGTGGTTCTTCTCAAGAGCCCTTAACTTCTCGTGCATCGTCGCTTTCCACTTTGGATCGTTCTTGGCAACCTGCCAATTGTTAGGTACAGTAATACTATCCAAAGACGCAATGAATACTCCATGAGAAGAAGAGATGTTATCATATGAAACAAACTGAGCAAGGTACCAACCATATCTATCAGGAGAATTTTTCACATTGCTGCGAGTGGTCCTCCGTACTGATAATGGTGTGGGAGGGGTAGGAAGAATGATATCACCTGAAGGAAAATATGTTGGTGGTGGTGTAGGTGTCTCCAGAGTCGAGATGGACGTAGGCAAGGGACTTGGCACGGGCACTATAGGTACTGGTCCTGCAGTTTCCTTTCCTTTCCTGCTGTAGGTAACTCCCCATAAGCCGTGGGTCTAACACCTCTCATCTCCCTCCCATGTTCCTCTTCACTCTCCTCAACCGTTCCTCCATGCCATACTTCTAAATCGGTCACCACACTCTCACCAATCTCCCTCTCTCGCCTCATACTCTCAGTGTCAGGTGAGTTGCCTATGGATGAGGTTCCCTCCCGACGGTAGTATGGCTCAAGCTCCCTGAAGTGAACATCCATGCTCACAAACCTCTTCTTCTCTACTGGGCTTCAGCACACGTACCCCTTCCGAGTCGCCGAATAGCCCACGAAGACACTTGATTGCTCTAGGGTCAAGTTTTCCAACAGACGGTCTGTTGTCCATCACAAAACATACGTAGCCAAACACCTTCAGCGGAAGTATCCTACTATTATTTTCTTGCAATATCTCACATGGAGACTTTCATCCCAGTACTTTCGACGGCATCCTGTTGATCAGTTATGTTGCTGTCAACACTGCATGCCCCCACAGATTCTGTAGGATATTCATGACGATCATCATGCTTCTTGTTATCTCCAGAAGGTGTCTGTTCTTCCTTTATGTCATTCCATTATGTGTTGGTGTGTATGCACAGGTGGTTTGATGCTGTATCCCTTGGACTGACAGGTATTCCTCAAGTGCTTTGTTGGTATACTCTGTCACATTGTCAGATCTCGGTACCTTCACCATTGCTCTGTACTGAGTCTGGACATGTTTACGAAAGTTTCGGAAACAGACAAAGACATTACTCTTATTCTTCATCAAATACAGCTAGGTGACATGAGAGGAACAATCAATAAAAGAAACTAAATCCTTGTAACCATTCATAGTAGTTGTGGCGCACGGCCCCCAAACATCAGAATGTATAATATCAAAAACAGAAAAGCTCCTATGGCCCGCACTAACATATGAACTCCTAGTAAGTTTGTCCAAATCACATGCATCACATACTAGTTTCTCCTTATTTGCTTTCTCATAAATAGATGGATACAACCTACTCAAAATACTAAAAGAGGAGTGTCCCAACCGCCTGTGGTAGAGTATCAGTGTATCCTCGGCACTCGTCCCATTCCTGCCCTCTACTACAGACACCAATGCCGAATCTAGCCCTTCCCGATCTAGGTAACATAATCCATCATACCAAGTGCCAGTCCCAAGTTTTCGTCCCGTCTCCTTCTCCTGGAAGATCACCTAAGGAATATCAAAAGAGACAATGCATTTTAGTTGGAGGATTATAGAACTAATGGACAAAAGACTGATTGGAAAAGGAGCATGCAAAATATTGGATAATTTTACTGAACCTGTATAATCGACAGTACCCTTACCGACCACTGGCTGGAAAGTACCATCGGCTGTTTGAATGATGTCCGCCGATGCTAGGTGAGTGTAGGAAAAGAACTCACTAGCATTCCCTGTCACGTGTCGAGACGCACCCGAATCGACAATCCAATCCGACGATCTAAGAAAAGACGTAAATGCAAGGACGAATTAGTCGCCAGTACCTTCCGATTGATGGACATACATGGCAGCATTGCCTCTGGCGAAGACTGAGGTGGACGCCTCCTTAGTCCCACTCCTCCTGTTTCCATCGCTTGACGCTCTCTGCTTTCTCCTGAGTATCTCCAGCATGCCCAACAGTATCTGATCCTCCTCAGTATTGGCGCCATCACTTTCCTTCTCGCCTTCTGCTACCGGCAGGTTCGTCCGATAACCTCCTCGACCCTCACGACCACGGTCACGTCCTCCAAACTGTCCACGTCCACCACCTGAATCTTCCTCATTGGGTGGTTTGATGCAAGTATACCTCAGATGGTCCAGCTCCCCGCAGTTGTAGCACTGTCGGGGGTCTCCCTTAGGTCATGTGCCGCCTGAATTGGCAACCGTCAGTGCTGACTTCACTTCAGGAGGACCACTTGTCCCTGCCTGCAGCTTGATGCGAGTCTCCTCTTGGATCATGGCCGAGATAGCCTCCTCAAGTTTAGGGATCTTCGGTTGGGCTAGAAGTAGTGTTGTCCTCTGAGCAAACACTGCGGCCATCCCCGGCGATCGAATGGACTAAAGAATTGAGGAGCCAAATGTATATCACCATATGAGTGGACTTCCACTCGTCGCATCCTGCCGAGCCCTTATCCGGCTCTGTCTTCTCTCCTGACAAGAAATCCTCCAGGTTCTTCCCTGCGAAGGTTCTCCTTACCCGTCGTGACCAACTCAGGTAGGTGGCTGGTCCATCAAGCTTCAGATCGATGGAGGGAAGCTCCAACTTCGTCGGTGTTCGTGTCGCATTCTCACCAGCCGACAGTTTTATCAGCTTCATCAACATTGCGACCTCCGCAGGGTCCAACTTCTTGATGATCTCCTCCATCGATTCTCCTCTTCTTCGACCACCTCACACCCGTCCCACTATTCACGTTCGTCCTCTCCTAGACCCGATAATGCATCTCCCTCATCGGATCTAGGCCTTCGATGTCAACGTCTGGAACGACCTGCGGGAGACGCCGGAAACCGTGACAGAAGGCTCCTGCGGACTCCGCAGGAGTCGCGGCTTCGCGGTAGTGGCGGAGGTGTGGTGGAGGCGACGGCGACGATGGTGGTGGGCGAGCGGTGCGGCGGTGATGGTGGGCGAGCGGTGCGGCAGCGGTGGTGGCGGCTAGGGTTTGGCAGCTAGGGTTTGTGGCGGCTAGAGTTTGTGCTCTGATACATGGTAGAATATTTGGAGTTCTATTATTATCATAATCTCGTGGCTATATATATATATATATATAGCCTTACAACCCTCCATCTTACAGAAAATCCCCTAATACATTCTAACTTACCAACAGAGAGTAAGAGGGGTGGATGATTTGTTGGGCATACAGATTACTATAGGTGTTGCTCATATCATTCTTTTAAGGTTGGTGTTGTGGCGATCCCACCACAGATGCATGAAGATGCTCATCATGGTGGATGACTTCTTTTCTCTGGCTAATGTTTAGATATTTACATAACCTTTTTTAAACTTTTGAAAGTCTAATGTTTCCTCATTGGTTGTCAAATAGTAAAATGGCTACAATTTCTTATTTACCTTCCAGAGTAAAACATCATCAGAGAAGTGCAGATGGAGTTTCCATAAGAAGTCTGTCCGTGAACAAGTACAAAGTAACACTGTGAAATCTGAACCCCAGTTTGTTGGTTTCAAGGCAAATTCAGAAGCCACTACTGAGATCGTCCATGTAGCAAAGGATTCAACTGTCCCAGAAAAGAAACCTGTTATAGAACAGGCAAATGAAACAGCACAATTGTCCTCAACTGTAGCTAATTCAGCGGTAACAGGTGAACTGGGAGCTGATACAGTTGTCATTGTTCCTGATGCCAATCTCCTGGAGAATGTTGTTATCATTCAGGCTGCTATCAGGAGATTCTTAGTGAGTTTAACATTCATTGTTCTAGTTTTTGTTAATTTTTGAATTTAAGGTTAAACAAAAATGTTTATAAAAAAAAGGCTAATGTGCATCTAAGTACCATGAACTTCCACACTAATGCAAATCGCTACCATGAACTTCCAAAATATGTAACTTGCTATCATGACCTTCACAATTTTCAAGTTAATACCATGAAGTACTGTTTATTTTGCAAATCAATACCATGAATTATCATTTGTTTCCATGAACTGGCGATACTTTATTGTATTAACTTGCAAAATAAGTGATCGTTCATGGTGTTTACTTGCAAATAGGGGACTGTTCATGGTACTAACTTGCAAACTTGGAAGTTCATGGTAGCATGTTGCAACATTCAGAAGTTCATGGTAGCAATTTGCAAAAGTGTAAAAGTTCATGGTATTTAGTTGCAGATTAGCCTAATAAAAGCTTTAACTTACATATTATGTTTAGGCTCTTAGCTGACACTCAAAACTTCAGGATAAAGATATGTTATTGTATATTATGTTTAGGCTCTCAGAGAACTCCAGAAGCTTAAGAAGGTTATCAAGCTGCAAGCTGCTTTGCGTGGTCATTTAGTCAGAAGACAGGCTGTTGGAAGTTTGCGGTGTGTCCAAGCCATTGTCAAAATGCAAGCACTGGTAAGAGCTCACCTTGCACGCCAAGCACTAGAGAACTGTGTTGTGCAAAAGAAGCATGATAGTGGCATCCAGATTGATTCCCAATGGTCGACTGTCTCGGTAAATCCTTCTCTGCTTTTTATTAATCAGTTTTAATTGTATTTTATAGTCTATATAAGAAACATGTTCTGTAACTATTTCCAAAAACATCCACTTGATATTGCTTGGTGATTTTTCATTTGGATTATGTACTATTATACTATAGTGATATTTATCTTTTGTAGGAGCTATGCTTTCTAATTATGGTTTGCCTATTATCATGTGTTAAGGAAGTCAAGTCTTGCTCGTAATGCTGTCTTTGTGTATAGTATCCATACTTATTCTAGTTATATAGCTATAATAATTATTGGGCATTCATGCTGACTATGGTACTCTTTCATAAAGCATGCTCTATTGCTTATCCAACAAGTCTTTTTAAGTACGTCTGTGAGCTTTGGCTATCTAACCTAGTGTGAATCTTTTCATTAGAGCTTCAGCTATTATTCTTAGTTACTGAGTTTTTGGCTACAGTGAAGAATGTCTTGTTATTCTATATGTACTTCTGAATTGACCTAGTTTCTTGTTCCAGCCGAAGAGGTATTCTGATTTAAAATCAGATAAGACAAATTATGCAGTTGAGAAGTTACTTTCTAATGGGTTTGTTCGTCAGGTACAACTTACTACCCCTTTCAATATATTCCAAACTATTTCAGTTTTCTTTTCGATTTGGTCTCTCTAGACACAAACTTATTGCTTCATATTGACCACTAGCTTTTGGACACGACACCAAAAACGAAACCCATTTACATAAGCTGTGATCCTCTGAAGCATGATTCAGCATGGGCATGGTTGGAGAGGTGGATGGCTGTAGCCTCACCAGGGCAACAGAGTGAGCTTAATTGGAATCAGGGTTGTCAGGAAGAGGATCGAAAAAATGTGCAGACTTCTTCTGAAGAAATAGATGGTATCCCTGTTATGGCTGCTTGTACAGTACCTAATTTTAATTTGTCTGAGAGTAAACCTGCAGCAGCTGAAGATAAAGGGGATTCCACAGATGTTGCTTCTGGTAAAGTTGAATTTCAGGTTCAAGCATCTAATCCAGGCCACCATGTTGTTTTATCAGCAGAAGATGAAAAAAAGCATTCTCAGGGTGAGAAAGACGAGAGCACGAAGAAAGAGAACATCTCCATGAGTGAGGAGACTGAAAGGATATCCGATGTAGTTTCAAGCCAGTTGCAAGTAGATGCAACTACACTCTCTGAAGTTGATACTAACCCTAGCAAGCCTGACTTTGTTACTGATAACATTAAGTGTACTGCTATGGCAGCAGCATCTGACCCAATGGAGACTGAAGGTAAAAAGCTTGAAACTGGGTTAAAGAAGCTTCAGAATCCTGCATTTGCTGCAGTGCAGGTAAAATTTGAGGAGCTAAGTTCAGCTCCAAAAACTAGTAGGTCTGTCAGTTATGTTTGTCGAGATGCTACAGTTGAAACAAAACAAAATCACAACCAGCTGGAATCCATGGCGGCTGGTGACAAGGTTATCCAAATTGAAAATACAATCGCTCAAAATCCAGTAATTCATGTTACTGCCTCGGAATGTGGCACAGAGATATCCATTTCCTCAACACTGGATTCGCCTGACCAATCTGAGGCTGATGGTGGGGAAATTATTCTTGAGCTTGGTACTTTGGAGGGAAGACATGATGTGCAAAATGGTTCCTGTGATGCATTTAATCTTGAAAATATGGAGGCCGAAGCAAAAATACCTTCTGCTGAGTCAGGTGTCTTTCAGCAACAAGGAGATGAGGAAAATGATAGAAACATCATAGATTCTATTTCTGCCTTTAAGCCAGTACAGGAGAAGGAACAACAAACACAATTGAGCACATCAAGTATTCAGATTCAGCAGGAAAACTTGAAAGATTCACACAGTAATGATAGGTTATCACAGGAAGGATCCCCAAAAAGCCATGTGAACATTCCTGAGTCTGATGGAACGCCATCAAGCCAGGTCACTGTAAGCAGCAGAACAAGAAAGAACGAGAGGAAAAGTGCATCAGAAAAGCCGAGAGCCAAGTTATTTAGCAAGAGCTCACCATCAAATCCGAAAAATGATTCAGATGAAAGGAGTAGCACAGTGCACTTGTCTAAGGATGCGAAGAATGCTAAGAAGCGGAGCTCATTTGGGATCACTAAACCTGATAATAGTGATAACGAACCCAGGGTCAGCTGTAGCAGTACGCTTCCAAGTTATATGCAAGCCACCGAATCTGCAAGGGCCAAAGCCAATGGGACCCTCTCTCTAAAGTCAAGCCCTGATGTCCATGACAAAGATAATAAGATAAAGAAGAGGCATTCTTTACCCATCAGTGATGAGAAGCAGGGATCATCCCCAAGGGTCCAGAGGTCAGCATCACAAATTCAGCAGAGTCTGAAGGTTAACAATACCCATTCCCCTCAGACTTCTGCAGGTAAAAGTTCATTCTTCGTAACTGGCTAAAATATATAATAATTAAATTACCTAGCTTTGCTTACAGGTTATATATCATCGGTTGCCTATATATCAGCTGGCCAGTTGAATTTTATTTATATTTTAGGATTTTTGCACCGTGTAATACTAGAGGTGGATTTGATAGTTCTACATATAAGCACCAGTTTCTCATTAGGAAACTCGCAGGCTGAACATCACAATATGCATGAATATAGCTGATTCATATAGTGTATGCATTGTTTTGTAGATATAGATCTATGCATGGTGGTCTATGCTGTCTAATTTATATATTGGTATAAGTGGAAGTGTATAGAGTGGAGAAATTTAGCTTGCTTTTACAAGTTTACTAATTTGAATAATTTCCAGAAGAGCACCAATCATTATAAAATGATATTCCATGGGTTCCTCACATGTAGAGGTTTCTTTATTGAGTAGTTGAAATATTAGACAGTCTCAAGTAAATTGTAATCTAAACATTTTTAATCTTATCAAAGGGTTTATTATTACAATATGTATAAATTCCTATTTGTATGGAACATATTAATGGAGACGCAATGACTCAAAATCATACCTCATTGTCATCATCTAAGTCCTCTGGGGGTCGGCTATGAAGGGTAAGAAAACTCCACAAAATAATTGACAAAAGTTATATGACCGACTAGCGACATGAAACCAATCCTTTATATTGGTCCAAATTCCTCCCCGAGGTGGATATAAGCATGAAAGGACATGTTGTCAAACCTAGGCGGACACTTTGCACTTGGCAGGTAGGTAGTCGTATTTTTTGGATGTGGTTTAAGCTCATGCAATCAAGGATCACCGTCCAAGTCCCTAGTACAGAAGAGGAAGGTGATACGATTTACTATAGGGAATTGTATTCACCTCTGTGAGAAGGAAAATTTCAAACTCAAAAATCATATCCAGTTTTCATAATACGTGTAAATTGTCATTCGTGCCTGATCAAAATTTCCATTATTGACTAGTGTGATGAGACAAGTTTAGCAAGTACCCTAGTCTTACGTTTTTCTTAAAACTTCCTGTTTCAGAAAAGAGATGGCAAAGATGAGAAAGATTCTGTGAACGGTGAATGACATGATGAACCCATTTCCATGATTTTTAGATTTCTTGTTTTCGTGTGCATTTTATTGGACTTGTCATGGCATTTGCAGTTTGGTCTGGAGAGAATAAAGGCAGAAATAGTGGGTGCAACATATTTATTGTATCTAAGGGCTTCTGTTCAGAGATTTGGTATATGTTGAGTTTCTTTTTTGTGTGAAGTGATATGTACATGCTTTTGTTTTGGGGGAGAGATGGTGTGTTCAGGTTAAGTAGGCTTGCCATGTTTCTTGTAAAAGTTACTAAAGTTTCTTCGTGAATTTTTGGTAAATGGTAACAGACTTTTTGTGGTTGTGGTTGCAATAAATTGCCGAGTTATTTCGGAAAAATATATCTAGGTTTATATCTGAACTTTAATGCTGATGAAAGAGCACTTTGATGCGAGTCTGAGTGCAGAAGGTTGCTCACGTTACTGGTTCCAGTTCGTCACAGAATGGGGATTACATCTATAAAATCTTTACCCAATTTACATTTTTCCTCTGCACAAATAGATCAATGTTGATACTCATCAATGGCTGAAGGGAAATAAATATTGCAGTGTGACTGATGAAATATGACTCACTTGTTTCACAGCAAATTTTGGCTATTTTTTTTTTTTGATGTCTTCAAATTTGTCTTATGTTCGTATTACTTTTGGCTAGTTTTCATGGTATTAATTTGATAAAAATATGTTTGAAGTTTTTATCTTCTATATAATAAAGTGGTGTTTTCACCAAAACATACTAGTATGAAGAAGGATCACGAGTTAAAAAAAAAAAATTATATTAAATGGTTACATATATATGTTAATAAAAAAATTATAACTAATAAGAATATAATTAATGAGAAATAATAGTATCATCTTATAACTAATAAAATATTATTAAAGATATTATTAATGAGAAATAATAGTATTATGAAAAGGGGGAGGATGGTGGTAAAAAAAAAAGAAAAAAGAAAGAAATTAACCCGAAATAGTAGTAGTATTATGTCTAGACGTACTATTTTTATGCATTGGTCCTTTTTCTTTTTTTATGTACTGTTTCTCTACGAGTAAGTGGGCTCTACCTATTTTGAACCAATCACTTCGTGTTGGAATCCCTAAACCTCCATGCTAGGTACCAACAATTCAATTAAAAATCTTGTTTGCCTCACTTTTTTCAACAAAATGGTTCTACTGGGTATGAATAGAGTCTCCTCTCCTTAAAAATTTTTTTGAAACAAAACTAGTTTTTCTTATTTTTCCAAATAATTAATAAAAATAAGATAATATCTTATATATATATATATATATATATATATATATATATATATATATATATATATATATATATATATATATAATATATATATATATGTTGGAGTGGTAGGGGTTTCCAACCTATGTGGAGAATAACCCGGAGTGCGACGAGCGCCATCTATGTGTCGAAAAAAGATCGAAAAGTGCATCGAACGTCGTGTATTGGAACATTTATGATAAGCAAATATTATATTGTATTTCCATCTTTGACTTTAATTATATATTTATGATTGAATTTTTCATATATTAACTTTCCATATAATTAGATTTTTAATTTATGGTAAGCTAATTTATGATTTAATTGTTATTAAATATATAATTGAATGTAATTGGATTTTCATAAATATTTTTGACTTTCATATATAGATTTCCATATGGAAATCCTAATTCATGCAAGGGTTTATATAAAGGCTCATGCAATATACAACAAAAGAAGAAGAAAAATAAGAGAGGAAAAATGTGGCAAGAGTGCAATTGCAACTTTGGAGAGGAGAAAGAATGATTGTAGGCCGTTTCGGAGAAGAAGATCAATTTGGGATATTTTTTATTGTCTTTTTTTCTTCGTTGTTGTAATCTATTTTCTGTTCCAAAGAGTTGAGGTGATCCGTATTGGATCGGTGAGGAGCTTGTAGATGGTGTATTCTCTTTATTCCATTAGTGGAGGTTCTTCAGGGTTGGACTCCGATCGTCCCGTGATTTTTTATCTGAATTTTTCACGTAAAAATTTCTGTCTGCGATTTGTGTTTGGTATTTTGTTTGTTTGTGCGTTTTGCTCGGTTCTCTCGCATGTACTCTTTGTTTTAGGGAACGGTTTTCGCTTTTCTTTTCCAACAGTGGTATTAGAGCCAGGTTCTGGAATTTCAGAAGGGTGTCAGGAGTTGACAGGCAAACCCAGGAGAAGGGATGGACGCGAAGCCAGTGCGCATGGTAAACCTGAACGGTACCAACTATCATTACTGGAGGAGCAAGATGAAGGATCTGCTATTTGTCAAGAAGTTGCATCTGCCAGTATTTGCTTCCGAGAGGCCCAGTGACAAATCCGAAGAGGACTTGAAGTTCGAGCATATACAGGTGTGTGGGTACATCAGGCAGTTCGTTGACGAGAACGTGTACAACCACGTTGTCAGTATTGAGCACGTGATGACACTGTGGAATAAGCTGGAATCTTTATATACGAAGAAGACCAGGGTAAATAAATTATTTCTGATTCGGATGATGATGGGTCTGCGGTACAAAGATAGGGCATCCATTTGAGTGAGTTACATGGCGTGGTTGACCAGCTATCCTTGATGGGAGTCAAGTTCGACGACGAGGTTCAGGGACTATGGCTGCTGTGTACATTGCCAGACTCGTGGGAGACAGTACGAGTGTCTATGATCGCTTCTGCTCAAGAAGGCGTGGCCAGTCTGGAGTTTGCCAAGAGCGGGGTACTGAATGAAGAGATGCAGAGATGTTCTCAGGGCACTTCATCCACATCTCACTCAGAGGCGCTTGTTTCAAAGAGCCGCGTAAGGAATAAAAGCAGGGGTCCAGGCGGTGGCAGAGACAATGTAGGGGAAGGTCCAATGGTCGGTACAAGGACTCAGAGCGTTACCATTGTGGCAAGAAGGGCCACATCAAGCGGAACTGTTTCGCTTGGAAGAGAGAGAAGAAGGACGACAATGGAAAGCAGGGCAAAAATACTACAGCGACGGTCTTGCCACATAGAGACGATCTAATCATTGTAGGTGATGAGGTAGTTATGAACCTCGCATGCGATGACAACTCTTGGCTGGTGGACTCAGGTGCTTCAGCGCATGTATCTCACAACAATGCACTATTTGCTACTTACACAACATGCGACTGTGGAGTATTGATGATGGGCAATGAAGATGTGTCGAAGGAGATTGCCATTGAAGATGTGCATTTGAGGACAAAGACGAGTGCAGTTCTTGTTCTCAAAGATGTCTGTCATGTCCCTGATATCCGTTTTAACCTGGCGTCGATTGAAAGGTTGGATGACGAGGGTTTCTTCAATCTCTTCGGGAACAGCCAGTGAAAGCTTTCCAGAGGTTCGATGGTGATTTTCAGAGGAAGCAAGAGGTCCGGACTCTACTATATGGAAGGGAGCACACAGGAGGCATAGGAGGTGAACACAGCTACTGATGCGTTTATCGAGTTGTGGCACAGACGGCTCAGCCATATCAGCGAGAAGGGGATGAGCTACTTGGTGAACAAGAAGGTGATTCCAGGGTTAAAGTTTACAAAATTGGAGAAGTGCACGCACTGTTTGGTGGGAAAGCAAAATATGGTATCTTTTCAAAGTCACCAAAGTTCAAGGAAGCCGACGTTGCTCGAGTTGATTCACTCTGATGTCTGCGGTCCTATGAAGGTAAAATTCATTGGTGGTGCTTCTTATTTTGTAACGTTTATTGATGATTATTCCAGGAAGGTATGTGTATATGCCTTAAAGACCAAAGATCAGGTGCTGCCCACTTTCAAGGAGTTTCAGGCCTCCGTTAAAAGGGAGACGGGCAAAAAACTGCTATGTGTTCGATCGGTCAATGGCGACGAATATATCGGTCCCTTTGATGCATACTGTAAAGAGCAAGGGATACGACACCAAAAGACTCCACCAAAGATACCTCGGCTCAATGGTGTAACGGAGCGGATGAACAAGACGCTGATAGAGAGGGTATGGTATTTGCTGTTAGAAGCAAATTAGCCGGATAGCTATTGGGGTGAGGCACTTTACACAGCTGCTTATATTATTAATTTATCTCCTAGTGCTCCTTTACAGCGTAATGTGTCTGACAAAGTATGGTACAACAAAGAGCCGTCATACAATCACCTGCGAGTATTTGGTTGCAAGGCCTTCGTGCATGTACCGAAGGACGAGAGATCCAAACTTGAGCCGAAGACGAGGCGATGCGTCTTTGTCGGTTACGGTCGGGATGAGTTTGGATATTGTCATGACATGCACCCGATATAGGAGCACGAGTACGTGGGTACGTCCAGCCTACGCCGCAGCATCGACGGTAGAACGCTGTCTAGGTCATAATACTATCTAATCAATCTCTCACGAATATCCAACTCCATAAGGAGACACAGATATCACAATATAATATAAAAAATACTCAATCACAGAACTAAAGCATGATAAGATATCAAAGAAAATAAATAATCGAATTGCAACACAAGTCTAAACAAAATAAACTAACTCAAACAATAACATACAAGTCTCAAAGTATGCCAGAAACAAATCTGGTACCATAATCTGCTAAAAGAAAAACTAACTAAATAACTAGTGATCCCGGCTAGACCTTCCAGAATCACAACTGAAGATCCAAGGCTGCAGCTACTCTCCATGTGGTCCATAATATGTCGGACACCAGTCCTCTAAGTCGTAGTCTAAAAAAATATTTTCAGTCAGGATGGAACGAAGTACTTCTCTAATAGCAGTTCTAGATCAATGATATAAACTATGTAGCAGTAAATGAATGTAAATATACAAGATGCATATACATGTACAAGAGATACACAATAAAGAAAATACTGAAAATAAATACGAGAATGAACAATGTGACAATGAACAAGAATACTAATGACTAAGTGCATGAGTACTAGCTTTAACATGTGATCGGCTTGGGAACTTGTATACGAACAATGGCCTGGTTAGTCATACGTACGGTGTATGACCAACACTAACATGAAAATAAGACTTGTACATGAAGGGTATGATCACATATCTACACTAAAATACTCTCCACCCCCGACTGGTATAGTAGATCCAATCATGGTACGCTATGGCACAGGATTCTCTAGGAAGGTAGCAAATCTTCCCAAGAATCAGTGTTTGTACATGCACAAGATAATCAATGAAACAAGACTTGCACAAGATACACCATATACAAGGAATAACATCTCATGACGAGATCCAGATATACCAATCCGTGTAACCATCGTGTCAAGAAATATGGACATCTACACTAATACAATGAATATAGAGGATATCATAAACAAGAAACTATCAGAGAATGTACTCGCCTGTGGTCCTTAGCTGGTATGAATCAGAGTCCAAGTCAAAGTTCAAATAGCCTATGTATTACAATTTTACCATATCAAAAGATAATTTATTTTAATTTATTTAATTCTGGAATAATTATTCTAAAATTCTATTTTAATCTTATTATTCTAATTTTTAGGTTAATTCCTAAATTTTGTCCAAAGAAACTAAATTTTATCAATTCGAGACTTATGACACGCAAATCGAGGCGATCTGTTGACCAAAAAAAGTCAACCGATGCAAACTAGAATTTTATGCATGGTTTTCTGTAGATTTTAGTGTCAAAAACATGCTAGAATTTACGGCTCGTCCGAATTCAAATTCGTTAGAATGCACATACCTAAAATCGCATTGTGCAACGGCGGTTGCTTGTTAACCTAGAAGTTCTACAAAATTAACAGCATTAAAATATTTTGTTAAATTCTGGGAAAAATATATGACGATGACCTCGATATTAGATTTCTGAAACTTTAAACGGTTCATGATTCTAATTCCTAGTTCTTCCGAAATCGTGAAAACACCGAGACGAGTCTATTTTCGGACATGTTGTGCTCTACGAATTTAACAGAATTTAATATTCATAATTTTGTGAAATAATTATATATTCAGAAAACTAACCTCAATATAGTTCTAACGCAAGAAACTGGGCCACGTTTGGAGTCCATAGCTATGAATAATGGCTTCTGGAAGATGAAGGAAATCCTAGATGACATCCCCTCAAATCTCTCTCTCTCTCTCTCTCTAAAATAATAGGATAATTAGGGTTATTATATATATATATATATATATATATAGATGTACATGCGGCTGAATAAAAAATTATAGGTTGACACATGTCAGAATCTGATTGGATAATTTTGTTTATATTATTTGTTTATATTTGCTTTTATCAAAATATTATTTAAGTGGTTTTAAATTTAAATAACTCAAAATAAACATTAAAAATAATCATAAAAATCTGGAAAAAATTACAGAAAATATATTTTGAACCTAAAAATTCTAGAAAAATACTTGGAATAATTTTATGCTCATAGAGTTCCTACTATAATTAGAAAAAACTCTAAAAATTAGTTTTACATATTTAACTAAAAATAAATATTAAAAATATTCCCAAAATTCTGAAATAATTTCAGAAAATATATAATAATATTATAAACACTAAAAAATTATGTGGATCTATTATATATTCTTTGGCTTGCACAATAAATTTTAGAAGTCCTAGAAAATTAGTTATTAGCCTAAATAACTCCCAATAAATACTAAAAATACTCAGAAAATTTTTAGAAAATTTTAGAAAATATATTTGATTATTTAAAACATAAAATAAAAGTTTGGGACATTTTTAATTATGTTTGTCACTAAAATAAATTCTTGAAAGCCGTAGAAAATTACTGTTACTAGTTTTTAATTAACCAAAAAATGTGAAAAAATTTTAATAGCCCCAAATTAACCTAATAACAACATTTAAGCAAGAATTTCAGGATATGGAGGTTACAAGTCCACCCACCATAAAAAAAATTGTCCTCGAAATTTAAAATCCTCAATAGTCTTTTTTTTTATTGACCATCAAAATTTAAATTCATCAAACCATATAATCATGAAGTAAATCCATATTGTTATTTCACAAATTTCTCAAAATTCTATAAATATATATTCCTGAAAATCTTCAAATTCTAAATCAAATTCCATTCTTATCACAATCTCTTCCAAAATTTTAAGTTAATAACTAAATACTAAAAAAATTAATATTCAATCCTCTAATTTAAATCCAATCAATGCATATTTATAAAATTTAAAATCTCATCCCAAAAATTTGAATTCAAACACTAATCCATTTCTTACTCCTCTAATTTAAATCCAATCAATGCATATTTATAAAATTTAAATTCTCATCCCAAAAATTTGAATTCAAACACTAATCCCTTAGTAATCTTATTCCTCGATTCTTTTTTCACACAATACTCAAACAATGTAATACTTACGAAATCTTCAAATGCAACATCCAAAATATAAATTTAAAATTTATATCTTCCAGCCAAATAAATATAATGATAATTTTCTTAATTTCCTCAAAATTTACTGACAAATTCAATCATATCATAATCTTCATAAAAATTAATGATTTAACAAAATCGTCAATTCTACCATATTAAATTCTCAACTCTTTATTTAAATTAATGTTTATCCTCGAAATTTAAAATCTTTAATAATTTTTTTCTGCTACCATCAAAATTTAATCAATATAATCATGAAGTCAAACCACTATTGTTATTTAACAAAGTCCTTAAAATTTAACTCCATCCTCATAACTTAAAATTTTAACATAAATCTCCGAAATTTGAATTTATCTTCAAAATTTAAAATTCAGTAGAATTTTTCTCGTAAATCAGATTCACAAGTCATAATTCTTAAATACAATCTAACATTATTTCTTTAAAATTTAAATCTCATTTATAAATCTCTTCAAAAATTTAATAATTAAATCCTTCAAATTTAATCTCATATCCAAACTTTAAAAATTAAATCCAATCTTCAAGTTTTTAAAAAAAAAATTCATCCTTAAAATTTGGAATATCATATTGTAGTCATTTCTCACAATAATTTGATTTGTTCCCATAGCCATAATTCACTTTATCCTCACTTCTATTACGTACATGAATTCTCGATATTTAAATTAATGATCATCCTTAGAATATTGATTAATGATTCAATCATAAAAATTTAAAAGTTAAATCCAATCTTCAAAGTAAATCCTACTAATATATATATTTCATGAATAAATTAAAAAAAAATTAAAGTCTCATCCTCAATATTTGAATTCCAAATCTACTCAATCAATCATATCTCTCAAAAAATATATATTTAATTTTGACTTCAAATTAAGACCTGCATGGGCCACCACTAAAAACGTGTCACGACCCGCACCCGATATAGGGGCACGAGTACGTGGGTACGTCCAGCCTACGCCGCAGCATCGACGGTAGAATGTTGTCTAG
Source organism: Iris macrosiphon (assembly GCA_036927795.1). Classification (NCBI taxonomy): domain Eukaryota; kingdom Viridiplantae; phylum Streptophyta; class Magnoliopsida; order Asparagales; family Iridaceae; genus Iris; species Iris macrosiphon. The sequence continues at coordinate 64,730,731 of JAYESA010000007.1, read as the reverse complement.
GTCATAATACTATCTAATCAATCTCTCACGAATATCCAACTCCATAAGGAGACACAGATATCACAATATAATATAAAAAATACTCAATCACATAACTAAAGCACGATAAAATATCAAAAAAAAAAAATCGAATTGCAACACAAGTCTAAGCAAAATAAACTAACTTAAACAATAACATCTAAGTCTCAAAGTATGCCGAAAATAAATCTGGTACCATAATCTGCTAAAAGAAAAACTAACTGAATAATTAGTTGTCACGTCCCGATCTCCCGCAGGCTAAATCGGCCGTTCCCGCTAGGCGAGAATCACTGCGCCAGCGCTCCCGCGGAACGATCGCTTTATGACCCATCCGGGCGTGATGCCGCACGAGCGTGAGCCACGCCCGTGCAAGGCTGTGGTTCATTGGCTGGCGGTAAGAGTTCTAAGCCACAGAGTCGCACAGATTGTCCGATTGCAGCGGAGTCATAAATGCATAGTGATTTGGTAACAAGTTCACTGAGTCGACAATATAGCGGAAGTATTGAATAACACAAGTTGAAGTAAAGCAACTCTTTATTGATCTAAACAAGTGTTACAGACGGCATATAGCCGAGATTACAAGTCGCTTAAGCCTCTCTCTCTGAAACAGTAAAAGCGTGCCAAGTGGCTACAATTGTGGAATGATTGTACAGGCGATGTTCGGGCAATGTTCACAATATTATGTCTTCTATATGTGCTTCTGTTCCGGACGCACCGCTGCTTCGGAGTGATCTCCACACCTTAGCACGCGCGAATGAGGCATTTGCACCGAACGAGGTTCTTCCGCACCCTGCATACAAACTGGTGGATTATCAGTACATTGAATACACTGGTGGGGAAGCTACTCGCCCGCTCGATAAATCCAAACACGTAATATAAGTTTCGTGCACCAACTATTAAGTTGTCTTTCTAGTTGCCTTAGGATCAGTTTCATGCAAACATTGATTAGCCTAACTCGTGTGGCAGTGCGCCGTGCGACATGAGAGGAAACACGGCGAGACTTACCAACTTACCATTTGTCCTTCCCTGTCCAAGGCAAACATTGTAATTTCAAGCACGGGCAAGTATAAACATTCAGGGGCATAGCATATGCAACACGAGTACTGTTATTTTAAGATCGTTCAGGTGTTCAGTTGTTCTTTGATGCGATGCAATGACTCGCACACGGATAGCCGCTAAGCGAGGATGACTTATCTATATGAACATGAGTTGCTGGCATAGCCATTAAGGACCGATCGCAGACGAGAATGGAATGTAGCGAAAGTACAAGAGGCGCTACAAACAATCTCCTGCACATGATGATCGCACATGAAGTAGTCCAAGGCCAAGATGGAATGCAACGAAAGTACACGATGCGCTACAAACTATCTCGCCAGCACACGATGGACTACACACGATGTGGTCCCAGGCCAAGTGGAATGCAACGAAAGTACAAGAGGCGCTACAAACCACTCGCCTGTACACAAGGGACCACACTTGAAGTTCCATCCGGATCGGATCGGCCCAAGTGCCCCGGAGACCGTCCGTGGAACCATACCTCGTTTCCGAGTTGTCCGCGACATGCAATTATTGAGTCTTTCAATTATCACGGGATACACGAGAACACGAGAACATGCGTGCACTAGAACACGAGAACACGAGTGCACGAGAACACGAGTACACGAGTACACGAGTACACGAGATACTTGAATCTTGATTCTGTACAGTGAATAACTTGCCTTGATGCATTCCCCTGGCTCGGGGCTGCCTTGGGTGACCTAACGGTCCCGGATACTTGCAGGATCAATCATGCACGGAATGACTACTTAGTAGTCTCCCGGGGTTTGGATGAAAATAAGGCAACATTCAAGCAGACAAGCATGCATTTGTATAAACACAATTATTCACGTTAGCTCGGGACCGAAGGTAAGCCGAGGAGTGAGATCGTTAGGGGACTTCCCGAGCGACACGATCTATGGTAGCATGCGAGGGTCTGAACATATATAAAATTAATATTTCATTTCCATGTTCTAGCATAAGCAATACAAGTTGGGATTATTCCCTTAGCTAGGTGCGTTGGATTTCTTATTAGCATGCAGGGGGTGAATCACCTAACGACTAGCATGTATTATTCTAGATTTTTATGTGTGCTGGCTAAGCAAAGACAAGTTCACCGTAGCCACCCACCTTAGCGATGATTCGCCTCGGTAGAGCGATACGTCAAGCGAGCCTCTGAAAGCCTAAGCCGGTTCCTGTAGGGACAAGTCTGGATATCCTTTGCTTCTCGTTTGAGGCAAAGCGGGTCGGGACAGTTGCACTTTTGCCGTTTGAGTCGGCAGTCCGCTAGAACGGAATGGGGTGTTACATTAGTGATCCCGACTAGACCTTCCAGAATCATAACTGAAGATCCAAGGCTGCAGCTACTCTCCCTGTGGTCCATAATATGTCGGACGCCAGTCCTCTAAGTCGCAGTCTGAAAAAATATTTCCAGTCAGGATGGAACGAAGTACATCTCTAATAGCAGTTCTAGATCAATGATATAAACTATGTAGCAGTAAATAGATGTAAATATACAAGATGCATATACATGTACAAGAGATAGACAATAAAAAAAAATACTGGAAATAAATACGAGAATGAACAATGTGACAATGAACAAGAATACTAATGACTAAGTGCGTGAGTACTAGCTTTAACATGTGATCGGCTTGGAAACTTGTACATGAATAATAGCCTGGTTAGTCATACGTGCGGTATATGACCAACACTAACATGAAAACAAGACTTGTACATGAAGGGTATGATCACATATCTACACTAAAATACTCCCCACACCCGACTGGTATAGTAGATCCAACCATGGTACGCTATGGCACAGGATTCTCTAGGAAGGTAGCAAATCTCTCCAAGAATCAGTGTCTGTACATGCACAAGATAATCAATGAAACAAGACTTGCACAAGATACACCATATACAAGGAATAACATCTCATGACGAGATCCAAATATACCAATCAGTGTAACCATCGTGTCAAGAAATATGGATATCTACACTAAATATAATAAACATAGAAGATATCATAAACAAGAAAATATCATAGAATGTACTCGCCTGTGGTCCTTAGCTGGTATGAATCAGAGTCCAAGTCACAGTCCAAATAGCCTATGTATTACAATTTTATCATGTCAAAAGATAATTTATTTTAATTTATTTAATTCTGGAATAATTACTCTAAAATCCTATTTTAATCTTATTATTCTAATTTTTTGGTTAATTCCTAATTTTTGTCCAAAGAAACTAAACTTTATCAATTCGAGACTCATGGTACATAAATTGAGGTGATCTGTTGACCAAAAAAAGTCAACCAATGCAAATTTGACTTTCATGCATGGTTTCCTATAGATTTCAGCGTCAAAAATATGCTGAAATTTACAGCTCGTCCGAGTTCAAATTCGTTTGAAAATTATTGTACATACCTAAAATTGCATTATGCAACGGTTGTTGATTGTTAATCTAGAAGTTCTACAGAATTAACAACACTAAAATATTTTGTATTAAATTCTGGAAAAAACATATGAAGATGAACTCGACATTAACTTTCTGAAACTTTAAACGGTTCATGATTCTAATTCCTGGTTCTCCCGAAATCATGAAAACACCGAGACGCGTCTATTTTTGGACATCTTGTGCTCTACGAATTTTACAAAATTTAATATTCATAATTTGGTGAAATAATTTATATATTCAGAAAACTAACCTCAATACGATTCTAACACAAGAAACTGGACCACGTTTGGAGTCCGGAGCTATAAGTAATAGTTTTTGGAAGATGAAGGAAACCCTAGATGACATCCCCTCAAATCTCTCTCTCCCTAAAATAATGGGATAATTAGGGTTATTATATATTATATTTATATATATATATATATATATATATATATATATATATATATATGTGTGTGTGTGTGTGTGTGTGTGTGTACATGCGGCTGAATGAAAAATTATAGGCTGACACGTGTCAGAATCTGATTGGATGATTTTGTTTATATTATTTGTTTTTGATTTTCTTTTATCAAAATATTATTTAAGTCATTTTAAATTTAAATAACTCAAAGTAAACATTAAAAATAATCATAAAAATCTAGAAAAATTACAGAAAATATATTTTGAACCTAAAAACCCTAGAAAAATACTTGGCACAATTTTATATCCATAGATTTCCTACTATAGTTAGGAGAATCTCTAAAAATTAGTTTTACCTATTTAACTAAAAATAAATATTAAAAATATTCCAAAATTTTTGAAATAATTTCAGAAAATATATAATAATATTATAAATCCTAGAAAATTATGTGGATCCATTCTATATTTTTTGGCTTGCACAATAAATTTTAGAAGTCCTAAAAAATTAGTTATTAGCCTAAATAACTCCCAATAAATACTAAAAATACTCATAAAATCCTAAAAAAAATCTAGAAAATATATTTGATTATTTAGAACATAAAATAAAAGTTTAGAATAATTTTAATTATGTTTGTAACTAAAACAAATTCTTGAAAGCCATAGAAAATTACTGTTACTAGTTTTTAATTAACAAAAAAATGTGGAAAAAAATTAATAGCCCCAAATTAACCTAATAACAACATTTAAGCAAGAATTTCAGGATACGGAGGTTACAGATATAGACTCTATGACCCAGTGGAAAGAAAGCTTTACAGAAGCAGGGACATTATATTCGTCGAGGATCAGACCATGACCAACACTCAGGATTCAGAGATGCCTTCTGAGGCTGAGGAATTGCCTGAGTTTTGGAGTCATTTCGCTTCGAGCAGTTTTTAGAGAATATTGTAGCGCCCTGCTCCGCATCGACGCTACGTACAAAGTGAGACCGCCTTGCTTGCTCGAACGGAAGTCTTCTCGGAGAGTTCCCGACCGATTAATCAATGTGAGTGGGCAGAACTGCATTCTCTGATTCTTGCACGACTTAATAATGAATCTGAGTTTTCGAATGCTTGTTTGGTTAAGAAGAAATGTTTTCATAAAAAGAATGATAGAACCGACTCAGTATGCTAATAAGAGAACGCACATAGCTTGTCATTGAAACGAACCTGCTGCCTAATAAGAGAAATAGAAATGCTTGTCAGAAATGAGATAGAACCATTGCTATGCTAAATGAAAGATAGAATATTGCATGCTTAGAAACACTGACACAGCTATCGTACGAACCTTTGCTATGCTAACAAGTTAAGTAAATGAATCGTTCTAATATGTCCCTTTGAATATGCTAAGAAAGAGATAGACTTTTGCATGCTAGTATTGAAATCAATCGTGCTTGTCACAATATGTTTCGCTTGTCTGTTTTGCTATATCGATCTGCTAAGTGAAATGTGTGAGTGCAGTGACTAATAGTACGCCCTGAGGATACGGCTCGCAAGGGTCTAGTGGGGTGTGCTATTAGTAAGGTGATAAGATGTGCTTCGTTTCGATAAGATGTGTTTCGCTAAGACCGCATATGTTTTGCTTGATCATTGTTTTGCTTGCACTATGTGTTTATGTCATTGCATTGGTCTCGGACAACTTGTGCACAAGGTCTTGTCTCTCGAACGGTTCCTGGGGCACTGGGAACCGCTCGGTCCGGAAGAGATTTTTGGATCGCCCTGAGGTGTACGGCTCGCAAGGGTGTAGTGGGGCGATATGTCTATTAGTGTTGTGCAGAACCCATGATGTCACAGCTGCTCGCACTCGGGTGTGTTGGTGAAGAGCTGAACCTTGAGTCACAGCTGCCGACACCCACGCGTGCTAGTGAAGAGCTGAACCTTGGGCAACTGCTGCTAATCATGGGGCGACCCATGGACCGTCATATAGATAGGGCGCATGCTAGGTTTACCTTCTTGCATACCTATTGATTGATGACACCAGTGTTTGATTCATAAGTTATGTTATGCAAAATTGTGGCTAACTTGTGTGTCTGCTGCAGGGATAACCGTCGGCTATGGGGTAAGAAATATGAGTTATTACATAAGTCTGCTCATTCACTTTGTCTGCATCGTAGAGATTATCTGTTAGTGCTTCATGCATCGCATCGGTCAGACAATGAAACTATTAGTGCAGAGCTGAACCTCGGTCACAGCTGCTGATAGTATCAGAAAGTGAGTCATTGGTTAGCTGGATTACCGCTACCGAACCTGAGTTACTCGGGGACCGAATTCATATAAGCTAGTTCTTTTGTGTGCCTGAGATATGATAGTCCACTTAATATGTTTGCCTCGATTCGATATGATCAGTCTGCTAGATAAACTTTGCCCCTAAGAGATAGATTGTGATGCACAATACATGCTGCGCACTACACGATAGAGCACTGTCCCGATTCGTATGCTTATAGTTTGAATATGCAAAACTGTTTCAAAGTTATGTTTCAAAAGATGTAATATGACTCTGCTAGGACTGCATGAAACGAACTTAGGTAAAACTAGCAAGATCACTAGAAATGCAATGTTTTGCCACAAGTCTACTTAGTGTGGGTCTCAGGGGGTGTAGCTTCTGTTCAGTTGTTTATACTCACCAGTACTTATAAAAGTGCTGACCCACCAACAGTTTGCTTGTTCTCAGGTGCTCGTTCGTCCAGGAAGCGATAGCCGTGCCTCATCCCAAGGAACCGGAAATCTGGAGTCGATGTCTGGAGCCGCATCGAGTTGTGCCTGCTTTGAGTTGCTTTCATATAGGGGGACATAATGTATGGAACGGTATCATTGTAATCGAGAGAAGAGTGCTTGAGCGAATTGTAACCTCGGCCATGCGCCGCTTGTAACACTTTCGATTATCAAATAAAAGAGCTTGTTTATCATGTGCCATTGTGTTCTTTACTTTTCTGCAATATGTGCCGCTGCTTCAGTATCGAATAGCTTACTTGCCCTTGTTCAAAGCTTTGGCCTTGTGCAAGCGCACTTTAGGCTTGCACGGCATCACGCCCGAGCGAGGACGGTCGGTTCCGTAGGGACCAAAGCGAGGACGAACGGCCCTGCGGGACCGGGGCGTGACATAGTGGTATCAGAGCAACTCGATTCTTTGCCCATTCCGTTGCCTCCGACTCTGAGTTGTGATTGTGTTGCAATGAACGTTCCATACAATAAGTCCATAGATATTCTCTAAGATGCGCGCAAAAGTTTTCTGGATTTGTTTCATTGCTTGAGATGTGATTTGTGATTTCTGGATTTGTTGAGTTTTGATTCGGGAAGGTGAGGGATGAGGACTATCGCTGCTTTGTGTTATCGTGAGTTTCTCCTTGAGTTTCGAGGACGAAACTCTTTGTTGGTGGGTAAGTATGTAGCGCCCTGCTCCGCATCGACGCTACGTACAAAGTGAGACCGCCTTGCTTGCTCGAACGGAAGTCTTCTCGGAGAGTTCCCGACCGATTAATCAATGTGAGTGGGCAGAACTGCATTCTCTGATTCTTGCACGACTTAATAATGAATCTGAGTTTTCGAATGCTTGTTTGGTTAAGAAGAAATGTTTTCATAAAAAGAATGATAGAACCGACTCAGTATGCTAATAAGAGAACGCACATAGCTTGTCATTGAAACGAACCTGCTGCCTAATAAGAGAAATAGAAATGCTTGTCAGAAATGAGATAGAACCATTGCTATGCTAAATGAAAGATAGAATATTGCATGCTTAGAAACACTGACACAGCTATCGTACGAACCTTTGCTATGCTAACAAGTTAAGTAAATGAATCGTTCTAATATGTCCCTTTGAATATGCTAAGAAAGAGATAGACTTTTGCATGCTAGTATTGAAATCAATCGTGCTTGTCACAATATGTTTCGCTTGTCTGTTTTGCTATATCGATCTGCTAAGTGAAATGTGTGAGTGCAGTGACTAATAGTACGCCCTGAGGATACGGCTCGCAAGGGTCTAGTGGGGTGTGCTATTAGTAAGGTGATAAGATGTGCTTCGTTTCGATAAGATGTGTTTCGCTAAGACCGCATATGTTTTGCTTGATCATTGTTTTGCTTGCACTATGTGTTTATGTCATTGCATTGGTCTCGGACAACTTGTGCACAAGGTCTTGTCTCTCGAACGGTTCCTGGGGCACTGGGAACCGCTCGGTCCGGAAGAGATTTTTGGATCGCCCTGAGGTGTACGGCTCGCAAGGGTGTAGTGGGGCGATATGTCTATTAGTGTTGTGCAGAACCCATGATGTCACAGCTGCTCGCACTCGGGTGTGTTGGTGAAGAGCTGAACCTTGAGTCACAGCTGCCGACACCCACGCGTGCTAGTGAAGAGCTGAACCTTGGGCAACTGCTGCTAATCATGGGGCGACCCATGGACCGTCATATAGATAGGGCGCATGCTAGGTTTACCTTCTTGCATACCTATTGATTGATGACACCAGTGTTTGATTCATAAGTTATGTTATGCAAAATTGTGGCTAACTTGTGTGTCTGCTGCAGGGATAACCGTCGGCTATGGGGTAAGAAATATGAGTTATTACATAAGTCTGCTCATTCACTTTGTCTGCATCGTAGAGATTATCTGTTAGTGCTTCATGCATCGCATCGGTCAGACAATGAAACTATTAGTGCAGAGCTGAACCTCGGTCACAGCTGCTGATAGTATCAGAAAGTGAGTCATTGGTTAGCTGGATTACCGCTACCGAACCTGAGTTACTCGGGGACCGAATTCATATAAGCTAGTTCTTTTGTGTGCCTGAGATATGATAGTCCACTTAATATGTTTGCCTCGATTCGATATGATCAGTCTGCTAGATAAACTTTGCCCCTAAGAGATAGATTGTGATGCACAATACATGCTGCGCACTACACGATAGAGCACTGTCCCGATTCGTATGCTTATAGTTTGAATATGCAAAACTGTTTCAAAGTTATGTTTCAAAAGATGTAATATGACTCTGCTAGGACTGCATGAAACGAACTTAGGTAAAACTAGCAAGATCACTAGAAATGCAATGTTTTGCCACAAGTCTACTTAGTGTGGGTCTCAGGGGGTGTAGCTTCTGTTCAGTTGTTTATACTCACCAGTACTTATAAAAGTGCTGACCCACCAACAGTTTGCTTGTTCTCAGGTGCTCGTTCGTCCAGGAAGCGATAGCCGTGCCTCATCCCAAGGAACCGGAAATCTGGAGTCGATGTCTGGAGCCGCATCGAGTTGTGCCTGCTTTGAGTTGCTTTCATATAGGGGGACATAATGTATGGAACGGTATCATTGTAATCGAGAGAAGAGTGCTTGAGCGAATTGTAACCTCGGCCATGCGCCGCTTGTAACACTTTCGATTATCAAATAAAAGAGCTTGTTTATCATGTGCCATTGTGTTCTTTACTTTTCTGCAATATGTGCCGCTGCTTCAGTATCGAATAGCTTACTTGCCCTTGTTCAAAGCTTTGGCCTTGTGCAAGCGCACTTTAGGCTTGCACGGCATCACGCCCGAGCGAGGACGGTCGGTTCCGTAGGGACCAAAGCGAGGACGAACGGCCCTGCGGGACCGGGGCGTGACATAGTGGTATCAGAGCAACTCGATTCTTTGCCCATTCCGTTGCCTCCGACTCTGAGTTGTGATTGTGTTGCAATGAACGTTCCATACAATAAGTCCATAGATATTCTCTAAGATGCGCGCAAAAGTTTTCTGGATTTGTTTCATTGCTTGAGATGTGATTTGTGATTTCTGGATTTGTTGAGTTTTGATTCGGGAAGGTGAGGGATGAGGACTATCGCTGCTTTGTGTTATCGTGAGTTTCTCCTTGAGTTTCGAGGACGAAACTCTTTGTTGGTGGGTAAGTATGTAGCGCCCTGCTCCGCATCGACGCTACGTACAAAGTGAGACCGCCTTGCTTGCTCGAACGGAAGTCTTCTCGGAGAGTTCCCGACCGATTAATCAATGTGAGTGGGCAGAACTGCATTCTCTGATTCTTGCACGACTTAATAATGAATCTGAGTTTTCGAATGCTTGTTTGGTTAAGAAGAAATGTTTTCATAAAAAGAATGATAGAACCGACTCAGTATGCTAATAAGAGAACGCACATAGCTTGTCATTGAAACGAACCTGCTGCCTAATAAGAGAAATAGAAATGCTTGTCAGAAATGAGATAGAACCATTGCTATGCTAAATGAAAGATAGAATATTGCATGCTTAGAAACACTGACACAGCTATCGTACGAACCTTTGCTATGCTAACAAGTTAAGTAAATGAATCGTTCTAATATGTCCCTTTGAATATGCTAAGAAAGAGATAGACTTTTGCATGCTAGTATTGAAATCAATCGTGCTTGTCACAATATGTTTCGCTTGTCTGTTTTGCTATATCGATCTGCTAAGTGAAATGTGTGAGTGCAGTGACTAATAGTACGCCCTGAGGATACGGCTCGCAAGGGTCTAGTGGGGTGTGCTATTAGTAAGGTGATAAGATGTGCTTCGTTTCGATAAGATGTGTTTCGCTAAGACCGCATATGTTTTGCTTGATCATTGTTTTGCTTGCACTATGTGTTTATGTCATTGCATTGGTCTCGGACAACTTGTGCACAAGGTCTTGTCTCTCGAACGGTTCCTGGGGCACTGGGAACCGCTCGGTCCGGAAGAGATTTTTGGATCGCCCTGAGGTGTACGGCTCGCAAGGGTGTAGTGGGGCGATATGTCTATTAGTGTTGTGCAGAACCCATGATGTCACAGCTGCTCGCACTCGGGTGTGTTGGTGAAGAGCTGAACCTTGAGTCACAGCTGCCGACACCCACGCGTGCTAGTGAAGAGCTGAACCTTGGGCAACTGCTGCTAATCATGGGGCGACCCATGGACCGTCATATAGATAGGGCGCATGCTAGGTTTACCTTCTTGCATACCTATTGATTGATGACACCAGTGTTTGATTCATAAGTTATGTTATGCAAAATTGTGGCTAACTTGTGTGTCTGCTGCAGGGATAACCGTCGGCTATGGGGTAAGAAATATGAGTTATTACATAAGTCTGCTCATTCACTTTGTCTGCATCGTAGAGATTATCTGTTAGTGCTTCATGCATCGCATCGGTCAGACAATGAAACTATTAGTGCAGAGCTGAACCTCGGTCACAGCTGCTGATAGTATCAGAAAGTGAGTCATTGGTTAGCTGGATTACCGCTACCGAACCTGAGTTACTCGGGGACCGAATTCATATAAGCTAGTTCTTTTGTGTGCCTGAGATATGATAGTCCACTTAATATGTTTGCCTCGATTCGATATGATCAGTCTGCTAGATAAACTTTGCCCCTAAGAGATAGATTGTGATGCACAATACATGCTGCGCACTACACGATAGAGCACTGTCCCGATTCGTATGCTTATAGTTTGAATATGCAAAACTGTTTCAAAGTTATGTTTCAAAAGATGTAATATGACTCTGCTAGGACTGCATGAAACGAACTTAGGTAAAACTAGCAAGATCACTAGAAATGCAATGTTTTGCCACAAGTCTACTTAGTGTGGGTCTCAGGGGGTGTAGCTTCTGTTCAGTTGTTTATACTCACCAGTACTTATAAAAGTGCTGACCCACCAACAGTTTGCTTGTTCTCAGGTGCTCGTTCGTCCAGGAAGCGATAGCCGTGCCTCATCCCAAGGAACCGGAAATCTGGAGTCGATGTCTGGAGCCGCATCGAGTTGTGCCTGCTTTGAGTTGCTTTCATATAGGGGGACATAATGTATGGAACGGTATCATTGTAATCGAGAGAAGAGTGCTTGAGCGAATTGTAACCTCGGCCATGCGCCGCTTGTAACACTTTCGATTATCAAATAAAAGAGCTTGTTTATCATGTGCCATTGTGTTCTTTACTTTTCTGCAATATGTGCCGCTGCTTCAGTATCGAATAGCTTACTTGCCCTTGTTCAAAGCTTTGGCCTTGTGCAAGCGCACTTTAGGCTTGCACGGCATCACGCCCGAGCGAGGACGGTCGGTTCCGTAGGGACCAAAGCGAGGACGAACGGCCCTGCGGGACCGGGGCGTGACAAATATCGCAGAGGATCCAGTTATGGGGGAGCCAGTACATGAAGTTGCTCCCAACCTTGATCATCAGCCTGCTGATGATGGTCAGGGTGACCCTCAGGAGGATGAGCATGCCGATGAGGTATTTTCTGAAGGGGAGCAGGCTGTTTATAAACAGCCAGCACCAGTAGTTCCATTGAGGAAGAGCGATAGAGTGCGTCGACCATCTACGAGATACTCACCGGGTGTGTCACACCCCAGTCCCAAAATATCGAGGGACTAGACACGTGGCAATGGCCAGCAGCACACACCGATGGACAAACCCAATTTAATGGATCCATCGGGGCATACTTAAGCTGTAATACAACAATAAATAGGTCCAATGATACAAGTCAGAGTCTATTCTAATCTCATCCACAACAGATAATCACAGATCAAATGCCAGAATAAATACAAATAAAATAAACTAATATATCTCAATAAAAGTGTCTCGGAGAACAATCCGAGAACAAGTCTGATACATCAATGCAATAGACTAGAAAATAAAGTAAATAGAAACAGAAATAAATGAGTATCTCAAGCCAATACTCAGGAGAAGTCCTCTGGTACGATCTCGTCCTCTGATCCTGGTTCTGCTCCAATATAGGCACCTGCTTCTGCTAATGCTAATGCTCCGGTCCCGTATATCTCGGGATAGATCTCGTCAGCTAGTCCTGGGGACATAATCCGGATCCAGGTCCTCAGGGGACATAGCAAGGTACAAAATAACTCAAGCCAAAATAAATGCAGTGAAATAGTCAATGAAATAAACAGGGTAAATATGTAACCATCTATGTGAAATGCAAGGGAGAGCATCACTAGTACTCAGGCTGAGACCACTACAAGCTCTGTGTCGGGGAGCCGGTAGCAGTAATAACTATGTATTTTACTATGTAGTTTACTATGTATTATATGTATAAAATTAGCCTGTAGCCTGTGTGTCTCTCCCCACCCCATGTAATCACACGTCTCATGTCCACGATGCCTCATGTCCATGTCACGCACAATCATATCTAATGCAGCAAGTCATCTAATGTCTATGAATATAATGTCTATGAATATAATGTCTATGTCATAAATCCTGCAACCTACACAGAATCACCATGAATATCTCAGGAAGATTCTGTCTCATGAATAGTGTCAAGTGTCCTGGGTTATAATGTACTTGATAAGACAAGTACGAGAATGTAAAGGGTCACGATATCCATGTCTATGTGACGTTACACAACTCCGCGTACGGTGTTGGCACCCGACTATTAATCGGACGCTAAGTAAAGTCACACGGTCCTAGGTCAAGCATGTACAACAATATATAAATAAGCCAAGGAAATATGTAACAAGAACTTCAATGTAGGCAAGGTACACTTGTCTGAGGTTCTGGCTCCAACTGTAGCTCTGGTCCCAGTGTGATCTGCAGGGACTGCTCCGATTGCTGAAATAAACATCACCATTAGATTCAGAAAATATCAAATAGCTAGAAACGCCTGTCCTTGAGTCCAATTTGGACACAGGGGCAAAAATCACAGTTTCTGGTCAAAGCGGGATCCACATGTGGGCCGCTTTGCTCCGAAAAATGTGTCAGGGTCAAAGGTCTCCAAATTCATCCAACTTAGGGTCAACAAGTCAGGAACGATGATACGAACCCAACGGAACTTCCAGAATTGGATTCCGATGAGCCGATCACAAAATCGCCCGTCAAGTGGAGCCTGTGGGGCCCACGATACGCGATTTTGTCAACGTTCTCAGAATCGAACCAAACTTGGGTCACAGGACCAGCGTATTGCTACGAGTCCGATGGCGCAAGTTTCGTTTTGATCCGACGTGTGTACACAAAGTTACGACGTGTTCCAGAACCGGCGGATACGGGGCGTTGTCGGCGGATACGCGTTGATTCCGGTGTGCACGCACATCCAAATCAACTTCTGCGAAATCCCACACGTCCGGATCGACGGCGCGCACGTTTCGGTAAAGACCGCACGCGACCAAGTCGTCCCGTTTGGCGGGGAGCACTCAGTTCCGGGGTGAAACGGGGTGTTGGTTTTCCTGTTTTTGGATCGCGGTTCACGATCGCCACAGGACGCGACGCACATAGCGGGTTGCACGGGCATCGAGAGGGTTACACAGTCTACGCGTCACAACTGACGGGACGGAAAACGGGTCAACGAGGAGAGAGAACGGGTTACCTGAACAGGGCCCCGTGAAGATCGATTTTTCGTGTCCGTGAGTCGACACGACGCGAGGGGACACGGTGTCCTACCTAGGGTTAGGGTTCTGTTCGTGTCGGATCCTGCTGTGTCCGTGTCAGCGGGGCGGCCGGAGGTGGCTAGGGCACGGCTGGGAGTTCGTCGGGGAAGACAGCTGAGGGCGGCCGTGGCTAGGGCAGGGGAGTCGTCGTCGGCTCAGGCTGAGGGCTGCGAGTTCGTCGAGGTGCTGTCGAGGGGGCCGCTGCGGGATGGGGAGAGGGATGACGGTGGTGGGTCGAGGCCTTGGGTGGCGGAGGAAGGTGAGGAGAGGGACGGAGGAGGAAGGCGGAGATCGGGGCGCGGCGTTGGGAGTTCGAGGTGAGGGCAGTGGAGAGGGAAAGGGAGTTAGGTGGTGGTGCTGGGCCGGGCAGGGCACAACGAGGTGGCTTGGGGTGTCATCGAGGGCTGGGTGAAGAAGACGGTGGAGGAGGGAAGCGAACGACGGAGACGGTCGGGCTGGGCGGCTGGAGCGGGGAGTTAGGTCGGGGAAGATGAGGTCGGGGGCGGGTCGAGTGGGGCTGACTGCTGGGTGATGGAGGTTCGAGGTCGGCAGAGAGATCTGGGACGGGGGAGGACGGAGAACGGCGAGGCGGGTTGTGGCAAAATTAGGGTTCAGGCGGGTGTTTAGGGTTAGGGTTTCGGCCGGCGGGGGGGTTAAATAGTCTCGTCGGAACAGTGTTCCGACTAGAATTAGGATTTGGGTTTGGGTTACGGGTCCGCGGGTCGGGTTCATATGAATCCGGCCCGACCCATTATTGTTTAAATGCGGGTTTGGGTCTGCGGGTTTCGGGTCGGGTTTAGATCCGACCCGACCCGACCCGCTAAGGCTGGGTTTGGTTCGGGTAAACCGGTTCGGTTCGGTCCGGTTTGGTTTATTTCAAATAAACCCAGTTTATTTTAGGGTTTAATTAGGGTTTATTTATATTGGTTTTTAGGGCTTTAAAAATGTTTTCGGAGTCCAATAAATTCCCGGAAAATTACCCTATGTCCAGTTTTCCATTTTACACCATAAAATATTATTTCCATAATATTTTAATATTAATTAATAGCAATTAAAAATCATTTAATTTCCAAATACCTAGATTTTAATTACAGAAAAATCCCAGAAAATTACAGAAAATTGTGAAAAATCCCAATTTAAAATTTCTTGAAAAAATCAGGGGGATTATAATCTACCCCCCTTAAGAGGATTGCGTCCTCGCAATCAAAGAATAATCGGTCAACAGAGATGACACGGTTGCAAATATTGTTCGAAGCACAGCACGATCGAGGGGAATCAAGGTTGAGGGTGTAAGAATAACACATAGGGAAAAATCATTTCCCTAAGCATGGAAGTTATGAAATTTCCAGAAGAAAAAAAATCTAGAAAACTACAGTTTTTAGAAGACTAGGTTATCAATTGTAAAAACATACTAGGTTATCAATAAAAATATACTAGGTTATCAATTGTAAAACATTCTAGGTTATTGATTATTAGCAAGTTTTAAACTACTAGGTCAAGGCTAAGGTCACGAACCAACATGCACAAATCAAAGTAAATCTAGAAGCAGATAACTATAAAACTTACGTGCATTAGCTACTCCATGAATCTGTGCGTCCTCCAAAGTCATCGCGAAAGCTTGTCCGCGTCCTTGAGGTGGATTCCTCTGCTGCTGCTGGGCCTGCTGGAAGAGTGCTGCTTGTGGTGCCAAGGGTGGCCTTGGTTGATACCCTCCTGGTGTTGGTAGGGCTTGTCTGTTTAATGTTAGTGCTCCATCTCGATGATGAGGACAATCCTTGGCTAAGTGTTGATTGGTTCCGCAAATCAAGCATAATCCTAACTTGCGTCTGCAGTCCCTCTCAATATGGCCTACCTTGCCACAGTATTGACATGTAGGTAGTATCTACGGAGAGGCTCTGGGTGGCTGGTGCATGTGAGGTCTCTTTGTAGCTTCTTCTTGTGGTGATCTGGCTGGTGCTGATGTGGAAGACCGTTTTAGACTGGTCTCTCTCCTGGTGACGCGCTCCATGCGTCGTGCTGCAGCAAGAACGTCCGAGTAAGAGGTAGGTGCGAAGGATCCGATGAGTCTCTGTAGCTCAAAGTTTAGTCCGTCGAAGAACTTCTCAGCCTTCTCTTCTTCTGTCGGGATCAAAGTAGGGGCAAAGCGACTCAGACGAATGAACTCCGCGTTGTACTCTTCCACTGTCATATTGCCTTGGATAAGGCGGTTGAACTTGTCTCTGAGTTCTGATCGAGCGATAGCCGGAATGTACATCTCCTGAAAGAGTCTAGAAAACTCTTCCCAAGTGACTCGGTCTGGTCTGAGCCGTGTCTCCTCAGATAGCCACCAGTGATGTGCATTATCCATTAACTGCATTCTGACGGCAGTCATCCAACGTTCCCTTGGAAGCTCAGCTGCTTCTAATTGATGTTGTGTGTTGGTGAGCCACTCATGAACTTCTGTGGGCTCCTCTTTTCCTGAGAAGGTACGGGGCTTCAGTTGGCGAAAATCGGTGATAGATCCTGTCGGTTGCCGTCGAGTTGGTAGGTTGGCCTGCTCCAGTACGAGTGCTAGGCTGTGACGCAGAGCCTCGTGTTGAATCTGCTGTTGAGCTTGCATCATTGCGTAGATCATTTGAAACATCTGTTGCCCGTCCATAGCTTACCCTTGTGGGAATACGGCCATTGGTGGTGTGAACTACGGCGGCGACGGGATGTCGTCTTGCCGACCACTTGAGGTATCTTGACTGTTTTGTTGTTCTAGTTGACCTCCACCAACTGGTGTCACTTCATCGTCATAGGTGACATCTGCAACTTGTTGTGTTCCTGCGGGAGTCTCGCCGCATGCTTGTGAATCCATTGCTCTGCATCAAAAATAAACTATAAGAGGCGCACAGGAATCAAGGCAAGATGCAAGTCAAGAAATTAATTTGAATTCGATATAGATATCAAGAACGTTTCAAGCAAGTTGATGAGATCCTAAAAACTTATCATATTCTTACTGCAGGCTTGCTCTGTCCCTAAGTTGAAACCGAACAATTTAATCGTTGACCTGTATGGGCCACCACAAAAACCATGTCACGCCCCAGTCCCAAAATATCGAGAGACTAGACACGTGGCAATGGCCAGCAGCACACACCGATGGACAAACCCAATTTAATGGATCCATCGGGGCATACTTAAGCTGTAATACAACAATAAATAGGTCCAATGATACAAGTCACAGTCTATTCTAATCTCATCCACAACAGATAATCACAGATCAAATTCCAGAATAAATACAAATAAAATAAACTAACATATCTCAATAAAAGTGTCTCGGAGAATAATTCGAGAACAAGTCTGATACATCAATGTAATAGACTGGAAAATAAAGTAAATAGAAACATAAATAAATGAGTATCTCAAGCCAATACTCAGGAGAAGTCCTCTGGTACGATCTCGTCCTCTGATCCTGGTTCTGCTCCAATATAGGCACCTGCTTCTGTTAATGCTAATGCTCCGGTCCCGTATATCTCGGGATAGATCTCGTCAGCTAGTCCTGGGGACATAATCCGGATCCAGGTCCTCAGGGGACATAGCAAGGTACAAAATAACTCAAGCCAAAATAAATGCAGTAAAATAGTCAATGAAATAAACAGGGTAAATATGTAACCATCTATGTGAAATGCAAGGGAGAGCATCACTAGTACTCAGGCTGAGACCACTACAAGCTCTGTGTCGGAGAGCCGGTAGCAGTAATAACTATGTATTTTACTATATAGTTTACTATGTATTATATGTATAAAATCAGCCTGTAGCCTGTGTGTCTCTCCCCACCCCATGTAATCACACGTCTCATGTCCATGATGCCTCATGTCTATGTCACGCACGATCATATCTAATGCAGCAAGTCATCTAATGTCTATGAATATAATGTCTATGTCATAAATCCTGCAACCTACACAGAATCACCATGAATATCTCAGGAAGATTCTGTCTCATGAATAGTGTCAAGTGTCCTGGGTTATAATGTACTTGATAAGACAAGTACGAGAATGTAAAGGGTCACGATATCCATGTCTATGTGACGTTACACAACTCCGCGTACGGTGTTGGCACCCGACTATTAATCGGACGCTAAGTAAAGTCACACGGTCCTAGGTCAAGCATGTACAACAATATATAAATAAGCCAAGGAAATATGTAACAAGAACTGTAATGTAGGCAAGGTACACTTGCCTGAGGTTCTCGCTCCAACTGTAGCTCTGGTCCCAGTATGATCTGCAGGGACTGCTCCGGTTGCTGAAATAAACATCACTATTAGATTCAGAAAATATCAAATAGCTAGAAACGCATGTCCTTGAGTCCAATTTGGACACAGGGGCAAAAATCACAGTTTCTGGTCAAAGCGGGGTCCACACGTGGGCCGCTTTACTCCGAAAAATGTGTCAGGGTCAAAGGTCTCCAAATTCGTCCAACTTAGTGTCAACAAGTCAGGAACGATGATACGAACCCAACGGAACTTCCAGAATTGGATTCCGATGAGCCGATCACAAAATCGCCCGTCAAGTGGAGCCTGTGGGGCCCACGATACGCGATTTTGTCAACGTTCTCAGAATCGAACCAAACTTGGGTCACAGGACCAGCGTATTGCTACGAGTCCGATGGCGTAAGTTTCGTTTCGATCCGACTTGTGTACACAAAGTTACGATTTGTTCCAGAACCGGCGAATACGGGGCATTGTCGGCGGATACGCGTTGATTCCGGTGTGCACGCACATCGAAATCAACTTCTGCGAAATCCCACACGTCCGGATCGACGGCGCGCACATTTCGGTAAAGACCGCATGCGACCAAGTCGTCCCGTTTGGCGGGGCACACTCAGTTCCGGGGTGAAACGGGGTGTTGGTTTTCCTGTTTTTGGATCGCGGTTCGCGATCGCCACAGGACTCGACGCACCGAGCGGATTGCACGGGCATTGAGAGGGTTACACAGTCTACGCATCACAACTGACGGGACGAAAAATGGGTCAACGAGGAGAGAGAACGGGTTACCTGAACAGGGCCCCGTGAAGATCGATTTTTTGTGTCCGTGAGTTGACACGACGCGAGGGGACACGGTGTCCTGCCTAGGGTTAGGGTTAGGGTTCTGTTCGTGTCAGATCCTGCTGTGTCCGTGTCAGCGGGGCGGCCGGAGGTGGCTAGGGCACGGCTGGGAGTTCGTCGGGGAAGACAACGGAGGGCGGCCGTGGCTAGGGCAGGGGAGTCGTCGTCGGCTCAGGCTGAGGGCTGCGAGTTCGTCGAGGTGCTGTCGAGGGGGCCGCTGCGGGATGGGGAGAGGGCTGACTGTGGAGGGTCGAGGCCCTGGGTGGCGGAGAAAGGTGAGGAGAGGGGCGGAGGAGGAAGACGGAGATCGGGGCGCGGCGTTGGGGGTTCGAGGTGAGGGCGGTGGAGAGGGAAAGGGAGTTAGGTGGTGGTGCTGGGCCGGGCAGGGCACAGCGAGGTGGCTCGGGGTATCATCGAGGGCTGGGTGAAGAAGACGGTGGAGGAGGGAAGCGAGCGGCGGAGACGGTCGGGCTGGGCGGCTGGAGCGGGGAGTTAGGTCGGGGAAGATGAGGTCGGGGCGGGTCCAGTGGGGCTGACTGCTGGGTGATGGAGGTTCGAGGTCGGCAGAGAGATCTGGGACGGAGGAGGACGGAGAACGGCGAGGCGGGTTGTGGCGGAATTAGGGTTCAGGCGGGTGTTTAGGGTTAGGGTTTCGGCCGGCGGGGGGGTTAAATAGCCTCGTCGGAACAGTGTTCCGACTAGAATTAGGATTTGGGTTTGGGTTACGGGTCCGCGGGTCGGGTTCATATGAATCCGGCCCGACCCATTATTGTTTAAATGCGGGTTTGGTTCTGCGGATTTCGGGTCGGGTTTAGATCCGATCCGACCCGCTAAGGATGAGTTTGGTTCAGGTAAACCGGTCCGGTCCGGTTTGGTTTATTTCAAATAAACCCGGTTTATTTTAGGGTTTAATTAGGGTTTATTTATATTGGTTTTTAGGGCTTTAAAAATGTTTCCGGAGTCCAATAAATTTTCGGAAAATTATCCTATGTCCAGTTTTCCATTTTACACCATAAAATATTATTTCTATAATATTTTAATATTAATTAACAGCAATTAAAAATTATTTAATTTCCAAACACCTAGGTTTTAATTACAGAAAAATCCCAGAAAATTACAGAAAATTATGAAAAATCCTAATTTAAAATTTCTTGAAAAAATCAGGGGGATTACAGGTGAATATGTGCTACTGGCCGACGGGAGGGAACCAGAAAGTTTCACAAAGGCTATGGAAGACGAACACATGTAGAAGTGGATGGAGGCCATGTAGGAGGAGATGAGTTCCTTAGAGGCCAACTCTACTTATGATCTGGTGCTGTTGCCAAATGGCAAGAAGGCTTTGAAGAATCGATCGGTGTTCAGAGTGAAATAGACAGATGATGCTACTCGATCTCGATACAAAGTGAGACTGGTAGTTAAAGGCTACAGTCAGCAAAAATGTGTAGATTATGATGAGATCTTTTTTCCAGTCGTCAAGTAGTCGTCTATTCGAGTGGTGCTAGCATTGGCATCCAGTTTTGACTTGGAGGTCGAGTAAATGGACATGAAGACGATATTCCTCCATGATGATCTTGAGGAGGAGTTGTATATGGAGCAGCCAGAGGGATTATGTGAGAAGGACAAGTCATACTTTGTCTGTCGGTTGGGGAAGAGCTTGTATGGTCTGAAGCAGGCTCTGAGGTAGTGGTACAGGAAGTTCGAGTCATTAATGGGGGAGCATGGTTATGCACGGACGACGTCGGACTACTGTATATTTGTGAGGTACTTTGCCGAGGATTATTTTATCATTTTACTGCTCTATGTTGATGATATGCTACTGGTGGGACGAAATGCCACTAGGATAGCGGAGTTGAAGCGCCAAGTGGAGGCGGCCTTCTCTATGAAGGATTTGGGCTAAGCGAAGACTATTCTTGGGATGGAGATCAGCCGAGAGAGATAGTCCAAGCTGCTACACTTGTCCCAAAAGAATTACATTCACCGAGTACTTCAACATTTCGGGATGGACGGGTCAAAGAAAGTAAGTAACCCCCTTGCGGCGGCTCACTTTAAGTTCACTGAGGAGCAGTGTCTATCTACCGAGGACGAGAAGGAAGATATGGAGCGGGTTTCATATGCCTCAGTTATGGGGAGTCTTATGTATGTTATGGTGTGTACGAGGCCAGACATCGCTCACGCAGTTGGCACAGTTAGCAGGTATACTTCCAATCCTGGAAGGGTACATTGGAGTGGAGTCAAGTGGATTCTACGATATCTTCAGGGCACAGTCGATTGGAGACTTTCTTTCAGTGGTGACGAGCCGAATCTGGTTGGTTATACCGACGCCGATATGGACGGAGATGTAGACACGAGACGACGACTTCGGGCTATGTGATGATGTTTGCTGGTGGAGAAGTATCGTGGCAGTCACGGTTGCAGAAGTGTGTTGCCTTATCGACGACAAAGACAGAGTACATTGCGGTGACATAGGCTTGCAAGAATTTGATGTGGATGAAGAAGCTGTTGCAGGAAATTGGGCTAAAGCAAGAGCAGTATCCTTTGCTTTGTGATAGTCAGAGTGCTATTCACCTTGTGAAGAACCAGATATTTCATAGCCGGTCCAAACAAATTGAGACCCGGTATCATTGGATACGGGATATTGTGGAAAAGAAGTAAGCGACGCTTGAGAAGGTTCATACAGATGATAACGGAGCAGACATGTTCACAAAGATTCTTCAAAAAAAAATTTGAGTACTGCAGGCGGATCTTCGTGATGATGACCCCATCCACATAGTTGTGAAGGGGAAGATTTGTTAGAGTGGGTGAGGTTCCCAACCTATATAGAGAATACCCCGGAGTGCGGCGAGCGTCATCCGTGTGTCGGAAAAGTTCGAAAAGTGCATCGAACGCCGTGTATTGGAACATTTATGGTAAGCAAATATTATATTAGATTTTCATCTTTGACTTTAATTATATATTTATGATTTGATCTTTCATATATTAACTTTCCATATAATTGGATTTCCAATTTATAATAAGCTAATTTATGATTTGATTTTCATTACATATATAATTAAATAATTAGATTTTCATAAATATTTTTGGCTTCCATATATAGATTTTCTTATGAAATTCCTAATTCATGCAAGGGTTTATATACAGGCTCATGCAATATAAAACAAAAGAAAAAAAAATAATAGAAAGAAAAAAAGTTGGCAAGAGTGCCATTACAACTTTGGAGAGGAGAAAGAATGATTGGAAGCCGTTTCGGAGAAGGAGATCAATTTGGGATATTTCTCATTATTTTTTTTCTTCGTGGTTGTAATCTATTTTCTGTTCTAAAGAGTTGCGGTGATCCATGTTGGATCGGTGAGGAGCTTGTAGATGGTGTAATCTCTTTTTTCCTTTAGTGGAGGTTCTTCAGGGTTGAACTCCGATCGTCCCGTGGTTTTTTCCATCTGAATTTTTCACGTAAAAATTTATGTGTCTGCGATTTGTGTTAGTTATTTTTTGGTTTGTGCATTTTGCTCATTTCTCTCACATGTACTTTCTAGTTTGGGGAGCGGTTTCCGCATTTCATTCCCAATATATATATATATATATATATATATATATATATATATATATATATATATATATATATATATATATATATATAAGGGATGTGAGATGGCACATCACTCTAAAAATGAGAGTGGAAGTGACGTGACACCATCCCAGCCACACAAATGAGGGGAGGAGATTAAGTGTAATTTGTCAATTTTTCTCAAAATATGAAATGTGTGGCTGGGATGATGCCACGTCACCGCCACCCTCTTTTGAGAGTGAGGTGCCATCTCACCTCCCTCATTTTCTCTCTCTCTCTCTCTCTCTCTCTCTCTATATATATATATATATATATATATATATATATATATATATATATATATATATATATATATATATATATAGCATACGGAAATAACTTACGAGATCTCTAACGGAAACAAAACAAAACTAAAATCTCTTCCGCAAACAAAACAAAATTGTACGTATGTTTCTCTTCCAAATAGTTTTCTTTAAAAAAATTAATCTCTCTTCTTGCTTATTGAAAAACATTTATCTTAAAAAAATAAGTCCTATCCATCGATTTAATTTTTTCAAATAGAGTTAGATTTATTTATTTATTTATTTATTTGTAAATAGATATATATAGGTTTTTTTTAAATAGCGTTAGACATATTATTTTAAACAAATATAAAAAATAATACATCTTTAAAGATAAATATATCTTTAAAAACAAATCTATATTTAAAAATTTTAATTTTAATTTTAATTTTAATTTTAATTTTAATTTTAATTTTAATTTTAATTTTAATTTTAATTTTAATTTTAATTTTAATTTTAATTTTAATTTTAATTTTAGTTTTAGTTTTAGTTTTAATTTTAAAATTTTAATTTTAATTTTAATTTTAATTTTAATTTTAATTTTAATTTTAATTTTAGTTTTAATTTTAATTTTAATTTTAAAATTTTAATTTTAATTTTAATTTTTAATTTTAGCTTTAGTTTTAATTTTAATTTTAATTTTAATTCTAATTTTAATTTTCATTTTCATTTTCAATTTAATTTTAGTTTATTTTTAGTTTTAATTTTAATTTTAATTCTAATTTCAATTCTAATTTTATTTCTAATTTTAATTTTAATCTTAATTTTATTTTTAATTTAATTTTAATTTTAATTTTAATTTTAATTTTAGTTTTAATTTTAATTTTAATTTTAATTTTAATTTTAATTTTAATTTTAATTTTATTTTTAATTTTATTTTTATTTTTAATTTTAATTTTATTTTTAATTTTAATTTTAATTTTAATTTTATTTTTAATTTTAGTTTTAATTTTAATTTTAATTTTAATTTTAATTTTAGTTTTAGTTTTAATTTTAATTTTAGTTTTAATTTTAATTTTAATTTTAATTTTAATTTTAATTTTAATTTTAATTTTAATTTTAATTTTAATTTTAATTTTAATTTTAATTTTAATTTTAATTTTAATTTTAATTTTAATTTTAATTTTAATTTTAATTTTAATTTTAATTTTAATTTTAATTTTAATTTTAATTTTAATTTTAATTTTAATTTATTTTTAATTTTAATTTTAATTTTAGTTTTAATTTTAATTTTATTTTTATTTTTATTTTTAATTTTAATTTACTTTTACTTTTACTTTTAATTTTAATTTTAATTTTAATTTTAATTTTAATTTTAATTTTAATTTTAATTTTAATTTTAATTTTAATGTTCATTTTTGTGTTAATTTTTATTTTTATTTTTAAATTAAAAATAAAAATTAACATTAAAAATAAAAATAAAAATAAAAATAAAAATAAAAATATAAATATAAATATAAATATAAATATAAATATAAATAAAAATAAAAATATAAATATAAATATAAATATAAATATAAATATAAATATAAATATAAATATAAATATAAATATAAATAAAAATATAAATATAAATATAAATATAAATATAAATAAAAATAAAAATTAACATTAAAATTAAAATTAAAATTAACATTAACATTATACTTAACATCAAAATTAATATTAAATTTAGTAGTAATATTAAAATTAAGGTTAAAAAATATTAAAATTAAAAATTAGTAGTAATATTTAAATTAACATTAATATTAAAATTAAGATATATTTACTTTTTTAAATATAAATATTTTTTTTTTTAAAAGTAGAGATTTAAATTTTTAAGATAGAGAGACTTATTTTTTAGAATGAGAGATCTAAATTTTTTTTAAAAAGAGAAAAATTTGAAAGAGAAACATACGTATGAGTTTTGTTTGCGGAAGAGGTTTTAAGAGATTTTAGTTTTTTTGTTTTATTTCGGTAAGAGATCATCCCGTAAGTTATTTTCGTAAGCTATTCCCGTATAAGAAACTGGCTCTCTCTCTCTCTCTCTCTCTCTCTCTCTCTCTCTCTCTATCTATCTATATATATATATATATATATATATATACCTCTGATAGTTTTTTCTATTTTCCAGCCGGTTAGTCTTTGTTATGATATTCATATTGCCTTTGAATCATGAAAGATTAATCACACATACATAAACAAGCATAGTAAGAAAGTAAAATTTTCTTTTTAAATGCAAAAATAAATATAATGTTTATCTTTCTGAAAATTCAAAAGAAGATTTTTATTGATATTCAAGATCATATTATATATGACATCGTAACTACTACTTATGATGAAAATATATTACATTCAGAACCTTCTCCATCAGCCATGTGTCAACGCTGCCAAGCTAAAATGCTCCTCAGTACAAACCTCACCATATAAAAAAGTGTTGCGCTGAAAGTTAAGGTTGGAGGGAGGAACACAGTGCTAGACGAGCCCTCTAGTAATTGGTGTACTAACAATCATGATGAGAGGATACAAAATTGAGCCTACATAAGTGACCCAAGAACGCCAGCAAATATTGTCGGACGCTTCTGCAATAGGTGATTGGGATTCAATACGAAAGAATGGCAATCAGTTCTAACCCTGTAATCAACGTCTTGGGTGGACAACCGAACAATATCGGGCCTAGTTTTGTGGATGTGCATAATCAAACAGTTGCAAAGACAAGAAAAGCCATGTAGGAAATCTGCTCTCTCGCTTTGAACAAAGGGACTTATGATGTCCTTTCGCGCTTCATCATAGCTGAAGCAAATCATGATAATCTTGGCATAAAAATGTGTATAAGTATCTAGTAATGAGAAAGACAAGCATACATAGATTCTTTTTCGCAGAAGTTCTAGTGAAGGACAATAGTATCGCATAAAGCAATAACGAAAATTTATACGTAGTCAGAGGTTTTTTATGTAACGCCCAGGCCCCGCAGGAGCCGAACGTCCTCACATGGACGTGATGTCGTACGAGCCTAAGTTACGCTCGCGCAAGGCAGGCACCAAAAGGGCCGAAAAAATACTAAGCCACAGAGTCGCACAGATAGTCCCAAGCAACGAAAGTCGAATAAACACAAGTATGAAATGAAACAAAGCTCTATAAACTCTTGAACTGAGTCATAAGATTGCCACACGGACTTACAAAATGTTGACACAAAATGAGATAGCAGTCATGTACATTACATCCTTTACTAAACTTCAAAATATAAAGACCTCCTGGTGGAATGATGGCCTTTCTACGGAGCTGCATTTGAGCTTTGGGTAGCTATCTCCTTTGTTCAAGTACTTCAAAAGATGGCACGCTCTGGACGCACCTACAGTTGGACTGGATTGGGGGATGACTTCGGCTCCTCGCTCGGCTCTCCTTAGTGCGGGGAACCTGTTTCAACGAGGGTCAGTACATTGAAACGTACTGATGAAGGCAAGCTAACCCAACTATACCAATCAACACGTTATTTATATGAAGCATGCATATTATTTGTGGTCTTTCTATCTTGTCTTAGTTCACTTTACAGCAGGCAATATATATAGAAATCAATAAAATATTTGCCACCATTCGGTGACATTTACTTGCCCGTCTGAACCACATGCACAATACTTACCATGTCCTTCCCTGCCACGAAGACACAAGTTAGTTTGCAACAGGTTTAAGTTATGCGAGGGGATCACTGACGCATGCCATAAAAGACCAATTTTAGTCACTGACGAGGATGGTATGCAACAAGAGCACAAGATGCGCTGCACGCCATTCCGTCCTTGCACAGGATAACTAAACATGAGAGTTTCGTCCGGATCAGATCGGTGCCAGTGCCCCAGCGACCGTCCACAGGAACTAAGACCTTGTGCACAAGTTGTCCGTGATCAAGCATAGTACACTAAGTTAGCAGTTGAGGCAAATTAGGTCAATATCAGGCAACAGTAACAGTGCAAGATCTACTTTTGCATAGTCTTCCTGTTCAGTTTATTGCATTCAGGATGAGTTCTTATACATAGCACAATTTTAAGGAATAAATATACATTCTAACTTGTATTTATGCATATGATGAACATTCCAAACGAACAAGCATGCAAGTAAGTAACCGTTCACAAGTTTGATTGACAAGCATAATAATTCAAGTCTATTCCTTTTGATCTTGACATCTTTTAGTTATTACTTGGTATCGTTTGATCGGGGCAAGCAAGAATACAAGATTTTTGATGTGAAGACTGAAAGAAGGGCCAACTGAATCGAATATAAGCCACTCACAAGTTTGTTGGAAGGAAGAAGAAAAGAGGTGCTTCAGGAGTCCGTTCGAGCATTGCCTACTGCTGGTTCACCTGCATTGCCACGAACAGCTGATCAATACCTCTTTCACTCTTTTCCATTATCGAAATTGAAGTGCAGTTCAACGAACAAAAACAATAAAATCCATCGAAACCGTTAAAAAAAATCAAGCAAATCCGAAAACCAACTCAAGGCACGAAAGCAACAAGCGACAGCGAAAACTAGGCAACAAAAGATGCAGCGGAGAGGTCCCTCTTGACTCTGCCGCTAAGTTGATCCCAGGGGCACGGTCCACTGAATATGGTAATTAATTCCGAAGAAACAAATCCATAACGAGAATGAGTTCTTGATTCAATCTATCCCGATCGAACAATACCGTCTTGTATTTCTTAGCCGCGCTCCCCGAATAGGGGGAACGGGACACCACATCCTACCCAACTAATTGGAAGTTTAGTCCTGAAACTTAGGAATAGAACCTACCAATAGAAAATAATAAGGGGAACCTTTCCTTCATCTCAGATTCAAGCTCCCAAGTGGATTCTTCGACAGAGTGATTTCGCCAAAGCACGCGCACGAGAGGAACTGAGCGACTTCGAAGCAGCTTTTCTTTCTGATCCAAAATTTGCACAGGCCGTTCGACATATGTCAAGTCTGCCTTAAGATTCAGTTGTTCAAGATCTACCATGTGGCTTGGGTCGTACACATACTTTCTAAGTTGGGAAACATGGAAAATATCGTGTACTTCGGATAGGGATGGCGGTAGGGCAATCTGGTATGCAACTAAGGCAACTCGCTTTAGTATTTTGAACAGACCGACAAATCTCGTACTTAGCTTCTTCTTTGCTCCGAATCTGGTGACTCCTCGTATGGGCAAGACTTTGAGAAATACCCAGTCGCCTTATAGAAACTCAAGTGGACATAGGTGCGTATTAGCGTAGCTCTTTTGGTGACTCTAAGCTACCTTTAGCCGTTCCCGTATCAAGCGAATCTTTTGGACAGTCTGTTCCACGAGCTCAGGGCCAAGGATCTGCCATTCTCCAACTTCGTCCCAACCGATCGGGGATCTGTACTTTCGCCCATACAATGCCTTATATGGCGTCGTCTGAATGCTGGATTAAAAACTGTTGTTGTATACAAATTCAGCTAACGGTAGATGCAGGTCCCAACTCGGCTTCAAGTCCAAGGCGCAGAGTCATAGCATGTCTTCGAGGATCTGGTTGACACATTTTGTTTGGCCGTCGGTCTGTGGATGGTAGGCGGAGCTAAAATTCAACTTCGTCCCCATTGCTGACTGCAGGCTTTCCCAGAAATGCGATATGAATCGACCATCTCTATCGGAGACTATGGATACGGGCATGCCGTAGAGCCGAACGATTTCATTGAGGTAAATTTGAGCCAAGCGGTCGGCACTCCAAGTAGACTTGATAGGCAAAAAGTGAGCAAACTTGGTAAGGCGATCGACAATGACCCAGACAACATCATTCCCCCGTTGTATCTTTGGCAAGCTAACAATAAAATCCATTATTATATGTTCCCATTTTCACTCCGGAATAGCAAGGTTCTGTAGCTCTCCGTCCGGTTTCTGGTGCTTGGCCTTTACTCTCTGATAAGTCATGCAATACGACACGAACAGCGCCATATCTCGCTTTATGCCATGCCACCAGAACGTTATACGGAGATCTCGATACATCTTGGTACTACTTGGATGAGAAGTATAACTTGCATAATGAGCTTCAGTGAGTATCTCTCTTCTGAGGGCCGCATCATCTGGAACGCACAGTCTTCCCTTCACTCGGATTATCCCGTCCGTGCCTACCGTAAAGTTGGATGCCCTTCCTGTTGAGATAAGACCTTGCATCTTTTGCAGGAACAGGTCATCCTTCTGAACGAACTTGACTTTTTATAACAAGTCAGGCTAGAGGCACAGTGTGCCACTTGTGCCCCCTTTTTGTATCTGATTAGTAGTGTAATGCCCAAGAATTCAAGATCTCGGTACAGCCTGTCATCAATAGCCAAACTCCGAACGAACACTCGACTCAGTGCATCAGCTACGATATTTCCTTTTCCAGGCGTGTATCTGATCATTAAGTCAAAGTCGCTAAGAAGTTCAAGCCAACGCCGCAGTCGAAGATTTAAATCCTTTTGTGTATATAGATATTTCAAACTCTTATGGTCCGTATAGATCTCACACGGTACACCATAAAGGTAGTGGTGCCACAGCTTCAGCGCAAACACCACTGCGGCAAGTTCAAGATCTTGTGTTTGGTAGTTCTTATCGTGAGGCTTTAACTGCCTCGACGCGAAGGCTATCATCTTGTCCCTTTGCATAAGGACACATTCCAGACCTTTTTCCGATACATCGCTATATATTTTGAAATCATCCGGTCCGTTCGGCAGAGTAAGGATTGGAGCAGAGACGAGGCGCTGCTTTAACTCCATAAACGAAGCTTTACAGTCGTCCGTCCAATTAAACTTTACACCTTTTCGAGTGAGCTGAGTCAGAGGCGACACAATTTTAGCAAAGTCTTGTATAAATCTCTGGTAGTAGCCTACCAGTCCATGGAAACTCCGAATATCGCTAGCTGACTCCAGTCGTTTCCACTGCATAATAGCTTTTACCTTTCTTGGGTCAACTAAGATGCCTTGTGCAAAGATAATATGCCCTAAAAAGGATATGCTATCCAGCCAGAACTCACATTTACTTTGCTTGGCATACAACTTGTTGTCTCGAAGGGTTTGAAGCACCATCCGCAGGTGTCCTGCGTGTTCATCCCTATTCTTCGAGTACACCAAGATATCATCGATAAAAAACACCACGAATTTATCGATGAATAGCCAGAACACTCGATTCATCAAGTCCATGAATGCAGCAGGTGCATTCATCAGTCCAAATGGCATCACGAAAAACTTGTAATGCCCGTATCGGGTTCGGAAGGTAGTCTTCGGCATGTCTTCAGGCTTAATCTTCAGTTGGTGGTAGCCCGAGCGAAGATCAACTTTTGAAAATACCGTTGCCCCTTGCAGCTGATCAAACAGGTCATCTATCCTTGGCAGATGATACTTGTTTCTGATAGTGACTTTGTTTAGCTCCTGATAATCGATGCAGAGGCATAGTGTCCCATCTTTTTTCTTCACGAAGAGCACAGGCGCACCCCAAGGAGATACGCTCGGACGGATGAACCCACGATCTAGTAACTCTTGTAGTTGGCACTTTAACTCTTTCAGTTCAGCAAGGGTCATTATGTACGGAGGCTTAAAAATCGGCTGTATGTTCGGGAAGGTGTCTATGGTGAATTTGATCTCTCGGTCTGGTGGCATGCCAGGTAGTTCACTCAAAAATATGTCAGGGAACTCCACCTCAACGGAAGAAGACTCGACGTTTGTGTAGTCCAACTGCATGTCCCGAACCGACGTTAGGAATCCCTTGCAGCCTGAGTATAGCATTCACCGAGCAGATGTTACAGAAATCACCATGCAGGCCCTGGTCGCATCAGTTGCTGGACTACTAGTGTAGCAGAATTCGGCTTCTCCAGGCAGGCGAAAGACGACTCGCTTTTCTGCACATTCAATAGTTATCGAGCAGGCGCCGAGCCAATCCATCCCCAAAATGATATCATAGTCCCGAACATCTAGAACTAAAACATTAAGCGATAGCTTCTTTCCTCTAATACAGACGTAACCACCTTGGCATACTGATCGGAAAGGTATTTTCGTGCCGGAGGGAGTGCTAACACTAAGGTCTAGATACAATGGAGTCATTTCTATATTGTTTTCCATGACAAAATTTATGGAAATAAAACTATGCGTTGCACCATAATCAAATAGCACACGTGCAGGTATGTTATTGAAAAGCAAAGTACCTGACACGACGGTGTTTGAAGCTAGAGCTTCCTCTTGTGTCATCGTATAGACCCGACCTGGAGTTTGGCGACGCTCTTGCTGAGGCAAAACTCGATTGGTCTGGGTTGCAGCAGCCTAATTTTGTTGTTGAGTGCGGCGATCAGGAAGCGGGCAGACATCGACCTGATGGCTGGGATCACCGCAACGAAGGCAGGTGCCAAGCCTCTTACGACAATCATTGAAGATATGTCCTGGTTTTTTGCAGAAGTTACATACTTTGTCTGGATTTGCTTTCTGCTTGCCGCCGTTATTTGGACGCTTTGCAGCGTTATTCCTCTATCGTTGCCATAACGTTTGTGATTGGAGGTATGCACAGCGCTGGTAGAAACGTGAGGATACTGCGGTTCAAGAGAAAGGGCGTGGTTCAAAACTTTTCTCATTGTCTGGTATTGTGGAACGACTACGTGCGCGTGGATGGCGGGACGTAGACCTCCTTCGAATCGTCTGGCACGACTCGCTGTGTCGAGTAGATAGGAGCTGGCAAATTTGGCAAGCTTGTTGAACTCAGCAGAATACTGTTTAACCGTCATGCTGCCCTGCCGTAGTTGTACAAACCCGTTTTCCTTCTGTCGACGTACAGGTGGGGGTATGAACTCCTCCTCAAACGCACCACAGAAAGTGGCCCATGCTATCGCCTCCCCTCCATCATCAACTGGAAGAGATCGTTGATGCACGTTCCACCAATCGTGCGCGTTGAGGCGAAGCTGCAGTTGAGCGCATGCGACATGCTTCTCCTCAGGTACTTCCAGCAGTGAGAAATGATCTTCAAGTTCGGCCAACCAATCTAGAGCCACTATCGGATCCTCAGTCCCATTGAATGTTGTGTTGCAGACTTTCTTGAAGTCGCCAAAGTCGAAGGCAGTCAATTCCCTCTTCCTTGGAGTTTGAGGCATCTCGATTTCAAGCAATGGCTGCTCCACCGGGGTCACCGCTGTTGCTGCTGAGTGGTTGGAGGCCAAAGTCTGAACAATCTGCAGGGTCTCTACCTGCTTTTGTTGGATTGAGAATCGTGCCTCTATATTGTCTTGAAACTTGAGTAGTCTCTCATCCGCTCGCTTCTCAGCCCATTCATAACGAGCCTCATCCCTTTGTTGGCTAGCTTCTAACATCCGCATTATTTGCTGAAGCGTATCGGCTCGAGACATGGCTCGCTGGCTCCGAGAGCTTCCTGAAGTGCCGGAACTGCTCTCTTGGGCTTGTGTCTCGCCCGGTGCTTGCGCTGAGGATTGCGCTTGAGCCATTCCTTCAAGAGAAGGTAAATTACATCAGAATCATAATGTATTATGGACTTATTGTATGAATGCATCTTATTTTGGCCTAACGAGTTCAAGAGTTCGCACAGGGATTTATCATTAAATGAACTTTTCCCATACGAAGATCAAAGAAACTTGAAACTGTGCTCTGATACCAACATGTCATGCCCCGATTTCGTGGAATCGATAGTCGTCCCCCGGGTGTGACGCAGTACGGGCCTAGGTCGCGCACCGCAAAAGGCTAAGTTATTTTATTTCGCATAGCAAGCACATATTCAGAGTACGCAGATAAATTGAAATACAGATTTGAAACATGGAAAAGTTCTCTTTTATTGATAATATGAACATCTATTACAAACTCTTGAACTGAATCATAAGGTTGCCACACGGACTAACAAAATGTTGACACAAAATGAGATAGCAGTCCTGTACATTACATCCTTTACTAAACTTCAAAATATAAAGACCTCCTGGTGGAATAATGGCCTTTCTACGGAGCTGCATTTGAGCTTTGGGTAGCTAGCTCCTTTGTTCAAGTACTTCAAAAGATGGCACGCTCTGGACGCGCCTACAGCTGGACTGGATTGGGGGATGACTTCGGCTCCTCGCTCGGCTCTACTTAGTGCGGGAAACCTGTTTCAACGAGGGTCAGTACTTCGAAACGTACTGGTGAAGGCAAGCTAACCCAACTATACCAATCAACACGTTGTTTATATGAAGCATGCATATTATTTGTGGTCTTTCTATCTTGACTTAGTTCACTTTACAGCAGGCAATATATATAGAAATCAATAAAATATTTGCCACCGTTCGGTAATATTTACCTGCCCGTCTGAACCACCTGCATAATACTTACCATGTTCTTCCCTGCCACGAAGACACAAGTTAGTTTGCAACAGGTTTAAGTTATGCGAGGGGATCACTGGCGCATGCTATAATGGACCAATTTTAGTCGCTAACGAGGATGGTATACAACGAGAGAACAGGATGCGCTGCATGCCATTCCGTCCTTGCACAGGATAACTAAACAGGAGAGTTCCGTCCGGATCGGATCGGTGCCAGTGCCCCAGCGACCGTCCGCAGGAACTAAGACCTTGTGCACAAGTTGTCTGTGATCAAGCGTAGTACACTAAGTTAGCAGTTGAGGCAAATCAGGTCAATATCAGGCACGGGATAGTAACAGGGCAAGATCTACTTTTGCATAGTCTTTCTGTTCAGTTTATTGCATTCATGATGAGTTCTTATACATAGCACAATTTTAAGGAAGAAATGTACATTCTAAATTGTATTTATGCATATTATGAACATTCCAAACGAACAAGCGTGCAAGCAAGTAACCGTTCACAAGTTTGATTGACAAGTATAATAATTCAAGTTTATTCTTTTTTATCTTGACATCTTTTAGTTATTACTTGGTATCGTTTGATCGGGGCAAGCAAGAATACAAGATTTTTGATGTGAAGACTGGAAGAAGGGCCAACTGAATCGAATATAAGCCACTCACAAGTTTGTTGGAAGGAAGAAGGAAAGAGGTATTTCAGGAGTCCGTTCGAGCGTTGCCTACTGCTGGTTCACCTGCATTGCCACGAACAGCTGATCAATACCTCTTTCACTCTTTTCCATTATCGAAATTGAAGTGCAGTTCAATGAACGAAAATAATGAAATCCATCGAAACCGTTCAAGAAAACTCAAGCAAATCCGAAAACCAACTCAAGGCACGAAAGCAACAAGCAACAGCGAAAACTAGGCAACAAAAGATGCAGCGGAGAGGTCCCTCCTGACTCTGCCGCTAAGTCGATCCCGGGGGCACGGTCCACTGAATATGGGAATCGATTCTGAAGAAAAAATCCATAACGAGGATGAGTTCTTGATTCAATCTATCCCGATCGAACGATACCGTCTTGTATTTTCTAGCCGTGCTCCCTAAATAGGGGGAACGGGACACCACACACAGGACCAGCGTGATACCACGACTCTAATGGCGCAAGTTTTATCGTATTCCAACGAGCGTACACTAAATGGCGTGGTATTTTGCAAAAGTTACGATACGGGGATTTTTTTACGGATACATGTTGATTCCGACGCGCACACACGTCCAAATTAGTTTCAACGAAAGTCCACATATCCAGATATACCATACACGCCTTTCGGTGTAATTGCTATGCGATGAGACGGTCCCGTTTCGCGGGACGCCCTCCGAAATAATTTTCCAATATTTTAAAAATAAGTTTTTGGTCAATTTGGAGGTTGAATAACTTTATACATAGAACAAATTAACAAAAACTAAAAGAACAGAAAAATTCTCGGTTATATGGAGAAAAAAAACTCTTTAATTAGTTTTTGAAAATATTAAACAGGTTGATGGCAAATTGGGTGTGAACATGGGGTTTTTATTTTGAAATTCTGAACTATTTTGGTCAGTTTTTCGGTCAGTTTTTGGTCAATTTTTCGACCGATCCGGGACACGAAAACTCGTGTCGCTTGAATGAAAATCTTAGAGGGTTACGTTGTAAACGTATACGAACAAACCGCACACAAAAATAATCAAAATTGAGGGAGATACATCACCTTGAAGATGGGTGCTCGGGTTGTGCTGATGTGCACGCTCGCGCGTACGCGGATGGCCGGCGGCAGGCGACGGGGCTGCGACGGCGCTGCGCGACGGCTGCAGCGGCGCGACGGTCGGTCGATCGGCGGCGCGGGAGCGGCGGCGCCGGGCTGGGGTCGTCGGAACTAGGGTTAGGGTTTGGGGTTTTGGTTTTGAGTTATGTATAAGAAATAATAAATATATATATATATATATATATATATATATATATATAAGGGAGAGGGGAGGGAAGTGTCCGCGGGATTTTGGTTCACGGGGGAGTTCGCTGCTGTAGGTTTTAGGTTGGGGGGTAGTTTAAGGCTTAGCTTAGGGTTGTTTAGTTTTAGGTTTAGTTTATAGTTATCTTTTTCTTTTCATTTTTTTTCTTTTCTTTTCTTTTCTTTTCTTTTCTTTTCTTTTCTTTTCTTTTCCTTTTTCTTTTTATTTCTTTTGTTTTATTAACATTATTATTATTATTATTATTATTACTATTACTATTACTATTACTATTATTATTGCTATTATTATTATTATTATTATTAACCTTATATTTATTAACATATATTCGAATATATAAATGGGAAAAATCCAAAAATAATATTTACACACCAAATAAATTCTAAAATTTTACTTTGTAAAGCTCTAATAAAATACCACACTCAAAATATTTTATGTAATATTTTATAATTAATAATCAAATATTTATCTAGTTATATAAATTAAATAATTGTAAAAATAAATTAACTAAGTAATTAATTACATGGTTATCCACAAAATAGGTTAATAGTAAATAATATGCACATCTTACAAAAAGGGAGTTCACCTAATTTGACACGAAGAATTATAGGATATTAATTGTAGGAAGTTAGGATTAGAAAATAACCACAATTAAATTATATATATATTATCTAAATATTAACACAAAATCTATGGTCGTTACACTAATGTCATACTAACACCAAGGGATCAAATTTCTGTGCCACGAAAAGATCCTACATGTAGTATCTTCTGTGTAGGCTACTTCCTATGAAGGGAGATACAAATTTTGGGGCCATTCTATATTATTAATGTCCAAACCACGGTGGAGTATCCTAATTAAATTATTAGATTTTAATT
Source organism: Iris macrosiphon (assembly GCA_036927795.1). Taxonomy (NCBI): domain Eukaryota; kingdom Viridiplantae; phylum Streptophyta; class Magnoliopsida; order Asparagales; family Iridaceae; genus Iris; species Iris macrosiphon. The sequence goes on along the minus strand of JAYESA010000007.1, from coordinate 64,694,379 downwards.
ATTTCAAAAAAATAATCTAAAATAATTACAAGAAATACAAAATACACACAAAATACCTATTTTTGGGTGAGAGGGTTTACAATCTACCCAACTTAAAAGAATTTCGTCCTCAAAATTAAAATAAGACATGATTTGTTAAATCCTTCACATTCGTATATAAGGTAAGTCAATCGCAGTCTCTTCCAAAATTTTTAAATAACGAAATCTATTCCAATTCATCGCAATTACTTCAAAATTAAAATAATCATAGTTTAAATCAAAATTCATCCCATTATAATCTACTCTCGATTTTTAATTCATCAACATCCAAATTTAAGTTAAATCCATATGACATCTTCAAGATTTAAATAACCCACATTAAATTTTACATCACGATCTCTAACTATCATAATCTCCTTTAGACTTTGAATAATAAACGATTCTAATCAAATTTTATTCCTATTCTCAACTTAAGAATTTTGTACTCTTCAAATTTTAATTTTAATTTTCATCTTCAATATTTTAAATAGGTGATCCAACAATCAAATTTAATCATCAAACTATAAAAATTTGAATCTAATTCACCAATTGTTCAAGTCTAGAATTCTATATTTATCCTCAAACTTTAAATTGATGATTCAACCTTCAATATTCAAAATTTAAATTATGTGCTCAAATTATAAATATTTGGTCCTCAATATCAAGATATTAAAATTCATTAAATCCTCATCATCTTAATCATTCTTCAAAAAAATTCTTAAAATTTAAAATGACTTAAATCTCTCAATCTAATCTTACTTGATCACAATATAAAAGAAATTTATCTCAAGTTAACAATGCGACTTCTACCCAACTTAGAATTTACCCATCTATCACATAAGGCTATACATTTAAAAAAAAAAATTCTTAAATTATTTAATCATTTTATTCAATCCTCAAAAGTTTTAACAGCAAATATATCCCTTATGATATGCCCTTAATTACGAAATTAGTCACCAAGTAATGTGATTGGCCTATGGGGTATATCTAGTACTCTACGTGTATCAAACTTATACCAAGCACGAGCTTTCGTCTTTTCAAAATAGGAAAAGACGAAGAACAATAATAAAGAATTCAAAAAGGAGGTAATAGAATACAAGTACGGGGTTCAAAGCGATTAAAGAATTCAAAAGGGGGTTGTCAAGGCAGTTGTGGATTAAAATCTTATTTTTTTGGTAAATTTCTATTCACATGTTCATATCAGAACAGTTATGTACCTGATATGATATACTCTGACTTGTCTAGAGGGCAAGTATATTCATCTAACAAGTTGAGTCAACTATATATCTCAATCCACGTAAGGTAGTCATGCGAAGAGTGAACCAAGCGCACTAAGGTTGATCAGACCATAATACACTGATTCTAAATAGACAATTATATTAGTGTGTGCACCCAATAATACATATGTCATGAACAAGCTCGATAAAAGAATAAGCTTGCAAAACTAGGCTATAATAGCAGCATAAGTCAAGGTAGTTCAGAAAATATAAGTACGCTAGATTATGATGAAAGAAGGTACAAAAATAATTCAAGTTCACCAAGAAGATCGGTGTTGTGCCTCTACAGTTTCTATACTAACTTCTTATCTAAGTCTCTGGTCGTCCAAATGGGGGTATGGGCCTCTAAGTGTCATGATCCGCACCCGAAAAATCGGGTATGAGTCATGGGTACGTCCAGCCTACGCCGCAGAATCGGCGGTAGAACGCTGTAAAGGTCCGTTCTATGTCACAATATATATAACTCACAAAACCTGTCAATATAACCTCTCCAAAAGGAGGGCAACCACGCAATATATGTATATACCTCAATCATAATAACTAGGGGAAGAGTAAAAGCACGATAAGATATCACAAAGAAACAAGAACCAAAGAGCAAGTACAATATTCAATATACAGTCCAAGTCTAAAGTCTACAACATCATAGAAGCAACAAAATAATAAATACAGTCATCCAGAATATCAACTGGGAACAACCCAGAAAAACCCACCTAGCTAACTAGGGTGCTAACGGCGTCTCCTCGACGGGCTCCTCCTCAGTCTCCGGGTCACAACACTCCTCGACACCCGGCCCGTAGAATGTCGGACAAAAATTCTCAGGATCCTCTAGAAAAAAATATGCCCAGTCAGGACTGGAGCGAAGTATATAACTCTGAAAGCAACTCCAAATACATGGTAAGGTGTATATGACTAGCAATAGAAAAGTATACAAGATGCACAGGAAAGTAAATATATGGTAGAATTGATAAAGTAACTGCAATATAAAATTGGAGAACAATACAAGTAGTAGAGAAGTAACTACATTATGGCGGCGCCGGGCTGGGGTCGTCGGAACTAGGGTTAGGGTTTGGGGTTTAGGTTTTGAGTTATGTATAAGAAATGATATATATATATATATATATATATATATATATATATATATATATATATATATATATATATATATATATATATATATATATATATATATATATTAGGGAGAGGGGAGAGAAGTGGCCGCGAGATTTTGGTTCACGGGGGAGTTGGCTGTTGTAGGTTTTAGGTTGGGGGATAGTTTAAGGCTTAGCTTAGAGTTGTTTAGTTTTAGGTTTAGTTTATAGTTATCTTTTTCTTTTCTTTTCATTTCTTTTTCTTTTCTTTTCTTTTCTTTTTATTTCTTTTGTTTTATTAACATTATTATTATTATTATTACTATTACTATTAATATTATTAATATTATTATTATTATTGCTATTATTATTATTATTATTATTATTATTATTATTATTATTATTAACACTAACATTACTATTATTATTATTATTAACCTTATATTTATTAACATATATTTGAATATATAAATGGGGAAATTTCAAAAATAATATTTGCACACCAAATAAATTCTAAAAATTTACTTTGTAAAGCTCTAATAAAATACCACACTCAAAATATTTTATGTAATATTTTATAATTAATAATTAAATATTTATCTAGTTATATAAATCAAATAATTATAACAACAAATTAACTAAGTAATTAATTAAATGGTTATCCACAAAATAGGTTAATAGTAAATAATATGCACATCTTACAAAAAGGGAGTTCACCTAATTTGACACGGAGAATTATGAGATGTTAATTGTAGAAAGTTGGGATTAGAAAATAACCACAATTAAATTATATATATTATCTAAATATTAACACAAAATTTTTGGTTGTTACACTAATGTCATACTAACACCAAGAGATCGAATTTTTGTGTCACGAAAAGATCCTACAGATAGTGTATCCTGTGTAGGCTACTTCCTATGAACGAAGATACAAATTTTGGGGCCATTCTATATTATTAATGTCCAAACCACGGTAGAGTATCCTAATTAAATAGATTTTAATTGTTTCGAAAAAATAATCTAAAATAATTACAAGAAATACAAAATACACACAAAATACCTATTTTTGGGTGACGGAGTTTACAAAGCAAGTGGCTTCTTCATGTCCGTTGCGTTTGCAAAAATTGCAAAGCAACTCTGATTTATCCCGAGCATCCAAACGAGATGGCCCACGGTTAACAGAAGGAGTTTTAACCGCATGCGTCATAACCTCGTCCCGTTCAGAGGAGACTTGTGTGGACGTGCACAATCGTTCCTCCTGTAGCATGGATTGATAAGAACGCGCCAAAGTAGGGAACGGATCTTGTGCTAATAAAGTCGAGCAGACATTGCCATAGAGTTCCTGATTGATCCCATAAAGAAATTGATGAAAGCGCTCATCATCAACCCGTTTCTGCAGCTTCTTCGGGATATCACACGTACATTTATCGCAACTACACGCCAGAATAGGTTCATAAGTCCCCAACTCATCCCAAAGAGTCTGCAATTTGTCGAAGTAGTCGACTGCGGACATGGATTTCATTTGGCGATACTCTGCCAACAAATGTTTAATCTGTTAAATTCTAGCGCCATTCTCCACGCTAAATCGGTTCTTGAGCGAATCCCACATCGGTTTTGCCTCCTCAAAGTAGGGTATCGTCTTCTTCACCAAAGCGTCAATAGTGTGCAAGATCCATTTCACAAGCATCGATTCGACACAGTACCAATGCTCACTTTGTCATTCTCCATAGGTTTATCGATAGACCTGTCAATAAACCCAAATTTTCGTCGAGTCCCTAGAGAAAGCCGAATAGATCTCGACCATTCCTCATAATTTTTTTCCACGAAACACCACATTCGTAATTGTATTATCAAGATTGTCATTAGAACCAAGGTAATACGGGGAGGTGTGATCGATCCTTGTTGCCGCCACCACCGACGTAGAAAACTCGCCGCCGTCGCCACCGTTCGTCATATAGTCGATTGAACGGAGACTCGCCGTCGCCACCGTGGAGAAGAAATTGCTGCCACTGCCGCCTCTATGGAAAAAAAAATCGTACCCTAGCCGTCATGCTCTGATACCATGTGAAGAAGTAGTAGGAGAGAATAATCTAAGTCTTTCATTCATCATGATATTACATATATATACATCCACATATCAACTTGGACCTAAGCCACGTGGGCCAATCATCATATATACAATTTGATCATACAATTTAATTCTAATAGAATAGTAATGAATTGTTTGATAGTCTTCTTTTAATTAATTTAGACAATTAAGTACACTGATCTTGTTTATTTTGATATAGTTGTTGTGGATCATACAATGCTTTATATGCGTGGATATTATTGTTATAATTGAGGTATAGACAATGTTCTACCGTCGATGCCGTAGCATAGATTAGAGTTGGCCACATATTGGTAAGCCACATATTAGTAAGCAGGTCATGACAGTAGCCTCGTTCCAGTAATTTAGTTCATAATCGACTATTATGAAGAGTTATTCATGATTTAATGCTCCATATCTACAGTGGACTGCTTAGTTTTGTAACCCACCAAGTCATAGCTCTCCTTTGAAGTAGTGCTTTAGCACTTGTGTAAAAGTTAGAACTCAAGAGAAAAAAAATACCCGTCTCTAACAGTGAGTCTGACTTTTGCATCATCGCTTTGTCTGTATCAACGCAAACAATGCTTGTTATGAGAAGTGAGATAATACAAGAAGTGCTAAACAATAAGAACTGTCGAATTTTTATTTGAACAATGATGATTTTAATAACCCAACATTAAATTTTCATTGTACATGTTAGCAAACTTTTTAGCAGTTTTTTTACTGCTTTTATCTATTCAGCAGTTGTGCTGCTTCAACATTTCTGTAGCTGACTATTCTGCTTAGTAGTTTTACTAGTGAATTATTATATATAGCAATTTACATTGTCCAAATAACAATCGCTAAAGCAAGTTGTACTTGCTATTTTCAACCAATTTCTGCTTAGTCTTTTCAGACAAGTACTAGAATTTTAAATAACACACTCCAGCATTTTAACTCATTTTTTACTCATATGTCTCCTCTCTCACTCTAAGGAGTGCCAGACTGGTAGTAAATAAAAATAGATGCAACATTTATTGTAAATTGACACAATTTCCAAATGTTAAATTAGATATAAATAGTAAAATTTGTGCAACAAGTGTTGTATACTTTTTTCCAACAACATTTGTTGTGATCAAAATGGTCATAACACAAATTATGACGACATTTGTATTACTATTCACAGAAAAGGAGTAAAACTACAAAAAAAAAAATCAAATTCTGTTATAGTTAATAAAATATTTATAACTTTTATAATAAATTAACTAACTTTTATATTAAACTAGTCTTGTTGACACGTACCAAAAATAAAATAAAAACTTATTTGATATTATTAAAAAATTAGATAAAAATATAAATTATATTAAAATAGTTTAAATATGATTTGAATATATTTTAATTAAAATTTGTTATAGATATGTTTGTAAAACTTTGAATATATGTTTAGATAATGTCATTGTTAGTTTAGATATAATTTGAAATTGAATATATTGTAATTTTGATTTGTTATATATATGTTTATAGGATTTTGGATATGTGTCTGGCTATTTATAAGAATTTTAAGATTTTTTGTAGTGAGGATATTATAAGAATTTTAGATTTTTTTTATTATTAATTACTCGATGATATACATACAACTTAATCGATTCATTTTAAACCGTCCTGAAGCCTTTTTTTTATATATAATAGTAAAGATTAATTCATGGGACTTATAAATCAAAATTTAAATTTTTTTTTTTTTTGCCATCTAGATTACGTTTATGCATATAACAAGATTGATGAGACTTGTGTACAAATAAGATAAATGTAACGATTTGCGGCTAATTGGGTTGCTATTACCTTTTATTCTACTATTCACGTTCATGTGAAACTATATATAAAAAAATATTATTAAAAATTAGATAGAATTAGAATATTTTAAATATGATTAGAATATATTTTTATTATAATTTGTTAAAAATATGTTTGTTTGTTTTTTTTTTGAATATGTGTTTAATTAGATAATACTATATAATGAGTTTAAATATAGTTTAAAATTTGAATATATATTATGATTTGTTATATGTTCATGTGGTTTTTAATTTTTTTTCTCAACTACGAGAAAAGAAAACATATGTGGTAGTTAATTTTTAAACTTTTTTATATTAATAATTGATGATATAAATACGACTTAGATGGCTCATTTTATGAGCTATTTCTAAACCGTACTATAATAGTACTAGTAATGTGCACGTGCATTATACGTGCATAAAAAATATTGTAAAAAATTAAATATAAATTTATTATAAAAATATTATTTCTGGGAATTGAACTCAAGCAATAAAAATAATGTCTCTCACCTTAACCACTTGAATTAGAGTTATTTAATTATAAATATATCATATTAGGTTGTTAAATGTTTGGTTAATTTTTTTTAAATAATTAATGAAATATTTATGCAGTTATTTAGTTATCTTATTATTATTTTTAAGAGAAAATTTGAGTTCGATATATTTTAATAAATTATAAAATATAGGGGTAATGAGAAAGAAGGTAAACTAACAAAAAAAATTAAAAGGTAAACTTAATAAAGTAAAAAAGATGAGTAAACAGAATGAAAACATCAGTGTATTTAACAACACCCTTATTTATCTATGTTCAAGGTGCACCCTACACGATTACCATAATGTATGACAGTCCTACTTTTGATGGAAATCGTCTTCAACTAACGGTCAACCCCTTTGACACCAAATATTTTGGACAAAAATACCCTCCTTCGTACACGACAGAGGAGGGGGACTGGAAAGAGGAAAATGATATTTCGGTCAAAACTTAACAGTAAAAGCAGTTGATTATTAATTTTCGTTAGAAGTGAAAGATGTCATATATTATGGTCATTGTGTGAGAGTACATCTTGTATATGAATAAATAAAGTGAGATACAACTCACATTATTATTTTCTTTTTCTTTTTTTTTTTTAGTTATTAAATGATGATATACAATGAGACTTAGATGGCTCATCCGTTTCTAAGTCGGATAAAGATAGATTTGTTCAAACGAACTATTCTCGGAACTTGCTGTCTAGCGTTTTTGAAAAAAAAAAAAATGACCATCCGGAATATTTTTTTTTAGGCAATTTATAAGGGCACTACAAAGTTTACTTGGGACTAGTTCATTAAAAATTTACCAAAATTACAAGTTTGCCATCCTAAAAGTTACTTTGGGCTACCCAAATTTTTATATCAACATATATATCAAAAATTACAAGTTTGCCATCAACAATTCACTCGGGACTGTTATAATCAGGACTGTCAAAATTTTGACAGTCCTACCACTTGAAAGGACTGTCAAAATTTTGACAGTCCTACAAATTGTTAGGACTGTCATAATTTTGACAGTCCCACAAGCTATGTGGACTGTCAAAATTTTGACGTCCTAATTTTAACCCACTGAAAATTTTATATAAAACTAGGACTGTCAGGATTTTGACAGTCCCACAAACAATGAGGACTGTCAAAATTTTGACAGTCCTCATTTTAATTGTCAGATTTTTTTTTTTTGTTTATTTCTATTTAGTTAGTTTTGGATTTTTATTTTTTTTATTTAGTTAAACATCCAAAATAAAATATGTTATCATTGAACCCAAAAAAAAAAAAATTCTACCGTACGAATATTACGTCTGCCGTCGATCAGACTTCGAACTGCCATAACTATTTGTTTTCAAATCGTTTTTCGTCACACAATAGGTCGATTTGTATGTTTTCGACGAGAGTAACACAATTCGTGTAGAGAGAATTTTCATCCGAAGTAAGACGTACATATTACAGGCAAAAATATAAAATATAAAACTTTAAAGTATCATAACTTTTGACTGGGAGATCGAAACAAGCTCCAGTTTGTGCCAAAATGACCGTATGGAAAAGTACTTCGGGATAAACCGTTTCACCGTTTGACGGACTTCCCAAATTTTTAGAATCGCAAAAAAACGATGTTTCGACCTCCAAATTTTACTTTTGGTAATTTTTTTTTTACAAAATATTTAATGTACCAATAATAAATTTACTATTTTAAATAACATAATACTTTAACAAATTTTAAGGATAGAAATTTGGAATATTTTGAAATTTTGAAACATATCGACAACTGAGTTAATTTATTTTAATTTTTTGTTAATTTTGAAATATCGATACAGTAAATTTACTGTTAATTTATTTTAATTTTATTTCGTTAAAATATATTTTCTTAAATAAAACATAAAATTAACAAAATAAATTGGCCCTCCCACCAATTAACAAAATAAATTAACAGAAATTTTTTTTTAGGACTATCAAAATTTTAACAGTTCTACCAATTGGAAGGACTGTCAAAATTTTGACAGTCCTAGTATATAATGGGACTGTCAACATTTTGACAGTCCTAAACTTTACCCACTGTCACCATGTTGACGTAAAGATGGTTGGCGTAGCGTAAAGTTGGTTGGCGTAAAAACCAAATAGACAGTGGGTAAAGTTTAGGACTGTCAAAATGTTGACAGTCCTAGTATATACTAGGACTGTCAACATTTTGACAGTACTAAACTTTATCCACTGTCACCATGTTGACGTAAAGATGGTTGGCGTAAAGTTTAGGACTGTCAATATGTTGACAATCCTAGTATATACTAGGATTGTCAATATGTTGACAGTCCTAAACTTACATATAACTGCCCATAGACAGTGGGTAAAGTTTAGGACCGTCAACATTTTTACAGTCCTGGAAGAAAGTAGGACTGTCAAATTGTTGACAGTCATAAACTTTATCCACTGTCAGTATACACAGATATAAGTAAAATTAACTCCACTGTATAAAGAAATGACAACTGTATGTATGTAGCAAAATTTGAACACAAATTGTATGTATGTAGCAATTGTAGCAAAATTTTAAATTATAGTAATTGAAGCAAATTTATTCAAAGTGTCAATAGTAGCAAATTAATTCAAAGTTTTACAACTCAAACTCATAGTTTAAACTTTTACAATTCTCAAAAGTCATATTCATTGAAAGTTTTACAATTCTTCAAACGGGACCTAAACTTCATGCCGCCTCTTTGGACGTTGCTCTCTATTTTCCAAGAAAGAAAAATCTTCAGCGTTGTCGATTTGTTGGAGTTCGTCATTAATTGCCATATAATTCGAACCATGGCAACTTACGAGGCTTCTTCCCAACTTCTTCACTTTTCTTGCCTGTTCATGAGAATTAAAAATTTTTGTAATAAACATTTACAAATACCAAACTTAAAATTTTTTAGGACTGTTGAAATTTCTACAGTCCTTTATAAATTAAGGACTGTAGAAATTTCTACAGTCCTTAATTTATATAGGACTGTAGCTAACTCTGCAGTCCTAAATCTATATGGGACTGTAGAAAATTCTACAGTCCCGCCCGATACTGCTCGACACTGTCGACGATTGTCGACATTGTATGCCCTAAAATCGGGTTCGACCATCCAAGTAAACGTCTAAACTACATCCTAAACTCCATTCAGGACTTGTATGCCCTCATTTGAAGAATGGAAAGAAAATTACTCAGAATTTTCGAAATGCAATAGAATTTTTTAAATTTTTGGGAGAATTTTATAAATGCAATAGAACAAGGAGAAAGAAGATTTTTACCTTGATTCTTTCGAGACTTTGGGAGCCATCGACAAGGAGGAGGAGGACGAACTCGAGGAGAACGGCTCCGACGGGAGGGGAGGACTCCGGTGGCTTTGGGAGGGTTTGGGAGGAGTGTGAGTAAACTTTGTTTGGACTAGTATGAGTAAAAAATGGACTACTGTGAGTAAACTTTCTTCATTAATGGGCTAGCCCTTAGTAAACTTTGTAGCGCCCTTATAAATTGCCTTTTTATAGCTTATGTTTGGAATCAAATTGAGTCCCCAGTAAAACCTAACATTCAAACGGGCCCTTATATTCAAAAGACCCTTTTACTTGCCGGATAATCAATTCCAAGAACCCGGCCCATTCTTACTCTATCATCCATCGTACTCTACTTCTTTCAGAAACCCTAACCTTAATCTCACTCCATCACTATCAGAGAGAACCAAAAAAAAAAAAAAAACCCACAGACCCTAGCCCTAATTCTTGGCCATTTACCAGCCATGGTCGAGGCCATCTCCATGGAAGACTTAGAAGCCACCGCCCAGCGCCTCGGCATCGACCTCACCTCCGTCGATCTCGACTCCATCAACCTCCCCCCGGGCGAGGACTTCGGAATTAAGAGGTACTACTGTTTCTTCCTATAATTTCCTTATCGGATCCTTATCGGGTCCTTGATGTGCCAGCGACGACGACGAGGAGGAGATGTTCCGTGAGGAGGAGGAGGAGGAGCCGCTGGGGAACGGCGCGGGGTTCGGGAACATCGTGGTGGTCGACAACCTTCCCATGGTGCCCCCGGACAAGTTCGAGAAGCTCGAGAACGTCCTCAGGAAGATCTTCGGCCAGATCGGCGCCATCAAGGAAGGCGGCCTATGGATGCCCGTCGACCGGGACACCAGGAAGACCCTAGGCTACTGCTTCGTCGAGTACAACACCCCTCAGGTTTCTAGGAAGAATGCCCTTAAATTTTTTTTCGATTTTGTCGATAATTTAAATGGTTAGATATGTATATGATTGATGGCAGGAGGCGGAGTTGGCTAGGGAGAAGACGAACGGGTACAAGCTGGACAAGTCGCACATTTTCTCTGTTAACTTGTTCAGTGATTTCGACAGGTATATGAACATCCCCGACGAGTGGACGCAGGCTGAGATTGTGCCGTACTCGCCTGGAGTAAGCCATCTTGTCTAATACCCTATACCTGACTTATGTTGGGATTGAACAATAGTTTCACTTATCGTGAGTAGCGTAGGGGAGCGGAGACACGACATGGACGTATACAAAATATACTAGGACATACTGAAGTCAAAGGTCGTGCCCTTGTTGCCGCGTCCATACTGTTTCTTGTATTTGTGTCCATCAAACATAAGGTTATATTGGTAGAGATGCCTACCTTGTTTGTGATGCATTTCTAGGTTGTGCGTTTTCAGTTCTCGCGATCATGTGTCTCATGCCATGAATGGTATATTTATACAACTCATTAATATTCAAGACCCACTTTTTTCATGTGGATTTAAAGGATATTAATTGTCCATAAACCAAGACGTCAACTATTTGGAGGTCTCTTGCTTATTCATCAAGCTACCGTGATAAATTGATTTAGTAGATTTGTTGTATGAAATATTCCAAATCAACTAAAAATTGATGTGATTTTTTTAAGGTGGTCAAGATCCAAATATCTTTGCAACTGTAGAGCTATCCTAATCAACTTATTATTCTAAATCGTTTATTTTTGGCTCACTTGATGAATAAACAAGCAACTACTAAATGATTTTACTTCTTTGTTTATAACAAGGTTCAAAACCGTGATATTGGTGTCAGTAGTTGATTACTTCATAAAGTTTCAACATTTCCGAAACATAGTGCCCGAGTTTCTAGTTTCACTACTTCCCACCGAAACTTAAAAAATAATTTATGAGCATTCAAGAAGTAAAATGCTAAAATGTCAAATTGTAATTTCACATATTATTTATGTTGAAGTTCATAAATGTTCTCCTAATTAACATGATAGATGCATAAGTCAATAAGGACCTTATCATATATGCTATTAAAAAATGAAACTGATCAAGTTTTGCAAAGTGGCAGAACCTTCGAAATATTTGGATTGTCTTGTGAGTGTCTTCAGTTTTAGATCGTAATGGACTTGAGATTGGTTGAATCTTTCTAATATTAGCTAACGTTGGTGGTATCGGCAGATAATGATGTTATAGTGCAATTTTGGATCCTTTCGGCTCAGATCCAAATGATATGGCTTTGAAGTATTGGCTGGCCAAATTTTTTAGACTGTATTGTAGAAATTTCAAATGATGTCAGAATCATCAAGATTTTATTTTTATATGAATGGTTTTTGTTTGATTTTAGATGGGAAAATCTAGGCTCATATCCTCCCAAAGGGTTTAAGTCTACTTATTAGCATCGTTTAAAGTATCGGCCGATACCGATCCGATACGGCCGATACCGATACAGTTTGGCATGTCCCGATCCGATACCGACCGATACCCGATACTGATGACCGATACCGACATTAGATGTCTCTTTTCCAGTCAATTTGGCAAAAAAATTGAATTAAAAAGACCAATTAGAAAGGATGTAAAAGCATAGTAAGGTTGTAAAAACATATAAAAGAGGAAAACTTATCTATCGCATATAAATCAATCGACAAGGATGACTATTATTTCATTCAATATCAAAAATACTAAGAAACAATACTGAAAATACTTTAAATTATGCATAAATGTATAAAATATATTCTCTAAAATGTTAATAATTTACTAATAGTTGTTTGTTTTCCGATACCAAAAAATCCGATACTCCGATCCGAAACCACCGATACTACCGATACCGCCGATCCCGATACTCATAGGAATGGTCCGATACCGATACCGATACTTTGAACCTTGCTTATTAGTACGCGTCAGCAAGTGGAAAACTTTTCTTACAATTCTCAAAAGAAACTGAACAGTATGTTGTAGTCATGTCATTTACATTCTGGTTAGCTTCTTAAAGGAGCACGTTTGAATTTTCGAAATTGATTATATTTCACTTAGCAAAATTTTCCTCCAAGTTCCAATCCAGTTTGTCATGTTAAAAAAGTTATATTATGATTTGATCGGTTTTCCCTCAAATTCGACCAGTGTAGTCAAAGGCGCGCCTTGCTCCTAGGCGCAGGGGCAGCGCCTCAGGGCACTCCAGGCGAGGCGCAATTCTTAAGGCGCACCTAAGGCGCGCCTAGGTGCGCCTTTTTCGAGCGCCTTGGAATAGCTAAGGCGCGCCTAGGCGCGCCTTGAAAATCTTGTGAAAAAATAACATGTTTAGACTTTTTTTTTTTAACTGTTGTACTGTTTTTAGACTGTTTTTTGAACTGATGTACTTTTTTTTTATTGTTTTCTCTCTCACTCACTCAATTCAAAGTGATTGCAACCTAGACATGGGAGAATTTTAAGCACACATGTTTATCAATGTAGAAATCCGATGTGAATATATATATATATATATATATATATATATATATATAAAATTTTTGCGCCTCGTGTCGCTCGGGCGCGCGCCTTAAGTGCGCCTTGCGCCTCGGGCGATTTGGACCCTTTGCGCCTTGAGTGCGCCTTGCGCCTTTGACTACCTTGAATTCGACATCAGAAATCTAACAAATGAATTTGGTTGGAAGACATGTTTCATGACTCTGTGCATATTCTGTTGACATTTATCTGTCTATTCTCTAACCATTTTCGTATGTAATATCTGATATCAAACATATATAATATATTTGTATCCACTCTTACCTTTACCTATACCTAATAACCTTGAAATTGCATTCCTTGATGTTGAACAGACACAAATACAACACGATACAAAATAGACAGTGACACTGACACGGTCATGACACAATTTTTGATGTGCCCTAATGTAATTTGGAGTGGGTCGTTCCAATTACATGTACGACTAATGGGGGATAGACATGGACACAATAATTATTTGGAGTGACCGTGCTTCCTAGGCATTCATATAGCAAAAGCCTAAGTACTAATCAAAAGGTACATATATCCATGGTTTGATTGTAAATGTTTGGCTTACACTTGTTTCTTTACGGTTCCAGGCTGATGCATCTTCAGATTTAAGCTCTTGGCGGTTAAACAATTATTATGATTCTGACTGTATAACTTTTCTATAACAGGAAAATCTGCAGCATTGGCTAACTGATGATAAAGCCAGGGATCAGTTTGTTATTCGTGCTGGCAGTTTTACTGAGGTTTTCTGGAATGACCCCAGGCAAATGATGCCTGACCTTGTCTATCGTCGTCAAGTAAGTGAAAATGATTTCTTATGTCCTGGGTAATTTGACCCTTTATTTAGTACGTGAATGCCAATCAATAATTCGGAGGACATAAGTATATAGGACCAACGCAGACAGACTACAGATAATACAAGTTTCTTTTTGTTAAGATCATGGAGCATATCTGATCAACAGCAAGATATGAATGTGGATGCGGGCATCTTATTTTTTTTTCACTTGAAGCTAGAAATCTGATATAATGCACTGCTGACATCGCAGGGATTGTTAATACTGGAAAATGTCTTAATTATACAGGGTGTTCCCCATGTTTTTGTTGGAATTTAGTGCTTCTTGTTTTGTCAAGAATGATTCTTTGTGATGTATGGCAATCTATTAAGTGCACTTTTAAAACATACTGGTTGTGTTGGTGCAATGAATCATGCAGTTGACATGTTTTTAGCTGACATATTTTGCCAAATGTGGTGGCCTTCAATTATGAGAATCAAAGACATGAAATGCCAACTTTGAGATGTTTTATATATTTTTGGTTATTCAAATTCAATTTCTATGCAGAAACTTGTTTAAAATTAGCGAGAGCTATTAGCATTACTATCGTTAATTTGCTATGCTGAAACTTGTTTCTAACTCGCAAGAGCTATTCATATTACTATCATTTGCAGCTTTACCAGATTCGGAGATGTATGGGCTTAATCATATTCTTAGACATTTGGAATCCATATCCTGTAGTATCATTTTTTTGCTGATGATGCTATTAACGTTCATCATCAAGAAAATAGTCTCATAACTAGAAATATTGGGGGTCTTATATTATGTGTAAACTCACTTTTATTTGGAGAGTAGTAGGTTTTTGGTTAAATCTCTGTGTCCAGTACCACTACTAACTATATCATGAGTGCATATTCTTATTCTTATCTGGTACTTGTGTGCCTCCTTGGAAGTCATGCAAGTATATTGTAAAAAAAACTCTTTTTCTCTTGCACACTACTAATACATGCTGAAACAAGGACCGACCACATTGTCTCCAGAAATGTAGCTTCTTCCGTAATTGAAATTGATCAGCAGTTAAAACTGGGGGAAACCTCAGAAATATAATAGATTTTTGCACCTATTACCCTATGTTTCTATGAAGTTGCCAAACATTCAGATTGAATTAATTATTTTGCCAATATTAGCCCAGGAGTTGGTATTATGGAGAGTTACCCTTTTTGTGGTAGAGAAGGTGATACATTTACAAGGTAGTTGCATGAGGAAGAAGATGATGGCAAAATAGTGGGATGATATGCCAGGCTAGATTTCAAAATATGTTCTTTGTCCTAAATATCCTCATAGGTTGAAATTAGTCTTTAATAGATTGTTTGAGAATAATATAGTTCTAAAAGGTTATTTGAGAATAGTATAGTTCTTACTGTATGTTATGGAAATCATCTGGGCACGAGAATGGGTTTTGTTTGCAAGACATTGCAAAGATTTGCCCTTTCTATCCGTCTCCTTCTTAGCATAGAAAATCTCTGTAGATTATTTGTGGTATAATTAGTTGGTACGACTGTAGTGGGTGTATGTGATGTTAGTGTATAACCGATCGGAGGATGGAAATGAAATAGAATACGGTTGGTGCATCTATTACTGCACGACAGATTGGGGGAAAAAGACAATTATTAGATATTACGAAATATGATTGAGAGATCAAGGGAGAAAGAAATTTATTAGATATTATGAAATATGATCGATCATTTAGAGTATATCATGTTAAAGATTGTTGTTAGAAAACATTTTCAGACAAATTTGTACTTCTAAATGAGCCAAATTATTGCTCTCCAGTGGTCTTATTTCTAGCAACTTCACTGATGTACAGATTACTGTTCACAGGACTTGTATCTAAAAGATTTGAACTTTTTGATGATGAGTCCTATCATGTTCATCATGTATATAGTTGGATGATGGTTAGCTTTGTCTGTTATTTTAATTATTTTTTCTTTCTTTATGTATCCCTTGTCGGTGCTAGGTGTGAGATATGATCAGTTTGTCTTTTTTTTTGCAGTACTGGACAGAAAGTTTTGTCCAATGGTCCCCACTAGGAACATACTTGGCCACTGTTCATAGGCAGGGTGCTGCTGTGTGGGGAGGTGCCAGTACTTTTAATCGCTTAATGCGGTATGCTCATCCACAGGTGAGCTGCTTTTAATGGTTTTATTTGTTTGTCTTTAGATTATATTACTTATGGCACTCTTGATTTCCATTTAAAACAGGTGAAACTAATTGATTTTTCTCCTGGGGAGAAATATCTTGTCACATACAGCAGCCAAGAGCCTAGTAATCCTAGAGACACTCATGTGAGTGCTATATCAGAGCCGTTTATCAACTCTTCTGTTGCTTTTATGTTTTGTATTGCAATTTTTCCATGCACTGATTCTTTTTGTACAGAGGGTTGTACTTAATATTTTTGATGTTCGCACGGGGAGAATGATGAGGGACTTCAAGGGGAATGCTGATGAATTTACTACCGGTGGAACTGGTGGTGTTTCTGGAGTTCCATGGCCTGTATTCAAGTAAGATCTAACTATATACTACTACTTGTGTCTGCATAAAGGATTTGTAGCCTGGGCTGTTGATTACTGAATGGGTTTGGACATCAATATTACAGGTGGGGTGGTGGAAAAGAAGACAAGTATTTTGCTAGAATTGGGAAGAGCATAATCTCTGTCTATGAGACAGAGACTTTCACTCTTATTGATAAGAGGTCTTTGAAGGTTGAAAATGTGATGGATTTCTGTTGGTCTCCTGCTGATCCTCTGCTTGCTCTGTATGTTCCAGAGCTAGGTGGTGGAAACCAGCCTGCAAGGGTAAGATGATGAATTCTTATTAAGAGAAACTTGTCTTTTTAGTGAGAAATTATCTAAGTAGGTAGTTTGTCTGACAGGTCAGCCTAATTCAAATTCCTGGCAAGGAGGAACTGAGGCAGAAGAATCTCTTCAGTGTCAGCGACTGCAAGATGTACTGGCAAAGCAATGGAGAATACCTTGCCGTCAAGGTTGACAGGTACACCAAAACAAAGAAGAGCACTTATACTGGATTTGAGCTTTTCCGAATTAAGGAAAGAGACATCCCTATTGAGGTTCTGGAGCTTGACAACAAGAATGATAAGATAATTGCCTTTGCATGGGAACCCAAAGGCCACAGGTTCGCCATCATTCATGGAGAGCATCCTCGTCCAGACATTAGCTTCTACTCTATGAAGACTGCACAGCATGCTGGCCGTGTCTCTAAGCTTACAACACTCAAGTCAAAGCAGGCTAATGCTCTTTACTGGTCTCCTGGTGGCCGCTTCGTTGTGCTTGCAGGGTTGAAGGGTTTGAATGGCCAGCTGGAATTTTACAATGTGGATGATCTAGAGACCATGGCCAGTGGGGAACATTTCATGGCTACTGATATCGAATGGGATCCGACTGGCAGGTATTTGTCCTCAAAATTTTTAGATGTCTTGATGCCTGCTAATGTTCTCTTTGCAATTGAAGATTGTTTTTAGGTTACTATTTGCATACAGAATGTCCATTAACCTTATTTCATCCATCATTTACCTCTTTCTAAACTTTGAGTAAAACCCAACTTATGCTTGTTAAAAGAAGACATTTATGATACAATGACTGTTAAAAGTTAGTGTATCTTCTTTATGATAAATAATTAGATGATCTGATGAAGCTCTTTCATCATTTACCTAACCTCACTATTGGAGGGATATGACAGAAAACATTAGTACTTAAGGGTAAACGTTTGCACGGAACTTTCATTTATGTGATACTAACCAAATTTTGGGTCATATATGTGATGGAATCAATTCTATTACAAATTTACTTCTGCTATATATGATGGTGTTTTATCCTCTTGAATCTGTAGATATGTTGCAACCTCTGTTACTTCTGTCCATGAGATGGAGAATGGGTTCCATGTATGGTCCTTCAATGGAAAACTACTTTACAGGATATCCAAGGACCACTTTTATCAGGTAAAAGCTTTATACTGCTTCAAAATGACTAACTGTTGTCACTGTCCAGAATTTCTGAGAGCTGACATTAGATCTTTTATATCAATTTCACATGGAACAGTTCCTGTGGCGTCCAAGACCTCCATCGTTCTTAAGCGCTGAGAAAGAAGAAGAGATTTTCAAGAATTTGAAGAAGTACAGCAAGAAGTATGAAGCAGAGGACCAGGACGTATCGTTGCAGTTGAGCGAGCAAGAAAGGAAGAGGAGGAAGATGCTACAGGAAGAATGGGAGGGCTGGGTGGCGAAGTGGAAGCAGCAGCATGAAGAGGAAAAGGAGCTGAGGAAACAGCTGAGGGATGGAGAAGCCAGCGATGAAGAGGAAGAATATGAAGCCAAAGAGGTGGAAGTGGAGGAAGTGTTAGATGTTCAGGAAGAGATTTTGCAAGTGGAGTTTGAGTAGACATTCCCTAGATTTAGGCGTTTTTTGTTTTGTTTAAGTAAACATTTGTTGAGAGTAAAACCAAGCGTTGCCAACTACACTTTTTTAACTACAAATATGTTTTGTTGCTACTTTGTGCTGCATTTTTCTATTGCCTTATTTTCCTAATGAACTAGCTCCATTTCTTGGAGCAGCAGATAGACTGCCTACGGCTGTAACTTGGTGTTGAGGCTGATCTTGAGGGCAAATGGATGTGTTTTTATCGATATCCTGTGGAGAAGTCACTCTCATATCATCTGCTAGGCTTATTATTATATAATCAAGCTTTCAATTCAAGAATGACTTATGTTCTGCCGATTATTTGCTCAAAATATGCCATGATCATTTATTTTATGCCTGGGACTCAGTGGTGATGCGATGAGAGTATATGAGTAACTTTCGTGCAGTCAACTTGGACTGGGAATTCGAAAAATATGCCTTTGTATTTTCAAGCATTATTGAATTGTAAGAGACTTGGACTGAAACCAATCAACATATGATGCAGGTCGAGTTTCTTGGTCAAGCAACGCCAGACTTGGGTTTATAATTAAATCGGTTCAGGTTTTGGACCAAGGCTCTATCTATGTATGCTTCGGGGACGGTCCTTAGGTTTGTGATAAAGGCACTACAATACAAAGTAGATTCAGGGCTAGTCCAGTATTGGTGCTAGTCTATTAATGAAAATATTTTACTCATACTAGTCCAAACTTTACTCAGGACTGTCCACCATCTCCTCCTCCCGCTCCTCTTCCATCCCTCCTGGGTCGTGATCTTCGGTATGGAGAAGGTGCTCGAGAAGGAGGAGGAGGACGACGACGATGAGGAGGGGTGAGGAGGCGGAGTTGTTTGAGGAGGAGGAGGAGGAGGAGGTGGAGGAGGAAGACGGCACGAGGAGGAGGAGGGAGACGGCCGCCGCCGCCGCTCTTGCCTCCTCCTCCTCCTCCCTCTCCGTCTCCCCCTTATTCCTTGTCTCGTCTCACGCAGACACCCTCCCCCTCCAGACTGTCAAAA
Organism: Iris macrosiphon; assembly: GCA_036927795.1. NCBI lineage: Eukaryota > Viridiplantae > Streptophyta > Magnoliopsida > Asparagales > Iridaceae > Iris > Iris macrosiphon. The sequence continues at coordinate 64,674,562 of JAYESA010000007.1, read as the reverse complement.
TTTTGACAGTTCTAAAGAATCAACATATTTTCTTTAGGACTGTCAAAATTTTGAGAGTCCTTCCAATTGGTTAGACTGTCAAAATTTTAAAAGTTTTTTCTATTGTTAGGACTGTCAAAATTTTGACAGTCGTGAAAAAAAATTGGACATTTCTGATCAAGTTTGAAGAATGATAAACTTATAATTATCTTAAAAAAAATTTAAACTGTCCTGAGTGTATTTTGTACTGCCTCTATGAACAGCCTAAATTTTTGGCCTGGCAGTCGCTCGAATATTTGGCTACTTACTCTACAAAACACCAAGCCCTGATTCTAAGTTTTAGATTGGTGGTTTTGGATTTTAGTGGCTGTTTCGTTAACTTGTAAATGCGATTACTATATCATTTGTTACAATAATTACATCAATTTCACTATTTATTTTAGTTTACAACATCATTTGCACCAAGGCATTTATATTTATAGGCAGCAAAATAGCCTATTAGGGGGCATTTGGCACACGAAATCTTATATAACCGGAAATTCAAAATTTTCAAAAATTAAAATTTTGATAATTAAATAAATTTTCTGGAAAATTATATTCACATGTTTGGTGAATATATTTATAGGAAAAAAATAAAAAATATATTAAAAAAAATTCTTAGAAAAAATGCAAAGAATAAAAAAAAACATGAAAAAAATTCCTAAAATATGAAAAAAAAAGGATAAAAAAAAATGAGGAAAAAACAACAAATTTCTTAAAAAAAAAACATTCTTAAGAAATTGAAAAAGATAAAAAAACTGAAAAAAAAATTAAAACACCAAAAGAGTTTTAAAAATAAAAAAAAAGGTTTAAAAAAAATGAAAAAAGGATAAAAAAAGAAAATAACAAGAAAATTTTAAAATTTTAAAAATAGTATAGAAAAAATTCAAAAAAAATGCTCGGACAAAAATAATTAAAATACCCACATATTCTTAAGAGATAATTTTTATATTTTGTTGGTAAATTATTTATCCGGATATTCTCAATTTTCGGAAACACATGTTTATAATCTAAACCAAAGATGAGAACAACTTTCCCATTCTAAAATTTTCTAGGAATAAACAAAAATTAAATGTACCAAACGTCCCCTTAATTGTTTTGACTTCTGGGTCTGCTTTTGAGGCATGATCCTACCCGTTTAAAATTGGGTATGAATATGTTCTTGTAAACTTATTTTTGGGTGGGTTCAATAAAGAATCCTACATGCTTATTACAAAGGGGAAGACAAACAACTTTGAAGGGATGTTTGTTAGGAGTATGCAGTATTTCAGAAATTTCGTATTCTTAAAATTATTTTGATCGGGCGATACATGATTTGTAAAATGACACCATATGGGATAAGCTTAATATATATATATATATATATATATATATATATATATATATATATATGTAGGAGAAGGACCTAGACAGAGACTACTTATCTCTTCAGGCAAGCTAGCAACATGAACGATTTTAGGAGCGGATGTACGAGCGTATCACGGGGGCATCCCCGATGCCTTGAGTCCGACGATGAATGAAGAGAGAGGAGTCCACAGCACTACGATGGAAGTCAATTTGAGAGATTTGAAAATGCACTATCTCGTTGAAAGGTTCTATACATCTGCCCTTTCTCAACGCATTTCTTTAGACAAAGACTCCGATTTTTTCTCTTTCCGAATGGTAAATATTTCTCAGAACATGGAGTGTGAATCAAACCTCGCTTTCTGCTAAATCCCTCTTGCTTGTTGCGTGAGAGGTCGAGGTCCCTAAAGCATCTGACATATAATAACTGACCGAACCCACCTAAAAAAGAAAAAATAGTCGAAGTCCGGTCGCGTCGAAGACATCTTTATCTGAGGAGGAGGCTTCGTAGTCCGGCTCCTCATAAATTATGTTAGGATCGGCCGACTCATCCTCGGGGATAACCATCATCCGAATACAGCCCTATTACGTAAATGATTTGGCTCAATCGGGCTGGATATAGGCCTTGCTCATCTCGGCACAATGGAACGTGTAACCCGCATGTTGTCCAAGTCAACTACTTCATTTCCTGTAATCTATAGCGCCTAACAGAATGTAGCAGCAAGGGACAACCCACCCATACAGACAACCTGCGGGGAGGATGGCACTACTGGCAAAGACCGTCTGGCGAACTTTACGGCTTTTAACCACACACAAAGAAAGGAAGGGCCTGTATGACTGGCATCACAGATAGGTTGACTTGGGCGCCTTCGGTCGCCTCACTTCGATATATCTCGCTCACTCAATTCGCTCTAATGCTCGTTCTATTCAAAGCCAATGTTCTGACCTCCGTCGCCTGAGGAAAATGGTTCATATATATATATATATATATATATATATATATATATATATATATATATTAAGAGAGAGAGAGAGGGGGGAGAGAGAGAGAGATTCCCTCTATTAAGTATCTCCGAATGTCCCAAAATAGCAACCATTGGATCTATTTTTTGAATCGTACAATTAGTTCAAAATTTTATGAGAAATTTGGTAGTTAAGGAACTAATTTGTACTGTCCAAAAAGATTGTCTAACAACTGCTATTCCAGGAACATTTTGGGATGTTTAAGAGTGGGGATCACGCTCCAGAAAGAACCTGTCACGATCTGCACCCGGAATGAGGGCACGAGTACGTGAGCAACGCCCAGCCTACGTCGTGATAACAACGTAGAACGCTGTCTAAGTCAACAATATATCTAAAGATCTCACACAATATATATAAGATACCTGTCATGCCATCTCAACTCCAAGTGGAGGAACAATATAATGACATAATAATGTAATCAATACTCAATCACCATATCAAGCTAAAAGGGGATAAAGGCATGATATGGAATAACAGAAGAGAAATGGATTGTCACAAATACATCACAAGTCCAATCTCAACATCTAAACAAAACTCAAGGTCTCAAAATAATAATACATGCTAAAGTCCAACTAGAGTCAAATACAATCTTATAATAAAATATCTAAATCTCTCCAACTAGTGGTACCACTCAACATGCTCTATAGCCTCGCCATCTTGTGGCCTGTCGTAGGTGGGACACATCGCCTCTAGCCAATCATCTAAAAAATATATCCAGTCAGGAAGGAGCGAGTACAACCCAATAGCAGTTCCAAGTTAATTGATAATGACTATAAACAACAATATTGAATGTAATACAATACGAGAAGGAAATGGACATATATTATAATATGGCAGAAAGAGAGACAGGTAATCTAAAGCAATAGGAAAATATCAATACGCTAGGAAATGAAATAAGAGAAGAACTGATACTACACTAAGTATTAATAACTTTCCAATATGTGTTCAACCAATAGTTAATAATCAATAAGCAAGGTCCACAATGACACGGTCACGATAGTACGACTCAGTCCCTTAGGACTGACTATCCACAATAATACAAGCACGAAGTACATCACAATCCCTTGGGATTGGCTATCCACAATAATGCAATAGTACGGCTCAGTCCCATAGGATTGGCTATTCACAATAATGTAATAGTACGGCTCAGTCCCTTAGGATTGGCTATCCACAATAATATGAATACGATAGTACTACTCAATCCCTTAGGATTGGCTATCCACAATAGTCAAGATTTTCCAATCAAGTCACGTCACTATACCAGAAACACAATATAAAGAATAGGGTGATCAAGGTGTACAATGAATGTGAGAACCATAGATATATCAGAACTGAAATCCATACAACTAGCCCGTTTAACC